>VZRO01000372.1:76650-154958 GCA_013397915.1 Daphoenositta chrysoptera
AAGATTACAAAACAAACAAACAAAACCCAACCCCAAACAAAAAACCACAAAGGTTGCTTCAGGCTGATCCCCCTTACATTCAGCTAAAAGCTTAAGGAAACGACTATTGCAAAAAAAAAAACAACCCCAAAAACAAAAAAAACCCCTTCTTTGTCACTCATATAGTCAAAAAAAATACTAGAAGGAGATTGTCAATATCAACAATTCTTCCAACAGTTTTGTCCACACCTTGCTTGCTGTGAGACCTCAGGGCTTCTGGAGCTTATTCCATGTGGGCAGATGACACAACAAGTAGGGGTGAACTTTTATCAAGGCTCTATTGGAGTGACCTGTCCCTGCTCCTCATATTTTCATGGTATTGAAACAGTAAATAATGACTAAGCTGTAACTTATGATAACATCTCTCCAACACAGCAAATCAAGGACTTGTACATATCTCTCTTGATGAGTCACAGCCACTTTACTCCCATGCTGCTTCAATTAATGTAGATATTAGCAAACACATATACTTGAGTGCAAAGATCTTACTTGATTTTGAGGTATTTGCCCGTTTAGTCTAAAAGTGCAAAAGTGATCAATAGTTGCTACCTGAAAAATGTCTGTATTGTACATTGATGATACAATTGCCTTCACTCATAGAGTGATTTAAGCAGATGTAACAGATTAAACAGCTCTGCTATGGTCTGAACCTTAAAATTGGCATTTAACTTAATTTTTCCATCAATAAAATCTATTCCCAATTTCTACCCAATAGTTGAAAGTCTATAATTAGGAGGAAGTAATGCGGACACTACAGATTAAAATGAAATATAAATTGTTCCATAATATTATCCAGTACAATTCCATGCTAAGTCTTCTTCTATCTGCAAATACAAAGAAGTGTTTTGCACATTATTTTGGTGCAAAAATTTATTCCCCACCTATACAGAGAAAAGACAATAGGGAAACCTATCATTTCCTGTTAGTCTATCATGATGTGGGGCAACGCTGTGCCCCGGAGAGAGGAGAGGGAGCAAGGTTTGCCTTTACTGTCTGGGAAGGGGCAGCTGATAGATGTGTCTGCTCAGCCAAAAGCGCTGCCAGCTGGAGTTGCTGTCCTCTGCTCCCCTCTTGGAAAGCAAACCCCTGCACTGGCCTGAAGCACTGCTGCCAGAGGTCAGGGCTGCCCATTGCAGGAGTTTGCCACCCAAGGACAGGGGGGAGAAGTGAAAATTCCTGATGCAGCCTGGGGAACGACACTTATCCTGCTATAAGACCAGTGCTTTCCTGGGGTTGGCATGGGAGTGGTGGGTCAGCAGTTTCTGTGGATAAAATGTGGGCCTCAAGCCCAACACAATCACAGGGAGTAAGTACAAACTCAGGTTCTTAAATGTAGGTGCCTTAAAACAAAAGCTAAATCTCACAGTTTTCTGAGATGTTCTTGACTGTGAGTTTAAAAAGACCCAACAGAAGCATAATATAGTCTTGCTCACGATTATATTTTGTGGTGAAAAAACACAATAATTGGATCAATCTGATGTTAAAACATGCACCAGTTGCCACTTAAAAATGTCTAACTACTTAAACAAATGGAACAGCTGCTCCTTAGCAGGAGAACTGTATCCAGCAAACCTTGACATCACAGGCTTTTGTGCAGTTTGATGCACCGGCAATGCCACTTCAATGTTTCTGAAAGGATTTTAATGCATTGTATGTTGAAACAGAAGAGATTGTGAGTATCACAGTGGCATTTGTTCTAGACATAAATATGACAGTATTTTTAATGTCTTACACTATTTTCACAGAAAAATTTAGTCCATCGGCCCTGATGAACCCAACAACATTTGAGGGCAATAATGAAATTGAAGAGTGAAGAATTCCTTCCCTAAATGAAGGAATTTATGGACTAATTGCTAAAACAAGATGTATTTCTGAGGAAAAATAGAATTCAATGCTGAGTGGAAATAGAGGACAAGTATCAAATTATAAAGAGCTGACATAGTTTAGACGTGATCGATAAATGAAATCATTTATTACACAATGGTTGATTGATGATGTGTCTCAACGGTGTTGTCCTTCATAGGCTTCAGTAGTTGCATGTATCAACTCATACTCCAGTTGGTGAAAATAAAAAGTTAAGATTTAGCTGTCTTCAAGCTGAAGTCCCTTTCCTGTATTTGTTGCATAAACCCCGTTGGTAATCAAAATGTCTCACAGTGGGTAAGATTTTTAATAAGCTCAGCATGGTCCTAGTTTCACCCCTTTTGTGAATTTTCATAAAGCTGAGTTATACTGGCCAAAGAAAAAAAGTAATCAAAAGTGAATCTCAAAGTTACAGTTCACTCTTTGCTGAAAATTACTTTTACAAAGTACTGGCAAATGTGTCACACAAATATGTTCTACAAAACAGTGTATTGCCTTCATTATGTACCTGATCAATCACAAATAACTGAAGTAAATAAAATTGTGTACAGTCATAGAAAATGGAGCATGGAGTTTAAAAAGCTCACCCCAAACTCATCAAATACTTTGAATATGAACAGATTAGACAAAATCATGGTCTGCTCGTGCATATGCCACAATCAGACAGAGAAGTCAAACTCATTGGATGCATTATTCATCTGGAATTATTTGCTCTTCCTATCGGTGGGGAAGCTTGCAAACACTACTGCTCTATCTGTTATCATCTAACAGCCTGAAGAAGGAGATCTGATTGCCTTTATCATTACATAGCATCTTGCCATTTAGATAAGGACTCTATTTATTTATGTTGTCTGAGAAAAATGTTGTCCATTAAATGATCAAATGTGTTAGGGACAAACCAGGATGGCTGCTGTAAAGAAAAATCATGCATCTTCTATCTACCAGTATTTTTTGCAGAAGTCAGGAAATTATGAATAAGGAACCAAAAATATGGTGGGTTTGGTCTGTCAGTGAAATTTATAGTAATGTTTTTTTCAAAAGGGGTAATGAAAACAAACACAGAATTGGAAAAAAAATAAGGTAATGGGCTCTGATGTAGAAAAAGGACAAATAGCAAAAGCTGGTTTAGCTTTTATACATGGTTTGGAGTTTCTAATGAACTTCAAGTGAACTGAAGTTCTTGATCATCTCAGAGCAGCAATGGACCTGGCCCTTATTCAGAATGCTGTAAGAAGGGGACAACCAGTAATATTAAAAAGCCCCATCAACTATGTCTAAAATTTTCTCACAAAGATAACTGCTGCTAAATTTTATGAAGGCAGAGTGCCTAGTAGATCAACACAGGATAAGACATCAACTGTAGATGAATAACAAAAATCTCCCTCATTTTTATAGCCTACTTTTAATACACCTGCAAAGTTTTGATCATGTAATGATTCAGGCATCAAAACAACCAGTAACTTCAAGAGTATGAGCAAGGCAGTCATATATGCAATTTCTAACCTGAAAAACCATGAATTTATGTAACTGTTATCACTGCGGAACATATATATAATTTTATCTGCTTAATGATGGTGAGATATTAGAGAGTAGTCTATTTTAGATACCATGACCTCCTTTGAAATGTCTATTAATGGAAGGAACATGACAAAATGTAAAACAGTGTTAGACTGCAAAGGAATGGCAGCTTCTATATTGAAAAATTGTCGTCTTAGCCTCTTCTAAAAGGAAGAGTGGACAGTGGTCAGCCAAAGGAGTGAATGATAGCCTTCCTCCCTTTCTCCCTTCTCAAACAATGACTTTGAAAATGTAGAAATGACAAATTACTGACATTTCCTCCCTTTCAGGACTGACCATCTTGATTTAACATCATTTATTTGTGTACATGTATTATTAACTCAGCATATTTCATCGATAGAGAGAGATGCTCTATCAGGATTTGAACGTGAGGAACAATAATTCTGTACAGAACAATTTCACTTTCACCCAGCACCAAACAAATATCTCAGCATAAATTTTAGGACACTCTTTTGGAGTGTGTCCCTTCCAATGAACCATAAATTATCTCTCCTAAATATGCCACATGCAAAAGGATGCTATGTGATTTATGCTTCCTCTTTTGTCCTGTCACAAAAATGAAAACTATTTTAATATTAACCTGAATAGTCTAGTTCTTTTGGGCATTTTCAGCAGTGGTGATGTTTACTTAGGAGTCAAAAGACAATTTTAAATTGTTACATTTGCCACTTAAACTTTAATAACCACTTCTTCAAATTAAATGCAAATGAATTCATTATAACTAGCAAAGATAATACATGCAAAATAACCTTTTTTGGTCATGTTCTTCTCACGTGGTCCTTAATGCTCCAAAAATAAAAAAGAACAATACCTAGCACATTGAAAGATTTCTAAAAATCAGGATACAGCTGTTGCTCTGTAAGTGCAAAATTCAGTCCTGCATAATCTTTGGTAGAAACCTGCCATTAACATGAACTTTAACAAAGCAATAGGACAGCAGTGGTATCAAAATATGATGTAAAATGCTTCACTTACCCTAATAGTGTAAGACATTGATGTTAACAGCTCAAAAAATATTCTGACAGAACATGCAGGATATGCAGAATAGCTTAGAGTTTAAAAATAGGTAATATTATTAGGTGGAGTTAGACAAACATTCATATGACATCTTTCTAAGCCTCTCTAGCAAATAGAGGTTACCAGATTTTTTCATTACAGTTTTCAGAAACTGGAATAACAGGAAAATACAGTTTAGAGGAAACCTCAGGAGGTCTCTAGTCCACCCTCATCCTTAAAGAGGAGTCAGCTATGAGCTTATATCAAGTTGCTTGGGAATTTATCTTGTTAGATCTTGAAAATGACCCATAATGGAGACTGCATAACCTCCCTGGGCAGCTTGTTTGAGGGTTTGACTGTCCTCATGGTGAAAATAGAAAAAAATTACTATTAGCACCATCAAGAGCAGCAAGACTTAGGCTTATGTTCAGATGCATTAGAGGCCCATAAAGAGTTAGATTTTTGCACTGCTTTCACAGCTAAAGGCAGCTAAAGGTACTTCTGGCATGATGCTAAGTTGCCAAATGTGTGCCTGGTCTCAGGCAAAGCCTTCCCCTCCTGCTTCTTTGACCTGTTCACACAGTGATGCCCATGGCTGGGGCACAGTGTGAAAGCTGTGTTAACAGAAATAAAATAGCTCATCAGACCAAAGTAAAGAATGGAGGAACTGATAAGGGAGAAAGCTCACTTAAGATGTTTAGAGGTGGTTATAGCAACAAAAGGATTTCTTTTGCTAACAGAGCTTGCCCAAATACTCAGCAGCTGCACCCTGAGAAGACCCTTCTGCCTCTGTATGTAGTTTTACTGGCCCTGCTGGGTGAGTTAGTCTTCCATGGCATCAAGTCTGAGCACCGTATACTTGAACTACCCTTTCTAAACTTAAAAAACAACCTTGAATTGTACCCCAAGAAACGGGTAGAGAGTTATGTGGGCTTAAAGCTTCATAGCTCACTCAAAGCAGGGAAGGACTTTAAATAAAATTAGTGTTCTGCTACTATAAAGCTAAGCCCACAGGGAATGAGATTTTTGCCCTTTTTCAATAAGTTTCTACCAAGTGTATTCCTTTGAACACTTGGAGAGTCAGCTATTGTGGTGGCTATATATTTTTGTGTGAGAAATTTCTGCCTACTTCAATTAAAAACTCCATTAAATTCCCAAAGAGACCAAGAGCAGCCTCCTCTGCCGAGCTTCCCCAGCACAGAAACACACAGGGCCAGGAGGGGTCTTTAGACTGCCAGCTGAGGAATGTCATCTCTGCCCAGTAGGACAGAGGGGTGACATTGTCTGTGCTTAATCACACTTGTGCCATCATGGGACCACTATCACCACCCCCTCTTTTATGAGGCCATAATCCTGCTCCGCTGGTTTTCCACCCAGGACAGGCGTTTCTGCATCGCAGAGCCGGGGCAGCTGGTGTTACTGCTCGGGTAAACGCACTGGGGAGCAAACGCGAGGAAAGCAACACCGGCCTGTGGGCAGATTGTGCTGGTGAGTTCCACCGGGAGGCGTCCCCCAGAACCTGCAATTCCTGGGGCGTGGCATGACCCCCCTGCAGCTCAGTTCTGGGTGGTCTGGGAGACAGGGACTGAGGGGAGATGGTGCGAGGGCGCGAAGCCGGGCAGGCACAGGGGCAGGCACAGAGGCAAGTGGCACAGGGGCAGGCACAAAGGCAGGTGCCACAAGGGCAGGCAGAAAGGCAAGTGGCACAGGGGCAGGCACAGAGGCAAGTGCCACAGGGGCAGGCACAGAGGCAAGTGCCACAGGGGCAGGCACAAAGGCAAGTGGCACAAGGGCAGGCACAAAGGCAGGTGCCACAAGGGCAGGCAGAAAGGCAAGTGGCACAGGGNAGGCAGAGAGGCGAGGGGCAGAGGGGCAGGCACAGAGGCAGGTGGCACAAGGGCAGGCAGAAAGGCAAGTGGCACAGGGGCAGGCACAAAGGCAAGTGGCACAAAGGCAAGTGGCACAGGGGCAGAGCCCTCCTGCCTGCAGCTCACAGCTGGGCCCCAGGGTGGCACAGCCGGGAGTTGGGCCGGGAGGGGAACACTGCCTTCCCCTGCAAAGAGCCCAGCAGGGCAGCTTCACTGGGCTGTTCATACCGTACACTAAATTTCCTTCTCTCTGTTGTTCCTGTCATGGGAAAGCACGGCCTTTCTTTTCCAGCCCAGTTTCATTTTGTTGTTAAATTGCATTGGCCAGCCCAGCTGATTGAAGAGCAGCCCACTTGTTGGGATTTCTTCAAATGATTCTGACAGGTACATTTTGTCTAAAATATACCACAACTGTGGCTGTCTAATCCCAAAAAGGCTTTGTTTAATTTTAAATGTGTCAGTGCAAAACATGACCAAACACAACAAGAAACTATAATAAACTGACTGCGTAACATGGATGCTGAATTATTGTTATGCCTCAAGAAAATCTTTGTTATTCCTTTCTAAAAGAAAAAAAAAAATATGAGAAGTATGAAAGTGATATTAAGCAGATGTTAGACTGGAGTTGTCAATCTTGTCTAAGCACGCAGGTGCTAATGTGTTATAATTATCCCTTCTGGCAGTTGATATTTAGAATTTTGGATCCCACCTAGTCAATCATAGCTGTAATTGTTAAGCTTCTTACATAGCTAATATGCTGGGTAATAACCAGATCAAGATTTAATATTTGACGTTTACCATCAATTATCTTTTCTTCTGACATACATCTCCCCCACTCAGGTTCTTGCAGATCGGAACATTTTTCTTATTTCAGTAAAATAAATAAGAATCTGGTTATAGAAGAAGACTCAAATAAAAAAATATTCCTGTCATTGCCTCTTGTCTCACTGCCTCATGTTTCTTAAAGAACAGTAAGATATCTCCTTGTTACAAGCTCTACAGGTATAATCATTTGATTCAGAACAATTCCTTCCCATTTTACCTTTTGATGGATTTATTTACAGAAGATCTCATACCTGCTATTGCAAAATCGTGGTGTAAACATTAACCTAAGTCAGGCGTATTTTCAGACGACAATATTTGGTATAAAACAAAATGTTGGCATTTGTTTTGTGCCTAGAATATATATGCATTTGTTCACACGGTGCATATTATACCAGAGGATTCTTCCTGCTAAAAGCACTGTGAAAATTAATTCTGTGATTAAAATACTTTAAAAATAAGTTTAGCTTGCCAGTTCTGCCTTTTTCACTCTTGTACTAAATAAAATATATGTTATAAAATTTGCTCCAATAAGCACAAGTAGAACAAGAATATTTTTTCTAAATGTTCTGAGATTTCCTCCTGTGTGATTAGGCTGAAGTTAACAAAACTTGCACACTTCCATTCCAAATCAGCATGCAGTACTCATAGCATGCTCAGAAGTTAGGTGTAGCTTACAGGTGGCCAGTAAGGAACTATGTGAACCAAGTTCTTTGTTGCTATAACTGCATGAAAAGACTTTAAATTCGCATCAGAAAGAGTTCTCTACTATTATTTGTTTCTAGTGATATTACATGATTTTCTCCTTAGATGAGAGTGGGTCTTTTTCTAGCGCTTCTAATCCTGTCTCAAAAGACCTTTGACAGAAAAAAAAGTAAAATGCACATTTGTCTTTGGTGCTGATTCAGCAAACTTCTTCAGTATCTGCCCTTATTTATATACACTAACTGGGCTCTATTTTGCATTTTGTATTTCCTACGAAACAGTGCAGGTACACAATTTTAAAGACGAAAACAATTTTCATTTAAATTAAATAAAGACTATCAAATTTCTGGAAGAATATGTTCAGTCCAGACTCCCACCTTTACACAATTTTTTGTTTTTCTACAAAGGATACAGAATACTATTTTAATGCTTTTAAATTAATTTCAGTTCTAGCATCCATATGAATGCAGACGAGTACTCTATGTTAATTGCAAAACTGTAATTTTACATAATTTTTTCCTTTACAGGCAAGCTAGCACTAAAGCAAATAATAGTGGATAGTATTACGAGAGTGGAAGCCAAAAAACTAAGCTTGAAAATGGCATTTTTACAAGTGAAGTTCTCCCTGTTGTCAAGAGAAGACAGTATCTTGGTTCAAGGGGATCGTGCTCCAAGTTTGAATACAAAAAGGCTGCAGTCAGGCAGCCAAGGGACAAGAACACTTCAAAGCAGAACAAATGAAACTGGACCTTGTCATTTTGCAATAAAATGTGAAGTCATGTAATAGTGCCCTTTTAAGCCACTTGTGACTTTTAAGACTTCAAATGAAATGCTATTAGCACAGACAGATAAACATGCTAAGCTGTTATTTGCCTGGGGTGATACCCTTGTGATTTGTAACAGGCAATGAAAATATAGCAGCCTAGGTGTTCAGGAAGAATGATATGAATACCAGTAATCTCTTCAGACTGATGCCGAGACCTCTGATAATAAATCCCCCAGAAAATGTTGTGTTAGTCAAAGTGACTGGGTATTTTTTTTACTTTATTATAGAAGTTTTCTAAAATAGAAAAGAATTCCTAGAAGCTAAAGATGAAAGATGAAATTTGCAGAAAAAGAAAAAAGTATTTATATCAACCTCACATTCAGTTTTGAGTTAGAAATGAAAAAAAAAAATCACTATGACTTTCTAGCAAAGAGTTACAAATACCTGCCTTGATTATATATTGTGGCACCTTGATCTATTTGCCCAAGAAAACCCAGTGAAAATGTTGGCAACCTCTCTGGAATTTGTAACACAATTTGCAGAACCAGGAGCTTGAATAGAAATCAGACCATATCTGGTTAAAAATTTGCAAATAAAGGGACAGGTTCACATCACATCTTATATGAAAATTTACTCACTATTTTACCTGTTTTATACTTATGTTGACTGGAAAATATTCAACAGTTCTGTGTTTTAATTTTTCCCCAGCTCAAAGCATGTACGTATTTCTTGACTGAGAAAGCAAGAAGGATGCAATGTTGAATTTCTTCTCATGAAGTTTTGGGGTACATAAATAAGAGACAGAAAAACACTGCTTTGACAGGAAGCTGTGAAAGAGCTCAGCCTTCCTAAAAAAACCAAAAAGGAAGTCCCATCTTTTTCAGAGCTGCATCAGAGAGCTCTGCAAAGGAGGTGCCAATCCAAATTAACCTGGAGTGCCACAATAGGCCAGGGTGTAAATTTAAACAAAAATCTGGATAGCAGCTTCATTTTTTAACATGGGCAGTATATCTAGTCAGTAACTGATGTATGCTCTGTTTTTCCAGCTGGCACAGGCTCCTGGGGTATGCAGGCACATATTTCCAAGCATGTTGTTCTTCTGAGTTGTTTGTGCTTGGACCATAACTGCAGTCTTGGCAGCCAAAATAAAATATGCCAAGTAATACTGGCTGAGGGACAGACGGATTGGACTGAATTCCTGCCCGATACAATGCGCTTGACATCGGTGGAGTCACACAGTGACAGTTCATTGTTCTCCACTTTCAAACACAAAATATGGAGGGGCTTTAAGGTAGCATGGTAAAAGCATTACTGCCACTGCCTTCATGAAATTGCTTTTGTTCTCGCCAGGAGACAACAAGGAGTTATCAGCCGTGAGGATTCCCTGTTTGACCAAATTTTGTGTCTGCATGCAGACAGGACCAGTGGCCTTGTAGAGATACAGATTTACCTGGCAAAGGGTGGGGAGACAACCAAGCTAATTTCCTGCTCCCGCCCCTCAGTGACAGTGTCACATCTCCTCCAGTGCTTCCCCAGGTGCCTGCAGAGGACGTGGGACTGGTGAAATCCACATGAAAAGCCATGTCTGCCTTATGGATTTCAGTGTTGATCTGACAAGTCAACAACGTTTCTCTTCCTGGGTTCACCAGCAGCAAAACAGAAGTGCAAAAATGCTTGCCTGCTTGTGTAGCGCTTGATAGTCAAGTGATGAAACTGTTACAGGTTTTAAATAAAGGGTTCAAATAAACTTTCTCAGCTAGGATCTATTTGAGACATGCATGGCCCAACTCCCTTT
This sequence comes from Daphoenositta chrysoptera, assembly GCA_013397915.1. NCBI lineage: Eukaryota > Metazoa > Chordata > Aves > Passeriformes > Daphoenositta > Daphoenositta chrysoptera. Next base: position 87,083 of record VZRO01000372.1, read on the forward strand.
CATCATACACTGTGAAATCTGGAGGAATTTTCTTGGCAGGGGAGGCAGACTCTGGAAGGAAAAATATAAAACAGCTTTCTTGGTGTGCCATATTTTATGACTAAAATCTAAACTAAGTATATATGAGCTCAAATAAACAAAAATAATCTCATATAGTTTGCTTTAAAGCACCATGCTATTGTCTCTTTAAATAATAATGAAAAAGGAGAAAATATTCTACAACTTCCATAAAAAAATGTCATATTTGTATAGACCCCAAATCCCCTCTGTTTAAACAGGGTGATTAATATCAGCTCCTGTAGGAAATTAAATTCAGGGAAGAACAGTAATATGCAGATATGCAGATTTCTAGGCAGAATGGCTAGCCCTGGGTAAGAGAGTCAGGTTGATTAATCTGCATCCTCAGAATACAAAATGAAATGCTGGGCTCTCCTGGGTAGTACCAGAAATGACTTTTCTTTCTTACATTAGAAATAAACGGACAAACACATACACATATATTGCAAAAGCCCTTAATATCACATGCAGTGTTTACAAAGGTGATAAGAGTTTAATATTTAAAATATCCTATTTCATCTGAGAGGGGGAAGGAAAAAAAGAGCTGCTTCTCATTAGGATGAAGAGTTTTCTTTATGCTAAAATAGTATTTTTTTTAATCTTTCATAAAGACTACAAAATTATAAGGAAATCCTGTATCAGCATGCAAGGAAATCTTTAATCTGTTCATAAACATTTTACTAAAAGAATACTGGGGAGATATTGGACACTAACATGGTCATAGTGTGGAAAAAAAAATGGAATTGTAAAACAAAAATACTCAGTCCTAAGTTTTTAATATAAATTTCAGTGCACTTCGCTTTTTCATTTCAAAATTAGAAATACAATAAGCACAATAGACTAAAAGAATTATTCCACAGGCTTAATTTCCACAAATACAAATTCCTCCATAAATATAACCTTTCTCTCATTTCAGAATAATAGCATTTCCACATTACCAAGAGTAAATATGTGATTTTTAATAATTCAATCTTTTAAAAAACACCCCCAAAACCTCAGAAAAATATTTACAGCAAAATGCAGAATGTCATTTTCAGATTTTTTTTCCCCTGTCGTTACTGGAAAACCAAGCCTGTTATTTAAAATCATTCAGGGTCTCTCCAATAATTGTATAGAAGTAGGCATTATGCTATATTATTAAAGCTGTAATTTCCTGCTGAATCTGGCTGGATGTTTCTTTTTATCACTTGGCAATTTCTATCTAGTTATGGCATAATTAAGTTTCCTGACCCTTGCTCACTCTTTTAACAGGACGCTTAGAAATATACTAGAATTGCAGATCTTCAACCTGATGTCCTCTCTCCCCACACAGTAATGGAATAAAATTATTAATCCAGTAATTGTACAGAACACATTACTTTGCATTGAATGTTCCTATTTCTCATTTTCTGTTAGTGACAATCAGGCAGAGGTACAAATCATTTCTGCAGGGAGCAGAGCCCTTGAAAAAGCCCCTCATTCACTCCACTGGAGCTACCTGTACAGCTGTGATTATTCAAAGTCTTACACAGTACTAGGCTCAAGCGAACAAAACAAAGTTAATAAAATGGAATAAGGAACAAGATATTTTCCTGTCTGCAGCCTCCTATGTGCCAAAATTAGAACCTTACCTCCAATTGATAAACCACACTTCCAGTTGTGTTTTTATAACAAGACTCATGAGCCTCAGCCAGGCATTTGAGGCTTGGCTGGCGTTAGCAGTGGCCATCTGCTGTGGGGGTCCACTCTCTACACCTGGGCCACTAAGGGGAGTGGCTGGGAAGGACAGGAAAGAAGTTGGAAGGAAGACAAAGCATCCCTGTCCTTGAACCTTGGTATCCAGGCCCCAGTGATGTGTGTGTACACATATCAAAATCTTCACAGAAGAAATCCAGTGAATTGCAAAATCCCAGCTGAATTCAGTGGAGCTATTATTTCCCACTAAGAAATTTGAAATTTATCTTGATATGTCTTGAATTGGATCTCAGTTGGGTCATTGTCTTCATGGAACAGCTAAACTCTGTGATATTTATCCCAACATATATTATGAGCTCCACAACCTGCAAGTGAATAAAAGTTTGGAAAAAATTTTTTTTTTTTTAATCAGACATTTCCTCAACAAGGCCACCTAATAACTTTGGTTTATTTACAGAGTAGCTACAGCTGGGGCAAGAAGGGAGGAGGGGAATGTTATTTTTTATCACCATTATCTAGGAATACTAGTTCAACATGATCATGCAAAGTGACTCCAGCAGTGGATCTCCCTAAAATACGTAGTCATAATCTTTGCACTGGTGTCCTCCCTCTTTCCTGATTGCACCAGACTTATTCCCTCTCTGCCTCTTAGAAGAAATATATTATCACACTAAAACATGCTGGTTTATTGGACTGAAGTCCTGCAAATATATCTTCTGTGTGCATTTGAATTGATGGAACAAGCTAGGGAGAAAGTCTCTGAAGCAGCATTGCTCCTTTAATAAAATCCTGATCTTAGAGAGGATAAATAGCAAAACAAAATCCTTATCTTCATGAAAAACACTAGTGATTTTATTCAGATGCAATAGCATGTTTCAAATTGAAACAAGGCAAAGTGCTGTGTATCATTACAAAAAAGAAACACAAAAAAAGCCTAGGATCATGCATTAGGATATTCTATTTGATCACAGTTCTTTCTTTGTATTTTTCCTCGCTCTTGTCCTCTAGTAATGAATATCTGAGTTTTTCTGAAGCACAGACTGCACAGCCAGAGAGTGCTGGTTGCATAAGCATTTCCATTACAGGCTGTCAGGTTTATAAACTCGTCTGTGTTCCTTGCTTTACGTCTGTACGAGAGGAAAGTGTGCAATTTTCATGGCTCTGGTAAATCAAATTGATCAAATAATAAAAATACTATTCTAAAGTGCATTAGACAATAGGCGATTTCCAGTGAAAAACAATACTGCAGCAGTTGTTTCAAGATGGCTTTTTTTTGGTTGTGTGGGGTTTGTTGTTTTTTGTTGATTTTCTCTTTTTTTACCTGCTACAAAACAGCTCTGGTTTTATTTCCATTGAGTCAGTCACTGCAGAAAAGGTAATCACTATAATCACAGCAAAGATTTCTGTTTGTCTAAGGCACTTAAGTGACTGCCATCACCATAGTGTCTGAGCAGACTCCAGAGAAGTCATGTTTCATGGAAGGCTTGTTGGGGACTAACTTTGTTTAATTTATAAAGCAAATAATTTTGCCTCGGACTTGTGCAGTCAACTCAACCACTTCTATAATTAATAATCAGCTTTCATACTGTGAATACTTCCCAACCTGAGGTAATAAAGAAGAGATGGAAAAAGTAAAGCTGTGAACTTTTAAAATATTAGTTTCTCTCTCCTGCACTATCACTTTAATACAGCATACAATAATTGAAATTTATTCTTCTTTCATATCTAGCAAAAAAGCACCATTTGCACAGATTGAGTGGCAAAAAATAAGACAGTGATTTATCAAATTATCTCCTTGCTCATATTTGCAAGAGTATCATGGATAGAGATGCATAACATGTGAGTGCATTATATAAATGTATACTTAGGTATTCACGTACAAAACAGCTATTAAGATTATAGCTTTACACTATTGGCTTGGTCTGAGGTTTTGCTTTGGCAATAAGATCATGGTCAGCACTATGGACACAAAAATTATGTATTTGTGCAAACAACAAACATTTGTTTTATACAAAGATCTTTATGTAAATAGATAATAATTTCTTTAACATATCTACAGGAAGCATAGTGTTTCTGTTCGAGTTCAACATCTTCTAAAGTACGTGGTTTTCCAACAAGGCGGTTTTGCACTTCCCCTCTCAAACTCTTCCTTGTTTTCAGTTCATGGTAAGCACATCCAGGGACAGAGTGCTCTCTACTCAGCCTGGTGTGGCTGCCCATGAGGGTGCACAGGGCCTGCACAGCATAAACTGCTAATGAGCATCATTCTCATTCTCATAGCCTGATGATATTTATTTAGGATTGTTAAGCACCCTAAACACAAACATCATAAACAAATGATACATATGTAATCCTTCTGTCTAAGCAAACAACCAAGTATTTCCATGACATCCACATTATCGCATATGTTCCTACTGTCAAACTGTTCCAGTTCTTGTTTGATTTCACCCGTGTGAACCTACTTAATTTTACCACCTGACAAGAGAGTGATCTTTGAAAATGACATGTTGATGTTGTAATTTCATTTACAGTGTTTTGCTTAATAAGAGACTAATAGTGAAACAATTACAAATCCTCCAAATCAGCTACTAATAAATACATGCATTCATTATGAGGAGGTGGCAGGGAGGAACTATCACTTATGTTCCTATAGTTTCATTGATAAAAACGATCTTGGAAGCAGGAGAATGTATTAATTTTTTCCTTTTGGATTTTTTTTTATCTAGAAGTCTGGAAGACATTTCTAAAATAGATCTATTTTCTTTTCATTCTGCAGAATAATGCATGAATGATTATAACATATGCTCTATCTCCAGTTTTTTCAACCAGTGGAAAAGTGCCTGACACAATAATCACAACTTGTTGGGTTTTCAATCTGATGCTGTCCTATTTTATCATGGTAGTTAAATGTCCATTCTTGTTCGGCGTGATAAATGTTATGGCCATTTAACAGTACCGAAAAAGAGAGACATGTTAAACCAAATATTGCTTCAGATTGTGTCTTTTATTCTCCTTTATCATCATATCTTAATTTATAGTATAATCATCATTATCACAACTGTCAGCCTCATTTAACCTTCCCTGCTCTCCCATGATTCTCCGCTGTCAGGCCTGATTGCCTGCCTTCTGCTGACGGGCTGATAATGCCTGACTGATTAGCCCTCCCCGAGAAGAAGACAATGATATATAGAACCGCGCCGCTCGCTCTATATATTAATGAGGAGCTGGCAAAGCTTTGATAAGGCAGTGGAATAATCCATCAGCCAGAGAAGGAGCTTGTAAAACTGGTGGAACATTTCATGGGAAAAACACCTGGGAAGGATGTAATGACCCAGCAGCTAAATACCTCTCAGCCCTCCTTCCCCTCTTGTAATTAACATCAGATCGCTGCTGCGTGGATGGCACCCGGGGCGTTATCACTCCCCAAATCCTGCTTACCTTCTCCCTGTTTTGCACCCAGGGCTTTAGGGCCTTTATGATGTCTTTAGCAAGAGGGCAATTAATAGCTCATTTTCCTTGGCGTTGGGAACTGTTTATCTTCTGAACTAGCTCTTATCGCGGGCCGCTACCTATGAAAGGCAAGAGTCATCGGCGTTTTTGTGCTCTAGTTGTTACACTTACTCAGCAGAGGCCTGCTTTGCCATTAGATACAAAGCTTCTGATGGCTACTTGAGTTTGAATGCACTGTTATTACAGGTATTATATGAAATTGCTTGTGTTATGTGAAGGGGATTATAGAGGTTTTGGATCAATAACTTCAGTGGATGTTGGGAGTGATTACAGTGCTCTGTCAATTTTTCCCATTTGGCTGTCAGTACTGATTTACAACACACTACCTCTTTTATTCACATCAAATCACTCATTTCATTGGTAAATTCTATATATCTCAATTTACTTAAGTAGCTGATTTGGGTAAAATAAAATGACTTCCTCTCCTCTATGTATGTGAGAGTGTGTGCGTGTATACACACAACAGACATAACCCTATAGAGCTATAAAAGGCACTGACATTTCCAAAGCTTTTTGTCCTCTTAGAAAGGACAACATGCAACATCATATAGGTCACCTAATAAAAACAAATAGGTACACTCAAATCATTTCTCCAATGGGTAGGGTTTTCTTAACACGCTTTTTTCTTCCTTTGCACAAACCAGCAGACCCGCTGAGGTGCAACTGTGCAGAGAATGCAGAGTATTTTACATGTCTGGAAAATCAACAAAGAAACAAAATAACTTGAGAAATAGGTGATGTATCACTGGATAAACATCCCAAAGAAACTGCCCCTGGTCTGTAAGCCTGGTGCAGAAGGTCCATCCTGCAGAAAAATGCTCAAGTCAAAGACATGGAGAATATTCAGGACACCACCCCATAAGACTACTTGCATTGATTTTACAGTACCAATGGGGACTGACAGAGGTTGATTCTAAAGAAGAGATAATAGGCATTTTGCAAAGTCAAGAAAAGTCAAGATATTTTAAGAAAATAACAAGTTTCCTCTTTCCAGAGATGTGTCACTTAGAAGTGACAAAAGTTACAGAAGAAAAAGGAGAGCTCTTAGAAATGACCAGTGATAAATCACATTTGGCAAAAGGAAGAGCGGTGAGATGGAACATGATGAGATAGTCAGGCCTTTATGTACCTGTTGAAATTCTGTATTAGAAGACAGGGGCATGATGTACAAGTCTACTGACCAATGTAAGTGGATATATATGTTTCCATTCTTATGTTTATATAATTTTATTCCATGTTAAGATATATAAGTATCTGTTCTGTTCATTCTGGAATAAAAAGCTAACAGTATTTTCTATGAACCTTGACCTAAAAGGGGCTATATATTTTTTCTTAAAGGAATAAGCAGCTTTTAGGAATAGTCTATAAAGAGCAAAGAATTAAAATTTAACACCCTTCCCAACTAATATCTAATTGATTAAGAGTCAAAGAGTTAAATTAATAAAAATTGGATTTACAGAAAAATTAACTCAGACACTTTTGAGTGCTAAAGTCATTACACTGAGGTAATAGATTATTGGATATAGAAAAACACATTCATTATCATTCCTGAAATAAAATGTCTTATGTCTTTTTATTGTTTCTTCCATTAAAGTGTACAGACTAACTTTCTCAGATTTATAACTCATTCTTTTTCCTTCACTGCAATATATTTTCTGTTAGAGTTTAGATATTTTAAAACAAAATAAACAGAAAAAAATACAGAATTATACTTAAAAGCTAACAAACAAAATTTGTACACACTGTGTCTGTATTTTTGAACAGTTATATGACTACAGGAACACTGTGTTTAGTATATGATACTGAAGTAAGAGATCTCTGAAGTCACCTGTTTTTTGAGACCTAGCACAAGAGATTTCATAGGACTGCTAGTATTTTTATTAATACAAAACAAGCCCATAAATATGTTATATTTATGCTTGAATTAAAAATTAACTGGAAAAAATGCTTATTAAACAAACTCTCTTGAAATATTCAGTCACTGGAAATATAAAGAATGCAAACACGAGTCGAAAACTTTATATCCACTCATCTTTTGAAAGGCTGAGCTGGTTGCACGTAGAAGTAGCAATCAACCAAAATTCAAAGCTCAAAATAACAATTAAACTGAGAAGCCATTTATCCACAAACATGCAGCCTGCTACACTTATTTGTACTGCACTGTATCTGTAGATCAAGGGCAGTTTTGCCAATATATCTTGTGGGATGAGCTGGTGCTTGGCAGGAATAATGTTAGCAGTATTGACTCCAGACTTGCACAAAATTAGTTATTTGTGTTTTAAAAGTTACGGTGAAATAACTGTATTCTGAGGCCTAGAGAGCTTAAATTTGAGTTCTGTAAGGCCATATGTAATTATTCCTGTGGCTAAATTAGGCACAAGTGTAGGTAGCTAAATAAATCAAAGCTTTATCAATCCTTTACATGGATTTTGGCCCTACAACATTTGGAACATGTATGAAGTTCGAGGATACATGCTGCATTTGAATAGGTTGTTAAATAAAGATCTACAATAGCCAAAGTAATAATTTATGTGTGGCTCCAACAAAGACATCACGTTGTCTTGGCCAAAGAGTACATGTTGACAAAAAGTCCTGATTTACAAACGGAAAATAATAATCTTGAAGACAGTGCTACTGTATATTGGTAAAAGATTTCCAATATACTTAACTACTAAATAGCTATTCCTTCGAGAAAAGTAGAGAGTAAACAGAAATTTATGATAAAATTAGTATTGTCCCCTACCACAAATTTATCTACATGTTTTCACAGCTCTCAAAGCAGGTATATGAAAGTACTAGTATAGTACTGCTTTCAGCACAAGGTGGTGAAGAAAATTTCGATGGTAGGAGACGAAGAATCTTAAACAGATGTATAATATAATTGAAATGTATTTCATGACTCAGATTCCTTTGACCTGATGCACATGTTCACAGGTCATGCTCTTTTGCACATTAGAAGAGCAGTTTTCTCTGTGGCATCAGTTACTCAGACATGTTATGCTGGCTGGCAAGGCGAAAGCTTTGGGGAGAGAGGTGTTGAGTGTGGTGTGAGGGATGCACTGCCCTGTGAGTGCTGGCTTTCCAACTGAGATGTGTTATCCCCACGTTCCTCCACGGGGAGCCACTTCTGCCCCTGCACTGGCAAACTGAAAACAGACCTCTCTATCTTCAGCTAAGTAAAACCCCACAAGTGGCCATGGTCTTTATTTCACAGTGAAAATTTACACTTTGCAGAAAGTTCCTCACTTCAGCTGCTTAAAGCAAGCTTGGATAGAGTATGTGCAGCAGGAAACCCATTCTCAGCAGCAGGCAAGGTCAACATAAGGCTGATAAAAAAACATGACCACCCATGAAACCTTGAGAAGGTATTGTAAAGGTAGCAAAGCATTCCATCAGGTTTAATTCATGTGTATTGTTTGTAAACCTCTCTCACACTTAAATGGCATTTTTTGAAATATGCTGCACAAGTAAAAGCCAAAAGAACAATTGTTTTGATGAAAGTTGAGAGGCTCATATGGTCACAGAGCTGTAGCATTCAGGGGCTGTGAGAAAGAAAAAACAATTATGCTTGTGATGAAGCTGCCTGCCAGGCTGGAGCTATGTGCAGGATGCTGGGTGGTGGTGAATTAAAAACTTGCAGGTTAACATGAACAATTTAAGAAGTAACTTTAGCAAATGTGTGATTATCTGAATGATTAATGGCATAGAAAAAATCTTTTAAAATTAACAAGTAAAAATAAAAAGAAATCCAGGAAGTGTTGAAACAAAAAATATCTAAATGATATTTCAGTCCACACTCAACTGAAACCTTTTTTAACTGTTTTAATGTATTGATTCTCACCAGTAATATATTTATGAACTGTCTAGCTCCTCAATAGGGCTTCATGTAATCTGCTACAAGGGTGAAATTAAAAGAAAATTGGTTGGAGGTTGTTTTGATTTACTTTGGTTTTGACAGAAAGAAAGTGAAAGTCAGATGCTTATTTGTCCTTAGAACTAAAACAACTTTATACATCTTATTCCAAAAGCAAATGCATCCATTTTATTTTTCTGGAAGAATGTTTTCAAGATGTTTTCAAGGATGTTCTCTGGACTCTATTATGGTCAGTTCTCGCAGAAAAAAAAGCCATGTGCTACATGAGATCATATTTCTGCAAAAGCCACAGGGATTATTATTGCTGACCACTTGCATGTGTGATTTAATTGCCTAAACAGGCAAACTTAGTTGCCTTACTTGCCTAAACAAGCAACTACTCTGTTTGAGATAGGTGAGGACATGCAGGCTGCCTCTCAGTCGTCAGTCCGGAGCACTGCTGGTGTTCCATATGTCCTGCAGTTCCCCCTGGCAGCCCCACAAGGATGTGTCAGACAAAATGGGTTGTCTCAAATGGTTGTAGTTGTCTAGGCTTAAGCAACTTAAGCAAGGTCACAAGATTGCCAGCCATTGTAATGGGTCTTCTAATCAAATCTTTGCTGCTGAGTGCTGTTTGCTAACTTTTAAATAATGGCTCTGAGCACTACGTATATGTGTAAGGTTCCTGTTCACTTGAATAAACCCACCACAAAAATTCTGTTATTGCTACAATTCCACAGTTGATTTGTTCTATATATTGGATTTGGCAAAACTAGGGCCTAAATAGTATTCCCACAGAGAAGGTAGCTGTAGATTGCAGAAGTCAGATGGCTTGTCCAGACTCACATAACAGCAGGTTCAGGAGTTATGCTTCATGACTTTCAAACTAGTGCAAGACTTTTCAGGAAAATATCTTCAAGGCTCTGATTTGATAATAGTTAAATTGTACTTCAGAATGTTGCTTCATTTCTGAGACTGCTGCAAGATGTTTTATAAAAGTTGTCTGTGCTTACACATAGCTCATGATGAGACATTATTTTGCATCAACAGGTCTTCCTTGAGATTGGAACTGTATTTGCATAGTTGATCATTATGTAACAAAAGAGAACTTTGCTGCAGCCAAGAAATGACCTGAAAAGTGTGGGCCTTCCCCAAACATCCTGTGCTACTGTATGAGGACAGAGTACCTACTTAGCTGGGGGAGACATATGAAATGGAAAGCATACAGGAGCTTGTCACTGTTCGGAGTCATTGTTAATATCCTTTTCCACAGGTAACAGTGTTCCTCTTTTTCTGTTTTTATCTCTGCCCTCTCAGACATCACACATTCATTTTAGAAGGTATCCTCTCTAAAAACCTGGAGCCTAAAGCTTCCTCTGAATCTCTTCCCACAAATCCATGCACTCCCAGAAGTCACAGGTCAAGTACTGATGCCCCTTGGCTTTTAATCCTACAAAAGAGTAGCAGGGCTAGAAGGTTCTTAGAAGCTTTGCCACAGATCATCCTTGAGGGCACTTGTGCACAGTCCTGAGCCAGTGTGAAAGGTCTGGGAAACACAGACCTCTGTTTTGTTTCACAAAAGTAAATCTCAAAGATATAAAATCAGTAAAATAAAGCATCTTATCCTGGGATGAGCATTCCAGGTATGCACTGACACACAGGCTTTTGAGGCTTTTGCTCATTCCCTAGAGATGAATGTGCGACTCCAAACATTCTCTGTGTCAGTACACCCATACAAAATCAATGAATCTTTCTCATTTACCTGTGTATCTTTTACCTTTGGGTAGATGATTATATCTTGTGGTTTCTGTTTCATCACACCATATGAAATATTTGATGTCCAAACTAGGGGAACACGTGGGCTTTCAGTTCAATCTGAACTGCTCTTCTCCAGTTCAGAAATGCTTTTACCTCAGATGAATGTGTCTCAAGCATAGCTAAGGGTTTTATCTAAGCTGTTTGCTATGAAGATTTCAGTTCAACACTGGGTTTACGATCCCAGAGCTTGTGTTTAAGTTCTAGTTGTAGCTGTCACTCAGCCTCAATCTCAGCTTCCTCAGCTGTCAAATGGGAATAATGACTTTTTTCCCCTTGCAGGCAAAATGCCATGAAGGACTGCAGATTGCTTATCATCATGTGCACTGTATACAGAAACACAGAATCATAGAATGCTTTGGGTGGGAAGGCACCTTAAAGATCCTCTAGTTCCAACCACCCTGTCATGGGCAGGGACGTCTCTCATGAGACCAGGTTGCTCAATGCCCCATCCAACCTGGCCTTGAACACTTCCAGTGATGGGGCATCTGCAGCTTCTCTGGACAACTGGTTCCAGTGTCTCATCACCCTCACAGTAAACAACTTCCTCCCAATACCTGCCCTCTTTCAGTTTGCATCCATTACTTGTCCTACAAGAACTATACTCATCACTACAGTTCCTGAAAAAGAGTCCATCTCTGGCTTCCTTATAGGTTCCCTTCAGATATTGGAAGGCAGCTATGAGGTCTCCAGCAACCATCTCTTCTCCAGGCTGAGCAGTTTGCAGTAAGGATCCCTGTCCCCTTCTACAGAAAGGGCAAAAGCAATAGTTGCAGGTGTCTGTGCCTAGCCCTGCAAAGCAGGAGTATGAGACACCTGGCAGATGTACTTCATGCAATGATCTGCAAGGAAATCCTCAACCATTCAGCCAGACAGGATTCTCACAAAAAATGTGTCTGCCTGCAGCATTGGCATTGGGAAATTGAGTTGAAGGGGAGCTATAGGGATACCAGGGGAGTTACAGGGATATAATTCCTGGGCGTAGGAATAGGAAACCAGTGCTAACAGGTCAGAGCTTGATCCGCATTTTATCTGCTACCTCACGTAAAGAAAAATCTGATTTTCTGGATTGTGAGAACATTCCCCTGCTATGGGGGACCTGATGGGTTATACCGCATACACCCCACCTGATGCCATTTGCAGTTAGAGCATTCCCTGGGAAATAAAATATCACCGTAAGGATTTAGTAAAAAAGGCTAGAGACAAACATGGTGATAAAATCTTGTGTCAAGAGCTTGCTGTGTTTAGCTTAGTGATTGCATATGACTGTCATAAAACTGCCATCTTCCATTTACCAAATTCATATCTCCGGATTTTGTCACACATATGAATGTGCAAGATCAATATTTTATCATTAATAATGTCAACTTCAAAATCAGAAATATATCTAAGGTGGTGGAAAGGCTGGGGACAGATTTTGCTCAGATTTTCATTGAACCCACTAATTCTGGAAACATCCTGCAAAACCAGATTAAATGGAAGGAGCCATTTTCAGCACAAATGTACATAAATTCCTTGTTCAGTTACTACAACAAACCTAGAAAGAGTCAACTTCCTTTTGATTCCAGCCATTTCACAGATATATGTTTCTCCCCTTCTCCTTATAAAACCAGTGTTCTCCAGAAAATGGAACAAAGAGAGTATTTAATATATTTTATTTCTTAGCATGGGAACACCTGGTTATCAGTTACACACCTGGTATCAGGGATCAGTACTTGCCCTTTTGAGTAGTGATGCTCACATCAAACAGTGGCTCATTTAAATGAGCATTCTCTATTGAAATGCACAAATCTGATTCAACTGAGATCAGTCCAATATTCTGATGCTGTACTTAATTTATGGATGAACAGATACTTTAGCTTTTTTAATACTGCAGGTGTTTTCCTCTCTGTTAACAAATACCAATCAATCTTAATTTAGTTGCTGTATCATGGTGTTTTAATTTGAACTGTCTTCTGATAGGACAAAGTTATTCTTTATTTTAAACATGGTAATCTATGTGGGTGAAAACAGCAATGGGGAATTTCCGTGTGACACATTTAATAGTTCAAATGAAAAATAATTGAATACTTTGCAGCTCAAAAGTGGTTTATCACCATGGGTATTGCAGTGTTTAGAGTTACTTAGTTTGACCATGTTAAAGCAAGAATGGATTGTTCAGATGTGAAGCATATTATTTGTTGTCTATTTAGTCGGCTGTTTCTTCCAGAAAAAAATCCTTTTCATTTGGAGTAGAAAGCTCAAACCAAAATGTGTAGGGACAGTAAAAGCTTGCCATAATAAGCCCCTTCCTAAGGTGAAAACGCTACTGTTTTGAAAAACAAGATAATTTGGGAGTCTGCTTACACTTACTGATTCCAAGCAAAAGTGACACCTACCATCTTAGCTGTTAAATATTTTACTACTCAGCCTTCTATCTTTATGATGTTTCTATTGCCAGTCTTCTCTACTCACCCTCATGACATTGATCACTGAATTGGATATTTTATTACTGTGATCTTAATAAGCTTTCAGGTCAGAATCTATTTTTTGGCTTTGTTTTCTAAAGGATCCCATACACTGTGAAGGGTCATTAATGCCACGCAACAAACCCATGACTTGGGGGAAGCATTCTGTAATCCCTACTTACAATTATCTTAATATATATCACTCCAAGCAATGTCAAAATCCTCACCTCAAAAAAAGGAAACACTCCCCAGATGATAACTTTGAAAACCTGGTGCCATTTGCACTGTGAGGGTCATAGGTTTGAGAGACTGTCCCTTGAAACAGCACTGAAGGTGCCTAATCCATTTTCTCGTCCTTCAGTAATCAGATTAATATTCAAACATACTAAGCCTTAGCTTCCACATGTAGGCAAGCACACAAACACCTCACAGCTACTATGTAACCAGCTGATTAGAAGCTGCTTTTATTTCTTTTATTACAAGTTTTGCTCAATTTTAACCCTGAGATTTGCTTTATGGGGAAGTGTCTGCATACTGCCTTCCTTTTGTCTCAACCAGAGGGTTTAATAGCTAAGGTAACTGAAAAGGACTAGCACCAGAAAGGCTTTGGTTACCAGAGTAACCGTAAAAACAGACCCCAGTCTCCATGGCAAAGAGAAAAGCTATTTGCTGCAGCCTTTTCAGACCTTGAACAGACACTGACAGTTTTCCTATAATCAGTGCAGATTATTTGTAGCAACTAACTATATTATAATGTTAACTATAGGAGGTCTTTGAAGATATACAGTGCAAAAAAAAAGGAAGTAAATATAAGGATTTTTTTGCTAGATTAGGTATGACTATATCATACATTTAGAAACGATAGAGAAATCAATCTAACATTGTATTTCCAATGAAATCACCTCCTTCTAAAGGTTCCTCCCCCTGCAACCTTTTTGGTTTGCTTTTAATTTTCTGCAGGAAATCTGTGGGTTTTGTGCTGTTTAAATACCTAGCATTCTAGTGAAGAAGTTGTTACGATAAATATATATGCTATTGTTTTATTGCATGCTGACTTCTATATGTTTCCCCAAATACTATACATCAGTGATGCTTTATCTTATCTGAATGACTTGATAGCTGATCCTTCTTGGTGTCTGTTTCAGGATCTGTTCAAATTGCACAATATATATTTTTTAAAAGATCTCTGTAATTCATGGGTCTACAAACCCTGCAATACAATTACCTAAATTACCAGTGCACATTGTAAGTGCTCCTTGTGGCTAATCATTCTGTCCTCAGTGAATTGCCTGACTTGCCAGTGGCTTATTCTCTGTAATGGCACTGTTCAGTCTCTGTCTTCCAAACCACTGTCTGTGAGCAGAGTCATTAATTCTAATATGACTTATGATGAAACTTAAAGTCTTAACCGTTTTTAGCTATACCTATTTAAATAGCTTATGATTGCGTTGGAGAGAGATACATTACAATGTCTTTCCCAGGTCGCTTAGTTTCAAAAGAAAAATTTAAAGTAAGCATTTTAAGGGGTGAGGTACAAACATAATGAACAGAGGAAGCAAATATTTAGAAGAATAATTCATTTTAAAATCTGTGTGCACACATCTGAAATAATGTCATAGACATTTTGAGCAGCTAAGGTGTAGAAGTGGAGGAAGCATTCTTAAAAATCATTCGACCTAATCTGTCCTGGATTATACTAGAAAATTCAATATATGTCCTTCAAACTACTTTATAAAACTGGCAAAAATTGTATTGCAAATAAAAATTCAAATTAAAAAACTATGCTTTTATTTAAAATAAAGGAAAAAGAACTGTGTTAATTATGTTAATTTTCACTATTTTTCACTGTCTGTATCCGTGTTGTTGTGAAGGAAAGAATTGGCTAAATAATTGAATGAAAATTATTGCCAGATACTTGTCATAGCAAAGGAAGAAAGGTTTTATCACCTTGTATAATACCTCTCCTTTAAAGGAAACTGAGGCAAAAATATTTTTGCTTAAAGCTACAGAAGTTCAAACATCAAATCTAATTCAGTACACCAGCACCCTCATGCCACAGCCTGGGATATGATTCTTCAACTTCCCTGTAAAATAAATGTTTATAAAGTGTCTTCTGTGTTTTGATGCTAAAATTAAAGTCACAGAACTATGTAGGCTCAAGAAATGTAATTTCTGGAAATGAGTGGTGTAAGATTAGTGGTGGAAGGCTTGGAGTACTTATCCTTCGAGTCAGGATGGATATTTTTAACTGGGGGCATTTTCATTCCAATTAAAACCAGAGAGCTTCACTGAGAGATGAGAAACAGAGTTTACTGAAATAAAAGCCAAAGCACTGAGATCATAACCTGTTTCATCAGTTTGTCTCGAAAACAGCATCTTCATAGGATAAACAAACAAAAACCCAACTCCCCTCATGATGCCTTTCCCTGGTCTTTAAATTAAGAGCCAAACACAGTTAGAAGGGGAAAAGGGGTTTTTCCCTGGGTATTTATTTAAGGACCCTCAGGTGCAGCACACCCAGGTGCAATGCCCACAGAGCACACGGAATGCACACCCATGGGCACTCGGGGATCACATTCTGGGCCTCACAAATGAGCACATCCATCAAAGATTCCCCAGGGAGAGGCTCCAGTGAACCCCCACCCCGAGGAACCTTCCCCTGGATGGGCCTATCTCAGTTTACAAAATGTGTTCTAGAGAGGACCTTGGTGTCTGGGGCTTTCTGACCTCGAACTACGAGGTTTCCAAGATGTTTGGTCTCTTGGCTTGACAAGATATTGGGTCTAAGACTGGGCTAGAAGCACTAAGAATAGAAAAAGTATATAAAAGGGGTATAAAAGAAAAGGCAAAAAATCATCATGGTATCACTTGTCTTATTAAAATCTACTAATTTCAATTAACTCTTTTCTGTAAAAATGTTATCAAATGTGGTTAAAATTTAAACAGATTGAGAAGGCTGAAAGCCAGAAGAAACAGAGATAGAAGATGTTAGCTCTTCTAAAATGACTGGTCAATGTACTTGGTTTGGAAGACAATGGAAGAAAGAGCATTAAAGAAATGTCCCCAGAACAGTCAAAAGTCCTACTACTCTGGACTGTGGAAGATATGCACCTACACCATCTCCTGCAAAGTCTCTTGGCTATTCTAGATTTCTGCCTCTTTCTAGAGCCAAGACTCTTAGATTTCATCTAGTTAATAAATAATATTGCCCAAAGGAGGCTGTTGGAACAATCTCAAGACATCTGAACTTCAAGTCCCTATTCCAACGAATAGCTGTTGCCAGAGAGATCCATCCAGAAGAGCCAACAGCCAACAGGGTAGGCTAGATTGTCTTTGGGAGAATGGCAAAGCAGGTGTTCAAAACAGAGTTTCCTACAATTCCTAATTGCCTGGGTTACAAGGTTGATGGCTGCTCTGAAATATTTCTTTTCTCTTCTGCCTTCTTCATCCTGATGTGGATTGGGACTTCTGGGAATTTCAGGAAGTTTTGAGACACCTGGTGCCAAATCTCAAGATTAGTAGAGAACATCATTGTCAATTTTGCTAGAGGAGACTTCCTGCTGCACCAGTTCATCCAGTGTTTCCTAGGGTATGGGAAAATATCTTCTGACTAGTAAGGTGAAACTAAAAACCTTCTGACCCAAGCCTGTGTTTTAAATTGGTCCTCCAGAAAACGTAGGTGTACATCATCAGATTGCCTTTTTTATATGGATTATGGCTTTTTTTTTAATGCTACATGCTGAAATATGTCTCTTGAAGATAAAAGAAGAAAATGTAAAAACAAGTCCATAACAGATAAAATATAATGTTGAATTCTAAGTATAATGACGAGCACTCCTGATGCCCCTTATATATTTAAAATTGCCATTCACTTGCATTGAATGTAATTCATGCTATTTTTCCAAAGTATAATCCCACAAGGGTTTTGACCAAACAAAAATGCTCTAATGACTGCAAATGGTTCAAATATTCTGTCCAGTGAGTTGAAGTTAAGTGATAAAAGTTTCCATGTTAAAAGAAATAATAAGTGGAATTTCACACATATTATAGTAATCATGAAGCATCCAATTTACATAGAAATAATGTAAAAGAATTCTGACCATGATGGTTTAAGTGAATCATTACATGCATCGCTGATACATTTAGAAAACTGCAGCATGCCAGGTATGTTTCTTTTAGCATAATAAGTCTTGTAATGGAGCCTTTAAAAGCCTTAAATGTATAGTTAGATTAACCTTTCTGTTTGGATTTAAAAAAAGGAAGAAGAGGAAAAAGAAGAAGAAGAAAACAGATAATCATTAAATAGCCAATTAAATCAACATTCATTTCCCTTTCCAAGTTAGTCTAGTTTCTTTTGAGTGTCCTCTCCAAGAAACATTTTGTTATTTACACTGCACTCACGTTTAAATAGTTCTGCTGTGCTAATGTATTTTAGTTCCATCAGAGTTCACTCCTCCTCTCTGGATCAGTTACAGTTCACAGCAGCACTGAGGTACCCAACCCTAGGTGCCATTCCCAAGTAGTTGTTTAGCACAGACTGATACTAGAATACGGCTGTGGGATCTGAGGTCTCAGAATTCAGGTGGAGAAAAGTCTTTAAATATACAAATCTTCAGGAGCTGTCACCCAAAGGTGCCAAGACAAACTCCCAACAAATCGCATGGGAAAAGTAACTTGCCTGCAAAAAAGTTATAGAGCTAATGTTTGTTAGTGTTATTGTATATGTTTGCACATTTTTTTAAATTATTGACCCTGTCCTTGTCTTTCAAACATCTTCTTTTCAGTTTTAGATTCTACTTTTTTGTAGTTTGTTTTTTGTTTTTGTTTTGTTTGGGGCTTTTTTGAATGAAAAACATTTTTTGGTGTTATGAAAGGTGTGCTGAAAACAATAATTGAAACAAATCAACCAATTCCATATCCCAAAGAAGTGCATTTTTGTCATCACCACTGCAGAGCTCAGAAGGACGTCTTAAATTACATGTGAAGAAATTTGACCATCACATTGTCAGTCCCTGAAAATCAGACCCCGCTCCCAGGCTGTTTCACCCCTATTTGGATTTATTTCTTGTGTGGTCTGTGATTATCACACCATTTGTCTTTACCATTTCCTTCAGACCTCAAGGGAATGCAAAATAATACAGATCCCAGAAATAGACTTGGATTGAATTTGATTCTTCCAATAGAGAGTTCAAACAGCTAAAGAGGGTCACAGAATCAATGTGCTCAAAAAATGGGTTTTTCAGAGAAAAACTCAGTCAGGATGCAAGAGGGAAAAGCAGCTGTTCTTCCCTCTTCACTTTCACCCTTCCACACTGTTGCTGCTGCCCTCCTCTTTCCCATTTCCCTCCCTTTTAGAAGCTGCTTTCCATTCTTTTTTTGTGTACCCCTCCTCCTGCAGCCAGCCCTCTCCCTCTATGGCTGCTGCTTCTTTCATAATGCTGGCTTCCTCCACTGCCTCTACAAGGTTTTTGTGGCTTTGCATGCTAATTCACAGGCATGAGATCACAAATAAAATTCAGGTTTAAAAGACTATTCCATTCACTGAAAAACTCCCAGTCTGACTACTCTTCATGATACTTTGTACTTTTAAGAGGTAAATTTTGAGCATGATGGAGAGGCAATATAAAGATGCTTATTTACTTATTCAAAATTCAAGACCCTCCAAGATGAAAGATTTTGAATATTTCCAAATAGATACAGAGAAAAACCTGATGTCCTAACTTTCATTTTAACAGATAAGTGTACAAGTGAATCAGTTCAAAATTGTTTACTCATGATCTCATTCCATGACTATCCACATTCCATGTAAAGCAGTGATGTCCCCTTCAAACAGTTCCTACTGCAAATAAAACCTCAAAAATGCTGCAGACTGTTCCAGGACAATTTCTGTAGCATTCATTAGCAGACTAGCAATATTCATTTAACTGCTGTTGTGTTGGCTTTTTTTTTTTTTTTTTTTAAGTGATGTTTATTCACATAAATTCACACTGAATATCCTCCACGTGCTAAGGTGCAAATGCAGCAGGTCTTCATGGTATCCCTTTACCATCATGCAGAGTCAGCATGAACATGTCATTTTCTAACTCTAAAATGTCTGTGGAGGAGAGCACAAAGCAAAATACATGAAGGCTTGAACCCTTCTAGTCCTAGAGCAGCCTGGACTGCCATGGGCATATTACAGTATAGAACTACAACCAGAGCCTCTCCTCTTGGGATCACTGGAGAGAAGATGTGACTGACAAACACAGTTCTGCTTTGAGAGCCACCTTAGCCTCAAAATGCCATTCTAAAATGGCAGAGATCACCTACGGGAGCCAAGTTACATCTGACAGCCTACTGCAAGTATCTCGGCCAATATTTCAGGCACCTGAAGTACATAACATTAGAGTTCTGTGGTGGGTAGTTGAATTCATCCTTGAAAATTTAAATTTTCACAATATCTCTGAATTCAAACTTCCACAGCAAGAGAAAATGTATAGCCATCCTGCTTGCAAAGTAATTTAGAAAATATGACCTGTGTGTAACCAACACTAGTTGAATCTGCTGGGAGATGGAAGCATCCCAGATATATTCACAGAGTACTTTGATACTAATGAGGGTTCACAGCATCCAGGTTTAGACACTTTGCAGAGCTTTAAAGAGGTAAGATAGCTGGCTGGTTTCCTTAGTGTGCCTATGCAGAGCTAATAGCTGATGATGACAAACTGACAAAGGTCAAATTGAGTCCTTCTGCACATACTGCATAATGACAGCAGGATGATCAAGGTGTTTACTTGGCCTGTTAAATTCAGTGCATAACCACGAGTGGCCTGAACAACTTTACTGTCAGTCCCTGCTCTTTAGTGACCTCACAGCATATGCAACACATAAGGTCTGCAAGTGGAAGGTGAACTTTGGAGTCAATCAACTCATCAGGGCATGAATTAATACCTTGAATGCTGGTGATTCAGACTCTTTTGGATTCTGAAAAGTCCTCTCCCACTTCCTTGGCTAGAAAGAAGGAAATACACTCGGCAATCAGCTGCAGGACCAAGACAGAGGGAGACGTGTTCTTGGCGCAGATAAAGAACAGGGCTGGCACAGAGGCTCAGAGCTCTGGGTTGTTAACGTCCACTCCCTGGTCAGAGGTTGGTCACAGACAAATGTGAGGCAGCCAAAATGAAGCAGCCACCAAGAAGGGACAACACTGCTAATTTATGCAGGTTATCACATCTATATGCCACAGCAGTTCAAAAGACAGTGACAGAGATGATTTCAGAACAGAAAAAGGCCTTCTGTTCCTATCTCTTTCATTCCTAAGAGGGTTAATTAGAAAAAAATCTGTCTCCTGAATTGTGAACTAGGGTACCAAACATCACCTATAGAAGTAAAATATTTAGAGATTGTATACAAGGAATTATAAATGACCCATTGGAAAGGAAGGGTTTATACACTGCCCTACTGTATAATGGCAATTTCCTAAGCTTCAGTTCAATGAAGGGCTTTCCCACTTTCCTGTCTAAGCATGTGAATAGTTCTGCTAACTTTCAGACCACTACTTGTATAATTCATGCTAAGTGCATGTTTGTATCGGTGTCCTGTAAGAGGCAAGGTACTAAGAGTCACTCCTACAATATTCTGTGCAGCAAGTTGGATAAGATGAACTGAAGTTTGGAACAACTTTTTTGTCAGAGATTCCAGCTGGTGGCTGAAAGGTTCTTGTAACCATGAGAGCTAAATGAGGGACATTCAGGAATGTGTTCCACAGCAAAAATGTCAACATAGAAGAAGAAGAAGAAGAAGAAGAAGTATTTTAAGAGAATACAATAGACTCTAACTATATGGAGTACTTAGCACACAAAAATATCACATTAAAAATTATCCTTCACTGAGAAACTAAAAATGCCTTAACTGTTCTTGGTGTCATACCTTGCATGTTTTCTGCCATGATAGACCATTTGTGTTAACTGATGCAAAAAGAAAGAAAAATCTATTAGAAAGCTGTTAAGAAGCTTATAAACAGAGAAAGAAGTCATAGTGTTAAAGAAGCATGTTTCATGGATATATGCAGAACATATCCTTTCCACATTTAAACACCCAATGATGCAGCTTAGAACAATAAAAATTTTATTTCAGGTCACTAGATCTAGTGGAACAACAGATTTCAACAGACAGCAGGCGGTACCTAATTTAATTCTGTGTGGTGGGGATACGTGTAAACCCGAGGAACCAGAAGTGATTACAGTCAAGTTATCTTTTCATCAATGACTATAGCTGGTCAAAATTGCTATAAATATATCAGAAAGCATAGAAGTGTTTCATGGGAACATATTCTTTAATCATGTCCCTTAACAGAAATTCATCAAAATGTTTCATTTTATTAAGGACTCAATGTTTCATTTTTATCCAAGAAAATATTTCAATAAATGCTTTAAATATCTCAAAAACATTTCCAGAAGGAAGTTTTGGCATTTTCCTAATCCATGCTAGCATGCTAATCTTAGTAAGAGCAAACATTCCCCATGAAAACCAAATGAGTTCTGGCCAGTTCTAAAAATAGTTTGGAAGTGACACAGAACAACACTGCATGCAAATCAGTACTGTAATATTAATTCTAAGCAACTCCTCCTCAGATGTTAAATCAAAATCATTTCAAACTGCCCAAACTGACCACTTTCTTCCTCATCTTCTTACAAAACAAGCAATTTTAGAATGGCACTTTTCCAATTCTTAATAAAAGTTCAGTCTCCCAACTTCATTGATGATGGAGAAGAATTGATAAAGCCTAGGTTGCTGGTTCAACCCCTGGCTGGGCCATTCACTTAAGAGTTGGACTTGATGATCCTTGTGGGACCCTTCCAACTCAGAATATTCTGTGATTCTAATGGATTCTGTGGTACATATGGGACTGCACAGGGCATCCCTTCCTAATTTTCATGGTGATGGCAGTGGACTCTGTCTTATAAGGCTACTAGCTTTGATCACACCTGCTCCCCAAAAAGGCCGAAACAAATTCAGGGTTAGCTGGGAGCCTTAGCTCCCCAGTTCATTAATTTAATCTTCTGCATTTTCTGAGAGAATGGGTCCTACAGGCAACAGCTGAAGGGGAAAGTGGAAAGAAGACACAACAGCTCAGAGCAGACTCTCCCCAGTATTTGTCTGCAAGGAAAACAGGCTTGAGTTAAAGATGTAGGAAGAAATTTATCTTACCTTCAGACCTAAAATCTACCTTTTTCCTCCTCGCTGTGTCAAGTGTCAAATCTTACAATTAAGTCACAAAAGCAGGAAACTCTGTCAGTCTGGTATCTGATACAATCAGAAGGAAAGGAAGGAAGCCACAAACAATACTTTTGAGAAGATTTTGGGGTACATCTGGGTGCACAAATTTGCCTTGTCTTGCCCTTGCTCTCAGCTGGCTGCATGTGACCAAGCTCTGGCCCATGACTTGTATAGCTGTGCAAGCATGGCACCATGCCCAAGCTGATAAACCCCGCTGGGAACATGCCCAGCTTGCAAAACAGACAGGTGACCACATATCTCTCTGCATCTGGCCACATCAATACATATTTAAAGATCCATTTATTGCCTACAAGAAGATTCTATTCAATACACACATACAGGGATGTCCCTAGATGCATAGAGAATACTCATGTCCACATACATGAGCATCAGTGAGTACAGCAAAAAGCCTTATATTCCAGCATTAATGAAATTCAAACCTGATAAACACAGAGGTAAAAAAATTACTTAGCTAATTTTAATTTTAACATATGAAATATCAGGAATATAATACGAATACTTATGCAAAAATCTTATCACGAATACCTCTTGGTTCAGGAGAGATTAGTGGAAAATACTACAAAAGAGTTATTATATGGTGTAATAAGTGCAGTTGTTACAGCACGGGGAGGACAGTGGGTGGTGGCGATTCCAGCAGACTTAGTGGCAGCAGAGGAAGATGTATTAGAGAACACCAGACTCACTCACAACCAATTAGTAGCATGGAACCGAGGAGAGCACAGCAAGAAGACCTAATAATAAGCATTCTTAAATATAAGAAACTGATGCAGAGGACAAATTAAAGTCAAGTGCCATGATTTTTTAGGAAGCCCATTGTAGCTTAGCATCTATTTAGTGTAGTTTCTCCTGCCAACTGAAGCAAAGCTCATTACGTGAGATTAATACCATATGTGTTTGAACTCAACTGTGGTCTCCATGCTACTTTTTGTTATTGTGACGGGTGTACCTTTTAAGCTAATCAGTTAAAAAAAAGATGATGATGTTGCTTAGTGATTTTTTTCTCCTATTTTTTACTATAATGAATGCTCATTTCACTCTGAAATGATAATTAAAAAACCCTATCAGTGTAGGTGATGACTATCCACAATAGAATCTAGTAATAAGCAAAGTTCTTAATTCTGGAAAAATAGACTGATGATTCAATAAAAAAATAAAAGAGACATCATCTTTCATTTAGATTTTATTTCATTCCCAGTCCAACCCTTTACCTGAAAATTGAATTTTCTGTACAGAACTTAACTAATTTCAAATAAATATTTATGGCATTCTTAAAAAGAGAAATGGATAAGGTTTGTTTAGCAATTTTTGAAGCAATAGATCACTTTCATGATGAAAAAAATAATGAAAAAGAGTTTCTGACAAGTCAAGTGTACTTGCAACTTGCATCCAATTAACAGCTTCAGCCACAAAAAAAAAAGGACAAACCCTGAAAAGCCAAAATTATTTGCTACAGCATGTCTGAAACATTTAATTTTTTCAGTTCAGATTCACAAATTATTTTTATAGTTGCCTTCATATTACTTCCAGTCCTGCAAAAGTTGGTATAAATTCATTTTTATGTCAGTATAGTTTTGATTTGCAATCTCAAGTTGCAAAGTTCAGTGGATTTTTTCTATTTATACTGAGAGATGCCAAGAGAAGCTCACTAAAAATGATCTTTTCAGAACTCCAGAATAATGCATACACTCAGTTTGTGTGAACCAGCCTGTAATTCCATCATGATTTTTTAAACTGCTTTTGGATGATCATTTCATTTCAAAGAACTTGGGATCACAGAAAGCAAAGACTAGACATTATAACAGCAAATACAATTTACTAATAAACTACCCAAAAAAAGAGAGTAAAAAAATCAGCTGAGTAAATGCGACAGTTTTGTTCCAGGGAACCATATAAAATTGCTGGTCAAAAGAGAAGCAAAACCTGTAGGTACTTTTGTTTTGAAGGAAAAATTGGGCAAAAACCTGACAAAGGAAAAGAAGACATGAAAGAAATATCACTGTTTCTCTACTGATGAGATAAATTTTCTTTTAACTAAGTGTCCTTAGTCACTTTCATCAACTTAAAATAATATCCTGGAAGGCTATTATTTTAATTAAAGCCAAAAAGTGAACCCATCTTCAGTAGAGACTTGCTAGTCATACAGCTAGTTTAGTCCATGTTAACCAGTTTAACACTTATTCATGATGAGAAATCACGTTAGTAGATGTCACAACTGAATCGGAAGATATCGGGGAACCAGAGGAGTGGCTCATTTCACCCCTGAACAACACAGTTACTCCTGGCTGATGTTGGGCAAACCCACCATGAACTGTCATCACATGGAGGGGGAGGGCAAATGTGTGCAACTACTTGTTTTGACAGGTTCAGAAATGGTGTGAGACTGAGTCAAGCATTTCTTGGATGCAGGATTTACCTGTCACACAGACTGATCTAAATCTGCTCTCCCCAAGTCAAGAGAGGTGGAGTTGTTGAAGACAGACGGCTCTCTCTCTCCCATACTCAGTGCCAAGTTGATGATTTCCCAGACCAAAACAGATTTCTCTCAATGTTTTACTTGGTCCATCTGGCCAATGCCTTGGGTTTTCCTTCCTGGTTTATGCCATATCTTCTACTTCTCTCTCTCCCTCCTCTTCACACCTACTCATGTAATATTTCATGAAGCCCTATATTAAAGCATTCAAACGGTCTGTTGGACAGGGATGGGTGTTTTGGTCCTACTTGATGGTCAGTTTTGCATAGGTTAATGCAGCCCATAGCAATCCTCCTCCTGGCAAGCTCAGGGGAAGCATCTGGAAACTGTTCCTCTCTAGTGCACAAGAAACCACCTTCATGCATGCAAGAACTCTTGTTACTCAGCTGCAGCACTCCATCCAGCTATCTAGTCATTACCCCTGCCTGAGCCTTAGGCAATTTACAGCTGGATTTTTGGTTTCTGTGTGCTTGCACAGATCTTACACAGGGCCTTCACAGATAATATAGCTTGGCATTATAAGATAAAAACCAGAAGTAACAGAAAACCCCAAACTGCAAGTCTAGAAATCCAAAGTTATAGGGAAAAGAGGAGCACTGGCTCTCTTAATGCAACTGAAACACCTTGCACAGCAGGAGTAGAGACTTGCAGCTGTGACATCAACTAATAAAATCCAAAGACTGAAGTACTTAACCTAATAAAGGTAGCTAATTAGGAGTATTAAATGATAAGACATGGTTCTGCACCTTTGTCATATTGGGTAGGATACATTTCCAAGAAACCTGGCACAAATTCCTTTGACCTGAGGAAAGGCAAGAAAATCTGGCATAGTTTGCAAGAATGATGGGAAAAAAATTACTAATGAAGTGAAAAAAAATTCCTAAAAGGTTGAATAGTGGCAACTAATTTATGATAAAAAATTATTCTGGTTGTAAATAAAATACTCCTCTAGTAGCCACCATTTTACTGCTTCATAACCTTTATGTGTATTTTTGTAAACAGATGTAGTATGACACTGGTACAGTACTGTCAAAGAACAGGTGATGAATAACTCCCTTTTCCCTCCTAAATACATTTATCACT
This sequence comes from Daphoenositta chrysoptera, assembly GCA_013397915.1. Taxonomy (NCBI): domain Eukaryota; kingdom Metazoa; phylum Chordata; class Aves; order Passeriformes; genus Daphoenositta; species Daphoenositta chrysoptera. Next base: position 113,271 of record VZRO01000372.1, read on the forward strand.
TATTTATACGTTTATGTGTTACAGTTGCTCTTTGGTATTGCCTGCTCATGAAAAATACTTTATCTCTGTAAAAGTCAGGTGGAAACTGAGGATGGCACTAGATCATGCATACTCTGTCCTCTGACATGAGCAAATCAAATACCTACTGATGTACCAGTAACAGTAGATATGAATTAATGAGGAATATCAATACAGCTCACTCATTTTCCAAGGTTGTATTTCCGTGTGTTCTAATAGAACCAGAAAATTCAGGAAAATAGCACTGTTTTCTGGGGAGGGTAAAGGACAATTGCCACCTGCAGATGAACAGTCAGAGATCTCACTCTTATAGTTCAAAGGGGCACTGGTCAGAACTGGCAATAAAGGAAAGACACGGAGAAAGAGGGATGCTTTTTAATACATTCTGTATTATTTCCTGGTTTTTATTATACTTTCTTTTGTGAGTTTTCTGTCACCCAAACTACTTTCACTAATAGCAAGAAGAAATGTCATAAGGAGTGCTGATTAATAAATATTTGATGTAGCTTTATGCTTTACCAGTAATACAATACTTTGTGACATCCAAGATCTCTCAGCTCCATTTATTACATCTTAAGTTTCTAAGGAAGAGTGGAGCAAAGCTTACTGGACTTCTGCCCACCAAGAAATATACTGAAAATCAAAACAACCCTTTCTGAGATTTATTTTTCTTTACCCAATCTAGAAATGCAGAAATATTCATCCCATAACTTGAAAAAACATGTGTTTGATACAGGTATATTATTCTCCATAACTTTGAAAATTATTCAACAAATGTCTCATCATAAGGATTTCATTTCTGAACTCTATTTTGCGGCATACAGCTCCACCTGTTGAACAGGTTCAAGGAAAATAATCTCTACTATGCTAGATCACCTTGTTGTTTCTGAGAACTTCGAAATTTCAAGGTCTCTTGAGCAACTCAGAAATAAATTATGCAATAATTGCTGAGAACTCGAGCATAAGAGACAACATACTCCCAACCTCAGTAGGAGTCAAAGGGAACTGCCTCCAGTCAGCAGTACTGGAGGTGGTGATGTATTTCTGACTATATTTTAGGAAGAGAGTAGTCCTATCATATCTTATTGAGGGAAAGGGTTTTATCTGAAGTACCCCGAAGATGAACTTTACAGTAAATTAGCCTTTGATAAAGTGAGTTCCTACTTTTCAACACAATTAAGCAATGAAGCAGGCATAATAAGTGTTACCTTTGCTTTGAAGTGTCCATACTCTCAGGATATAATGAAAATGTTAATTATCTCATTAACTTTAAAATATGTAAAATTTCAAGCTACTATAAAATTTTGGAAGAAATTTATAAGTAATATAGTCTCACATATGATTAAACAGAAACATCTGTAGTCACCTTGGAAGATATAAAAATACCATTGGCCAAATATACTGAATTAGAGTGGTACTAATCAAAAACCTGTCGGCAGAAGTTGACAGGGGGTAAAGGAGAGGGAAACACAGATTCTGCCAGTGCTTTAAATGTGCTACCAGACTGAAGGAATAATTAAGAATATCCTGTTCATATTGTTTCTACCAATGATTCTCAATAACATAACTCAGTAACTGATACATATAATTACTGTTTTGCTACCATCTCTCCTAGGTAACCTGCTGGTATGTAGGACATGAACGCCTCTTTCAGTTACACAATTACAAGGGCTCTGACTGGGCTTCAGTGGTGAAAACTTCCAATAATTTCAGTTGAAAATCAGTATTAAAGGGAGCATTGTAGGGCCTGGTTTTCATGTGCCAAAAATCAGAAAGGCCATAGAGACCTCATTATAAAAGTATCTTAAATCAAAATGCATACATAGACTTAACTATATATTTATAAGATTTTCTTGCTAGCTTCTCATACTACCAGAAATAAAAAAAATTAATTCGAAGTGAAGAAGTAGTTGAGATTGTATCAGAGATTTATTTTATCATTCTCAGAAGATTTTGATGATGTCCAGAATCGTGTTGTTGTCTAACCATTGTCATATTAAGATAACAGGAAGGGTGTGTAATAGGGGATAGATTGCCTCAAATTTGTTTCATTTTTCACTTCCTTAAAAAGGACCTAGAAGTTCATAAGAAGTAATTCAAAAATTAAAATGCTTTAATTACTTCCATTATTCTAAGAATTATGAAAATGAGAGATATGTGCTGAATGACAAGGAAATTAAATGCTACTTTTACTGAAATACCTAAAGGTCAGTAAAATAAACAAATTGCATTGTGTACAGCAATCACATGAAAGCTGTTAAAAGTTAGAAAAAAATCACTTATAGGCTTTATAGTGCTAGATATTATAAGCTTTTTTGACCTGTCTCACCTCTTTTTGCAATACTAATTTCTGGCAGGCTGAAGAGTACACAGAAAAAAATCCTGCATTGGTAAAATGAGCTTGTATTTGGCAGAGGTGAATTTGGAAGTAAAAGGAATGTAGTGCTGGCCAATCAAAGTTTTAAATGCGACCAGCTTTTCACCAATGTATACCTTTCCATAAAAACGTGCATTTAACTTGAACTAAATTTGTCTAAAGATCCCCATGAAGACACCCATGTTGTATTGATATTTACCTTTATATTTACATTTCTATAACATATTTTTACTGTACTTGACACTAAAATACACCTGTGAGATGCTTTCTGGAAGTTATGGCATGCAAGGTGCACCTGCCCTGTAGACTGGTCCCAGTAGCTGGTCCTTGCAGCCCTGTGGCCAGGGGTTCCTGTGGTGCATGCCAGTGAGTCCCTGACTGATGAGGCTGCTGTGCATCGTGGGAGTTACACTGCCTGTCCAAGAAGCCCAGCTGCAGCATTCAGAAGGATTTCTACTGTGGATTTCTGAGGTTTAGCCAGAAAATTTATGGGGTTTGTTTTTGGCCAGTTTTAGCTCGCTTCTTTTTTTCTATGCTGCCTCTTTTGAACTCTTTCTTTTACGGAAAAAAAGCAAGACAATAATAACGTTCCCCTTCTCCCTCTCCCCTAAGCTTGTCTCATACACTGACTGATGTCCCAGCAAATCCTATTTACTTGACTTGCCTTTTTTATCTTTTGACAAAGTGTAGAAAGCCAGAGTAGGTAAGATTTGAATAGGTAGCTGCACAGCATGAACAATGCACAGTAAGCAGCAGCCTGCAAAGTTTACATTCATGTAGTTCTTTGGCTTAGATACAGTCTTGACCTAAGGAAAGGGACACATCTCTAGTGTACATATATAGTACAGAGCTCCAGCAAAGAGCTGACACACGAAACATTCATCTGATGTGGGTAATTAGGATATACATGTAACAACTTCATGAACCTTCTATTTTAATGCATCCTTGCCATGCCATAGCTGTAGTCAATACCCTCAGCTGACATTTTGTGAAAGCAGCACCTCAAGCAAAACTGGCTGTAGTGATCACTTGCAAATAATCTTTGGTAACCAGATGAAAGCAGATGTACAATTTCCCTCTCCAAGGTTGGGAACTCTGTAGTGAGGACTGTACAAAAGTACACACACCCTTCTAGTAATTCACTATTCCCATTAAGAGTGAAGGTAGTGTGGAGGCTGAAACACGAAATCTCATCCTCCTTAAAATCAGGATAACACAAAGCAAATTTGTTAGGTAGAGATGTAACCGAGCTGCATTGCAGACATTTTCAACTTGTTAAATGAAAATAGCAGTTTTTAGGTAAGAATTTGAGGGTTTAGATTATTTTTCCCTGTTAAAGTGTTTCCCTTCTCATACACAATCCCTTTGTGCAGTGCTGTATTGTGCTTAATGCAGAAAAATGTACTAACAAACAGCAACTTCTTAGATATTTTCTTTACAAAAGCTTCATGCAATTCTATAGTACTGCACAAATAAAGCACAGTCCTATTAGCATAATGCTAAAAACCCCAGATTGTAAATGTTGAGTTGTGACTTCAGTATACTGTCAGCAGTATTTCACGCAATTTATGTTTTCATCAGTGCTTTGACAACTTCCCTTTCTTACATACTGGCATCTAATCGAAGAAAGATCCTGCAGCTGGACACCACAAAGGAAACTGATTTTTTTTTAAGGGCGGTTGAATCTAAGGGTAGGCTTGTATTAAATATTTTTCCTAAAATGATGCAAAAATGAGATTTTGGAAAACTGAACAGAGCCTGAGGGAAAAGTAGTATCATTAAGAATTAATAATAATCTTGAATGCAGAGAAAAAGAAAAAAAGACATATTGAGTTTCATTTTTAAGTTTGTTTTATTGGACATGTGTGCAGTTCAAGATGATGATAGAAATATTAGCAGATAAAGACTTCACTCTAGCTTTTCTATGAAACCTTAGGAGAAACAGACTGTGATATTTCACTGCTCTCCTCATGTGAAACATATTAACCTGTCAGAAGTACTTCCAAACTGTGCCTGAGGGTAAGAGATCATCAAAGGGGACAGCAGAGTCCTAGGGAGTTATACTAAGTTCTTATGCCAAGGCTAGAGAGAAAAGAGGTCATGGGACATGGAAGCGTGGAGATAGGCTGCTGTTCAGCGATTATCCCTTTTCTCTGCAAATATTGCCTTCAGTGCATTGTGTCAAGGCTATTCCCTCGAGTCTGAATCAGAGCTGCAGTGAATGGCAGCTCTAACAAAGTGTAGGGGAGGTGGCAGTTCAATCAGGAAGATACAGACAGTACATTCTATGGGTAATTGCAGGATTCCCTGTAGTATGTAAAGCAAATTAGAAAATACAAATAAATGAGGGGCAATTACTAAAATGTTTGCTTTGGAAACCAGAAATATTTTTTCCCCATTGAAACAGCTATTGTCACCTCATTCTCTCATGGATTTAGAATGGGTCTAAACCAAAATTTCCAGGAAAAAAAAAAAGTTGTTTTGTGACCAGGGAATGTTTGCATAACCTAGGCTCAATTTCTTCTGTCCGATGGGGACTCTATGAAGTCTAATAATATGTTTTAGCTGTCATATACCTCCTTACCATGACTGTAATTTTCAAGAAACTTGACAGAATTTCATCTGTTGAAAACTTCATTTCTTCACTCAGACTTAAGTGGAAGGGGTCAAAGCATTCATAATTTATATGTTGTAGCTCCTTGCAGACCACAGTGCATCCAAATAATTCACCTTTTACAGCAAATGGCTAATATCAAACAGAAAATCTGTTACCTAATTCCCAAGTAACTATCACAGAACCAAAACAGTTCTCAAGAATATCTTACAGTGGATATTCTCATAATTTTATCAAGGCAAAAAGGTGAACTGGAAGGGGAGAATAGTACATGAGATTCATTGCATGAACCATTTAATTGTCCACAGATTGAACCCATGATAACAAGTTTCCATTTGGGTCCTGTTTATGCTGCTGGATGGAAGCAACTTTCCAAGTTCCTCTGTCTGCTCTGGTTTGATAACCTGTTAGACATGATAGACAAGTTACATGCCTTTTGTATCAGAGATAGTGAAACACCATAAAGCATTCCTGGCCAAAAATAATTTTCAAAAAGCAAAAATTAGGCTGAAAAAAACACTCAGTATTCTGATCCTTAGAGAACAGGCAGTACAGTATAAATACTCAAAGAATTATTAGTTGAATAAGTATTCAGCACACTCAAATGACTTCCTTTTATTGTTTGAGGCTTTTTAAAAATCCTGAACACTGCTAGGGTTTGTAAGCATTCTTTGAATACTGGGTGGGTTAAAACTACACCATGTCTCTGTTTTCCTAAAAAGGCATCCACTGCATGTGCTTTGATGCTGATCCAAAAACAGCATTCTGTGTTTGTCTCGTGCTGCAGGGTTTTTGGCTAATCTGTGCCATAATGTACCATAGCAAACAGAATCAGGCATGTGACAGTTTGCTACATCTGTGCAGCGATAAGTCATTCATCTCAACCTGACACTTTTCTCTTTTCCAAAGTGACACTGCAATAGAGAAATATGCTTGCTCATTTATGGGAAGGAGAGTAATCAGTCCTGGCAAACGGAGTTGAATTTCATTCATATAGTACATAACTCGCAGTTTGTACTTTCCTTAAATTTCCATGGATAGCGTCCCACTAATTTCAGCCAGAAAGCTACATTTCTAAAATTATTTTACCATTGAACTGTAAAATGGGGTCCTATGAGGTACTTTAAGAGACATTCTGTAGCATCAGGAGTAAAAATAGCAGTACTTTCTTCAGAAAAATTATAGCTGCCAGTTCCAGATTTTCCGTGGTAATTAACCTAGATGCACTCAAGTGATGAGTACTCTCCCTAATGACTCTATTGGTTCAAAAAGGGAACATTTTCCTGTGATCTCCTCTGACAGTATCATCAGGATGTTGTCAGTGCAAACAATACCCTTATCTAGCTTCTTTTCAAGTCACCTGATTAACTGGAGAAAATAGAAACAGAAAGAAAAGAGCATGTCCTTGCAGAGAGGCTGTAAATGTCACTGAAAGGCCAAGGGACCAGTTCCACCTGTCCTTCCTTCGTTAGTTCAGCTTCTCCTGCTGAAGTGGTGGCTTGCTGGGGTGCTTTATTTCCCAGTCTCTCTGCCAGAAGGTGGATCTTTACTGTTAGAAACCCAGTTCATGTATCCTGGTCACAATGGCGCCTTTGTGAAGGGAACAGTGGGTACAGGGCTTGAAAAACAACTTTCTTTCCCATTTAGAACCCTATAGGCTCATTATTCAATAGCACAGTGGTAACATAATGCATTTTCATTTACTTCACCCTAAATGTATGTAAATTAAAGGGTGGGTTTTTTATTAAAAATAACACTGATGTGTTTTTTGTTATTCAGAAAAGAAATTGTATTAGTGAAAAACAGCACTAATGACATTTCACATTCAAATTTGCCACTTGCTGGAAAAAGGCAGGTCTCACCCTGTGCTCAAAATATAAAAAAAACCCCACAAAATCTCTACTAATTGGTATTGTCATCCGTATGGTTAGTCCATATGTGTGTTTTGCTTGTTTTAACTTATTATTGTCTCTTTAGACGTAAGATTGCATCCGAATAAAAGATGCTGCGCTCTTTACAATGAAAAATAGATCTGAAATGAAGTGGCAGAATCACTACACGCCATTGCTGGAGGGATTTTGCGTGGCAAATGTCATGTTTACCAGGAAGGATTACATGTTTATAAGTGTTTAGGGCTTTAGGAAACCAAGGACACTGCAAGATGTAACAACTTGCCTTTGACATTTGAATTTTTGAGGCACCTGGGGCTTTAAATCTAATCTTATTTAGCCCAAAAATTTAGATGGCTATACTGTAAGACCTGTTCCTGCACCCAACTGAGTGTTTGGCTTCATAATCAAATCAAGCAAAGATAATCTTCTTCAAGGCTGCCTCACCTGTGTGAGATCTGCAGATAAATGATGGATTGTCTAGGTAATTATGAAGTATAGAGAGACAGTGTATGAGCACAGATTGAAGTATTTACTCACATCTAATCTTAGCTTCTTCTAAAGCTACAACATTTACTAGTCTTCTCCATTTTCTGTTTGAAGCTCCTTTAGTCACAGCCTGGGATATGATGAACTCACACACAGAAGATAAAGTATATAAAGAAGAAGAAGGGAAAAAAAAGGAAAAACCAAAAGACAATATCCATATGTATTGGTGGCAAAGTAAATGAAAACCAACCAGAAAATTTAGAGGTTTTCTCAAGATGTTCAAGCCTATGGTTTTTTAGGATTCAAGCTCTTATTTTCGGTACTTTCCCTCCCAGTTCTTTTTATTCTAATGGTTCAGAACTATCATGAAGGTTGTCTTTTCATGAGACAGAGAGGAAAATATAAATGCTAAAAGAGGCAGGATCAATCACATGGAGAACTGTAAAAATCAGAAAGGGACCTTAAACCATGGATCAGAATTCGGCTGGGTGAAAAGTGAGCCCTAAGATGTGCTCACAATTGACCTTTGTTGTCAAGCAGGCAGTCTGCTGCTTCCTCCATTAGCTGAAGTTCTTTCCAAGGTGTTTTATTTCATTCCAAATATACTGAAATGAAATACCCAAGCCCTGAAGTCAGTTATGTAAGAAAGTAGGGCCAAACATCAGTTCAGATACAGACAGCAAAACCACAGATGAAAGGTCAGAAATGTTTTGGTGGACAAAGTGCTAGGACATTGAGCAGCCTCTGAAAGTCCAAAGTACCCTACTAAATGGGGAAGCAATTTAGGAGACTCAAGGAACCCACTCTGAACAGTGGGGGACATTACTAAAGTAAGCAAGTTATTGTGAGAACTATCCCTGAATTCATCTGTAACTTGCTAGTTTTAATCTCAGTAACAGTTTTGGCCAGGCAATGAAAAAGTGCAAGATGTCTCTGCTAAGCAAGATACACAATAAAATTCACAGGGAGGTCATAAAGACGTAGATGCCCACTGCTTTTGTCTTGATCTGTGCTTTTCCAATATCTGTCATCTCTAGATTTTGAACAGTCTGAGAGAATTAGAGGTTTTCTGTTGGTATGAATGAATATGACAGCAAAGCAACCCATTGCACTTTTATGCAAACAAGGAAGAAAAGATACTTCAACTGAACCTCTTCTGCCACTTTTTGAGAAATATAGTTGCTATACAGCCTGCTCTAGGTCTCTCTGTTTTTACTTATGGGTGTAGAGACAGCCAGCAATTTCTTTCATGCCATCATTCTGTTACGAGGGGGCGAAGGGGAGCAATACACTCAGCTTTTAGACATCTTCTGATACTGAAATCAGACCATTCCATCTTGTGATCCAGGAGTCCATCTTGAACACAGCAACGCTGAGAATTAACAGTCCTCAAAACACAAGAAATTAGGTTTCAGAACTAAAGCCTTGAAGTCTGAGTTAAACAAACATTTTGCACTGTGAGGCACATGATACTTTCTTGCGTGACATTTAATATTAGTCTGAAAAAATGTATCTTATAATTATTTCTCTGACATCTGCTTTTCATTCTCTAAGCAGTTTTGTCCTGACTCACTCTCACAGGTAATCCCAGAGCAGCAGCAAAAGAAGTCCATTGACAGGTGTCTTTTCTTGTAATTAGGGAGCAGTGTAGTACCTCAGACATCTTACTGATTAAATTTTTTTTTTGGTGGGGGGGGGTTGGAAATCTAAGAAGCAATGCAAAAGGATTTTCTATGAAGACATCAATCCATACTAGATATAACACAGGTCTTGTTAACTTGCACAGTTTAGCATACCTATTGGTGGGTTCTTTTCAAAAAAGGATGAATCTCTGTGCTCCCTATAAAAAAAACCAAAAAACCCAAAAAGCCCCAAAAAAACCCCACACAAGGCTTTATAATTCAAAAATAAAAGTATATTCCCATTAAACATTTCACATAAGCACTGGTTGACAGCTCAGTAGCATCTAATTTGGATACACAAATGTTGCATTTTTATTTATGAACTCGTACAGTGAATGAAAGTCCATGTGTGATCATTCATAAGAAGTGATCAGCTTTTGATGCACTTTTATTTGAAAATGAGACAAAATTTCACAGTAAATGCAGCTATAGCAAGGGAAACTCTCTCAGAATCTGTCTTATGTTCTTCTGTTACATAATAAGTCAAGGTTAATCACTAATGAAAATAATCTGGGAAGCACAGCTACTGATTAAACATCAAAGCCATCTGTGCCATGCCACTAAGGTCCAATATAAAATAACCATAATTATTAATACCTTTTGGTGTGCTTTAAAAATTATTACTTGTGAAATGAATTTTCTACATGTAAACTCACTTCCAAGGGACAAAGTAAAGGTCTAAAAGGCCTTTGTGAGTTAATGATGGATTTTAATTAGTGCTGCCTAAAATGGATCCTCAGTCTCTAAGTATGCTGAAAAAGAAAAAACTGTAAAACTAATTTTCTATGTCTTACCGGTATTCTAATATGAATAAAAGCTATTAGAATAATAAACTCAGTGCTAATTGGAAACACTGGAACTGTCAAAGAGAAAAAAATTTGGAGTTCAGTAAATGTGGTATTTTTGGAAGGGTATATATGAAGTGGAAATCTTGGTTTTAGTTATCCCATATTGTATGGAAGAAAACTTAAAGGACGAGAGAGTAATCCTGAGAACCGTGAGAGAGTTGGTTGCTCTTGCCAATTGCCCTTACAATACCTTGTAAACTCTACAAGAAACAGTAAAACTAAGTAATTGATACAAAACAAACACTGGGATTCTACATGGACCATTCTAGTTTGCTGTCATTATGAGGCTTGTGTAGTTGCTGTGGTAGCATCCACATAAGAAAGATGCACACTGTTATATGCCATTTTCTTAGATGCAATAATATAATACAGCCAGGCAAAATCTGACCACAGAGAAAAGTGAGCTTTGTCCAAATTAAACACTTGCTACCAGCCCCACCTCAAAATTTTCCTTGGAGCACTGTGGCATATGAATTCATACATGCCTAGTAGGCCAATAGATGTACCTCATGCTCAGAGGGAATTGCAGCATCTTAATTTCCATGAAGAAATCTTTGCCACTATCCTCTCTAAATCTCCCCACATTCATGCTGGGGACATTTCCTCTTATCCTATAATTGGTTACTTGGGAGAAGAGGCCAATATCCACCTGCCTACAACCTCCTGTTAGATACTTGCAGACAGCAATATGATCTCCCCTGAGCCTCCTCTTCTCCAGACTAAACAACTCCACTTCCATCAGTACCATCGTGCTGTAATTCTGCACCAGAGAAAACAAAAGTGAAAGGATTTTAACCACTTCATTTGTTGCTTGTGCACTCTAGAGATAGTAAAGAACCACGCAATCTTAAACCAGAACAGAATTAAAGGTAAATCTGACAATGCTTAACCAGTTTGTAAAGACATCTATTACAGGGTGGGACACAAGACAGGTATGTGCAAGCCTCCTCTCCTGTCTGTTCTTTCAGAAGGGAAAGAAGGCTTTATATCCCAGGTGGGGTGTCACAGTAGCCACTTCTGTGTAACTCCAGGTGTGTCTCTGATTAAACAGGAGATGCAATGGACCAGAGAAGGAATTGGTAGAGCCTCTACAGTCTAAAACACTGCAGTGACAAGTCTTCAGGCAAACTCTGCAGTAGAACATCATATGAGGTTTTTTTACCTGTCTAACAAAAAAGGGAATGAAGACTTAACTGTATATGGAGCAAGCTTAACTATATATGGAGCAAGTACGCACCATTAAACAAGGACTAACAGTAATTAAAGAGCTGTTAGTAAAACAAGCTTATTGGCTTCTTTATGTGCTTTGGTGTCCTTTCAACTCCAATGAAATACGTGTTACATCAGCTTCTATTCCTACCACACTTAATCAACCGCTTACCACTATAAACACTTTATATACTGGGTTTTTTTACATGGGGACTAAACTCTTACTGATGTCATTTCATAGAAGTATATTGAATTGCACCACAAATTAATTTGGCCCTGCACCTCTGCAGCTGTGTGGAAGATGTTGGCTTTTCACCAAGTTCACACAAAGATGGAAATATTCATTTTCCACCAGTAATTTGCAGCTCCCACATTTGTCAAAGGCAAAAAGCATATTTTTCTTCCTTATTTATTTTTCTCATGAATACTGTTTTTGCAAAGCACAAACAGAAAAAAAACCACAAATAGAAAATATAGCTATCTCCAATCATAAAAATTCTCCAAATTAATGAAAACTTGCAAATATGTTAAAAGACACATTTTGAATGCTTTAAAGCAAATTTCTGTAATTCAGAGAATTTTGACAAAATATATTCTCTATGAAATCTTAACAAACTCCTTCCTTTGCTTTCACAATGGTCCTTGCTTATGGCAATGAGCATCCATACCAGCTCTGTATCTCTCAAGCCCAGGCCCTAGAAGTTTATTTTTTAAAGCCTTTTATTGAGACCCATGGAGGTATGTGCAGAGATAAAATTGAACAGGAATGGGTGCTGACATAGAGTCGGTTCAGTCCTCAAGAGTCAGCCTGGACTCCATGATCTAGAAGTAGGCTAGTATTTATGGATCTACAGTCAGCAATGACGGGGCACAAACTGCAGGTTGGAACAGATAGACACAAATGTGCTAAATTAGTTCAATAATTACCAAACATTTAAATGAGCATTAAGAAGAGATACTGCTGTACTCTGGATCAAGTAACACATGAACCATGTTCTGTACAAGGCACAACCCCTCCTCAGCTTTTAGCACCATACTGCCTAACCTTTCTAGAGGGGGAGCTACCTAAACTCCCAAATTAGACACAAAGATGGGTGGAGAGAGTGTGACATACCTGACTGGGCTGCAGTGACTGAGTGAAAGATGTATTTGAACCTGTGTGTTCAGTGGACTCAAAATGGGTAAAAGGTTGCCTTCCACTGGCCTACCGTATTATGATCCTCAAATAAGACTTATATTAACCAAATCTCATTTTCTTATTTCTTCTTATTAAATTAATTTCATTGTAGTTCCATATTTAAGATTTAGGGTCCAAGCTCTTTCAAATTTTATGTCTTCTTCCTTTATTTTATCAGGGTCTGTGGCAACAATGTCAGGACTAATGAAAAAATGATCCCATGGCTTTCAGAGACAAAACTTTAAGGTGGTTTACTAAAGTTTGAGTTGTATCCCTCAATATTATGCTGAGCTCTGCTAAATCTTGCTCAGCAGCAAGTGCCAAGTCAATTCATCGTGTGCTCATTCCTCTTCCGGATTATCAGGGTTAGACTGCACACACTTGCACCAGAAAGCCCCTCCCACACGCTTGCTAGAGGTAGTTGGGAATTCTCCAACAAAGTCAAAACTCTGTGTCAAAACAAAAATTCAGAAGCATTTCCCTCTTCAATAAAAGTTTGAAAAATACCTTGAAATTGTCAAACAAAAATTTTGACACTTTCCAAGGAGAAAATTACTTTCCCACTTGAAGTATCATCATGCAAAATATCTAGTAGTGCATGCAATTTTATATGTAGCATACATACAGTACTACATCACGCAATTGTATCTTGGTTAGAATATATACATGTTAAAAGATAACAAAACCAAAAGGTGAAGATCAAATAATATCAAATTATTGCAGCCAAGCTTTTTAATTCACAGAATTTAAAATAATGTCTGGATGGGCTTTCAAACCTAAAATATCAATTTCTTTATGATAAGAATGAAATGGGAATATTTTTTTTGAGTTTTAAAAATTTTCATTGGATGGAAAATTAATTTTTGTCCATCTCTGGCAGTTTACACAAAAATGATAAAGAGCTGAAATGTGGCTTTTCCGTGCTGACTGGGAGTAAAAGCTCTTTAGTGTACAGTCACGTCATTACCTCCTCAAGCCAAGCTGTTTGTCAGTATGGGGATAGAGGGCAAATAACAGAAGGTCTTGGGTCTTGGATATGTCCCCTGCTTAACTGGGTTCTCGGAAATTAGAAGTTATGGGTTTGCTGCAGTAACTGTTGATTACTGCCCTGCGAACTGCTATTGGATCTTCTCAGTTACCACTGCATTCAGGGTAAAAGGAGCATCCTAGACATCCTATGATCTCCAAGCATTATCCTTCAGGTTCTTTCTACAAAAGCTGAACAATGTCTTCAAGGGCCTTATAACACATTATTTAGAGTAGAACTTGCTGTTTCCTATATATTTTTTCTCTGTTTCACCGTAAGGAAGCTGTTGCTTTCCAGCAACACTGTTCTATTTTTCCTATGAAAGACCTTACAAAGTGCCAAATTCTGTTAGCCTTAGTCACTAAACAGCATGACATGACAGGATTGGCATGACTTCAACTGAAATGGGTGTGTAACACCTGTTAGTGAATGCCTTTCTCTGTCCAGACACAGAACTTTTGTAACAAAGATGTCGTACTAACCTTTCTAAAGAGGTGCTAAAGTTATTGTGTTTGAACACATCTGAAAAATGCTGAGCCTACCTGTGTTTCACTGCCTTCAAAACACATGAGTAGGTTTTCAATAGCTCAACAATTAAAGCCTATAAAATGACGTCATTGTTGTCAGGTGAAAAATATAATTAACACCTTCACGTCTTCGAAGGACCACACAACCATTCGGGTTTTGGAGCTTTTTTCAGTTGCAGTGTGGCAGCTACTCAAGGCCAGCACTATTGATGCCCCATTTTGGTGTCATTACACTTCTCCTGGCTTTAATCTGGGACTGAAAAGCACAAACCCCTGGCCTGTTTACAATCCAGAAGATGTCATTGCTGTTCCCTCTCATAAACAACCTGGCATGAATGAGGACAAGCATTAAAAGGTGGTAGGATAACCCCATTTTTGAAAATACAGATATTTTATTTATAGATATTCCTATTGATTTGCAGCCCACAATACTGGTGCCAAGGCTTAAAAAATGGATGAAATTTTCAGAGGTAAATTACACATTACATAGTGGGACATCACTCAATTCTACTAGAGATGAGCTAAGGAAGATAAAAGCAACATCTACGTAGAAAATTCTCCATTCAAATGTCCCTGATGGTCTCATATTATGCTTGCAATAGATAAATAAATAAATAAATAAATAAATAAATAAACTCTGAGATGGTGCAGTTGGACAAGTTTTCCAAAGTACTCACTAGCTGGTATAGCTCTCTGCCATGATGTACAGACACCACATCAGAGGTACAGTCCTAAGAGAAAAGAAAGGACTTAGGTGGTCTTATAACCATAATAAAAAGTTAATAAGAATATTTTTTTACTAAAACATTAAAAAAATACGAGCATTAGAGCACCAGTGGGAGAGTAATGATTAAATTATCTGATTCAGAGAAGATACCTGTAATGTGTAATAAACACTAACATTAGAGCCTGACTTGTAGTAATGATAAGCAGCAACTGATTATAAGCACTTTGCCTTCAGTGTTTATTTGTCTGCACCTGGATATTGCTGCTTGGCAATAATTGGACTCTAATCACTCAAGCAAACTTTAAATTTACCAAGTGTGAGCAAAACATGCCATGTTCTGTTTACTCAAGAACAAACAGATCTCATTCAGAGAAAAGATGTATGGTTGCCTCTCCTGACAAGAAAAAAAATCAACTCTGCAAAAGTAAATAAAGCTGACCATTTTCTTTTAGTTGTCCCTATGGTACTTACCTGAATAATTTTCCAGATGATTTGGGTTACAGATATATTTTTCTACACTTCTAGGAAGTCTGGTAGTAATCTAAAGTGTGGAGATGTCTTGACAATATACCTTACTCTTGGCAAGTCTTTTAGAAAAATAATTTTCTTTTGAATGGCAGTATATTAAGAAATGCCAGTCATCTGATATTGCTGTGAGCTCTCACACAGCTAATGAATGGATGCTATCTTTTCAGAGGGTTGGTTTTTTTTTTGTTTTGTTTTGGGTTTTGTTTTATTTTTTGGTGTGGGTTTTTTTTTGAGACAAGTTTCAGTTGTGAAAGGAGATGGGATCAAATATTTATGGGTAGCTCATTAGCACCTCTAGTGTCTGCCAGTCTTGGTCAAATGCAACTACTGCATAAATTGAGTATAAATGGTACCTTTAGGAAAGTACTTGTCCTTTTAAAGGGAGAAAAGACCCTCTTGTGAGGATGAACTAAATTTTTAGGTTTATAAATATTCCCTTAATAAGACATTTATATTTTTTTTTAACCAGTCAGGCATTATCAGGCATGCTTAAAACCTGTCCTTTGGACTTTGCTATGATGGGTGCTGGACCAATGCATAATTAAAAACGAAAAAGGCTTTTAGAGCCTGTTTACTTCGGTGACTACTGTGAAACAAATGTTTCTTTCTCCTTGCATCGCCCACCCACAGAAAGGGAACAGAACAAAGATGGCTCTGTCAGGCCTCTTTCCACTAGAGAACGCCTTGAGAGGCCAGAATGTATTAGGGCCCTGCTGAGCCCATTCAGCTTCACATAACACTCATACACACCGTACAACTAATTACATGTCAGATTAGCGATTTCATTATTACCACACTACCACTAATTAAAACTGCTTTGATATTTCTCAAGTAGTTTTGTGTGTTTACATAGTTTTAAAGTCTGGGTTTTTGGATTTTGGTTTTTTTTTTTTTTTAGAAAAATCAAATTGGTATTACTGAACGGGTGAAAATAACACATTAAAGACACAAAATCTATTCCGTCACTTTTCTCCTGCAAACCAACTTTTTACTAGTGAATTCTAAGAGTAAAGTCCCAACCATACCTTAATCTGAAAATTGACAGATTCATGTTAGCTTTCCATTCCTAACACTGCCCAAAGCTTGAGTTATCCAAGTAAGTAAATTACAAAAGTTACATCATTTTAATCTACATTCATCATTTTAATTGCCTGAATCTTCACTCAGACAAAGCAGCACTGTAGTTTTATGGTATTTGATTAATGAGGGCAAGAAAATTGAAGTTTTGCAATAAAACTAAAAAAAAAAAAATCAACAGACTTTTATAGTTTTTTCCCTTATGATTTTAATTTAATGGCTCGTGTTTTCATTACTGCAGAGGCTGTACACTTTAGCTTGCAATTATGTCCCATCTGTGAAGCACTGTGTTATTACAGTTTATTCTAGTAGCTTTTCAATCACTTTTGAGTTGTGCTTTACAAGTATTCTTGCAGCAGGTGGGCTTACTGGCATGGGACCAGAAATACACAAAGCGCAAAGCTGGAGTTTAATGGCAGCCATATGCATGTGGCACAGAGCGCCAGCCTTCCCCCATATGCTGCTAAGCAGCCCCTTCAGCCTGCCAGTCACTCTTCTTACTGACTACAGTCTCTAAGTAGTTTTCTGCCAGGGAAAAATATACCAAGGCAGCAAATTTCTCCAGTGCACCATCCTTATTACTGAGACAACCCTGTCATTAGCAAAAGCACAATGAACCTGATCTGGAGATGCATACCAATTAGGTTGCATGGAGCACTTTTCCTTCTTATCTCTATGGAAACTCGGCCTCCCTGGCTGCAGTGGACAATCAGTAATGTTTCATCCACCCATATGTCACCTAGTTAACACTGTACACTTTTATGTGAACCAAAAATCTGCTCTCACCCTCTCAACAACGCAAAGAAATTAAAGAAAGGGACCAAGCAAAGTTCCCTGCACGGATCTGAGCAAGCGTGCCTTTGAGGTGTACAAACCTGTATGGTCAGCACTCCTGGCTGCAGAAAAAGCGGCAGGAACTGTAACTTTAGCTGGAGTGAACACAAAATCCACATTTTACAGTTCTACATCTGAAGAAGCTTCTGTAAATAACTCAAAGCCAACTTGCCTGTTGCAATAGATACAATCTTTAAAACATCTGTAAAATGCTGTGCCACCTGCTTTGTCCAGGAGAGTGCTTTACACTACTTTCCTCTGCACACCAGCCTTAAGTGTATTTCCCCCCCCCCCCTCCATGCACCAAAGGTATTTTTAAAAAGCTAAATTTTACCCTGAGATTAACAAATATTTTTGTTCATATTCTCCTGACTAAAGAGGAAGGACTTTGGAAATAAACAAATACACCTGATTCATTTGTTCTGTGCTTATTTTTACACCTTTTTACTATTTAAGTATTTGCTCTCAGTTTTTCTTTGTTTAAAAACAGCAATGGGAGGGACTGGGACAAGATTGCCATAGTATTGATTTTAGCCACTACAGGTTTTATCTGCATTTTAACATAAGAGAATGGATACCATAGATTTGCCAGAGTTGCATCAAAACCTACACTTTTGTTAGTACATATACCACATACATTGAAAAAATACAGCCTCTTCAAGGCAACAGAAGGTGCTTTATAGCTGTTTACAATCCATGTTTCTCACCTATAATGTATCACTCCCATTTGCTTTGTTCTACAGTATTGTTTCTTCACTTTGGATACTAGACAGCAAATAATAATAATGTGTGGAATAGCTGTACACCAGGTCCTCTGGGCAACAATACCTTACCTAGGAAAGAATGTCATCTTTATAGCAATACTTTGTAATTAGCAAAGAAACACCCCATAGATAGTTCAAATATTGACCGAAAAATAGAACAGGTCATAAATGTCGAAAGGAAATAAAGGAAATCTCCTTTTGAAAGCACACAGGACTGAGTGAGTATAGACTCTGAGAATACTCCAGATTAAAAGCAATTAGTATGCTTAATATTGGCAGTGGCATATCAGCAGAGGTGAACTCCTATTCCAGAAGAACAAACATTTAAAGAAGCTGAATGGAATTAAAATAGAATCTATCAAACAATGGCTGTTGAAAAATAAAGCCAAGCTGGGAACTGGTGGTGACTCAGGAAGCTGCATGAAAAGAAAAAGGAAGAAAAAGGAGCTCAAGGAATGCTGGCTTCTCTCTCAGAATTGGCTAGACTTATGTCAGTGCTGTTGATATTCCCTTGATACTGTCACTTATAGAACATTCATTTTTTATTACAAAAGCAATTCTGGATATGTGTAAAATTCTAAGTCTTCTAGTGGGAGCAATTTAAAACTGGATAATGCTGTCCTAAGGGGATTGTAGTAGTCTTTGGGTTTTGTTTTTAGGTTTAACTCATCACATGGAAAACTTCTTCTTCAGAAGTAATTATTAATAGTTGTGACCCTGGAGAACAACAGAGAAAGAGTTAGTAGGGAGTTGTGTGGGAGCTGTACATTCAAGTGTTAAATACGCTCTTAGCAAAAGAGAGAAGACAGGAAATCAGATTGAAATGGGCCAGCAGAATTTTGGCCAGTCTGATCAGGGTTGTTACCAACCTGCCATTCAGCTATATATGGGTCGCTACAGGCAGAGATTCAGGCAATTTATTTGGAGATTTAATTTGAGAGATACAACAATACATTTCATAATTTTTTTCTGTAAAAGATGTCATACCTGATGTAAGCTTTGTCCTTTATCAGAAAAAGGGAAAAAGAAAGACAGAAAATAACGTAAATATTTCACCTGCATCTCTTTCAGATAAGAAATCCATTGCATTTCTCAACCTGAAAAGTGAGATGTGGTATGCTTGCTGTATTTGTACCCTATAGCCCTAGAAGGGTAATGTTACAATAAGGGCCCAATTCTGTGCTCAGTGAATAGGGTAGGGAACACTTTTTAAACAAGTTTCTCTTTTTCCTTTTAGGATCCAGTCATTACTTATAGACATTTTAGTTTCCAAAATAATGACTGAAAATACACTGTAGGTGACTTAGAGGAAATAGAGCATAGGAATGAGAAAAAAAATTATACCCATGGAATTTTTATTATTGTTTGGCAGAGACTAGGACATCTTAAAATTAAACATTTTGCGAAAAATAACCATAGAAATTTGATGCAAAACCAAGACTTTTCAAATACAAACTATTTTCAGAGGATGGACATTTATATAGTAGAATAAAAATAACTACTCTAAGGTTCAAAGTCCCTGGAATTTCATAATCATTCTTGTAGCTTTGCAGCTCTGTCATAGTTACGTGCTAACTGTGATTGCTGTGTAATGAAATACAGAAGTCTTCACATATAGTAGGCTTTTGTGCTATGGAGACGTGTTCCTAGTATGCTTTTTCAAATATGTCCTTAGATCCTGCCAGGAACAACATTTAAATCCTTGCATCACATAACTGCCTCTCTTTATTTTTTTTTTCCCCTTTATTTATTTCACAGTTTTTCTTTGCTTAAGACATATTCACTGACCTTTTATTTTTTTTTTTCGGAGGGACTTTATAAGATACTTTTGGCAGATGGGTAAAAAAGCTCCTTTACCTTGGTGTTTATGATGTTTGTATAGAAACTTCTGAATTTAGAATAGGTCAATTCTGGATCAGAGGTTATTTCAGGAAAGAAAGGAAGGAATGTAAGTGTCAGTCTTCACGGGCACAGGATAAAATAGATTTCAGCCAGCATAACTGCGTGATATTTTTACTTGAAGATGTGAGGACGAGTTCAATATACTACCCTTAATTTTTTCTTGATATTATATCACGGGCACTATGCCAAGCTAACATGTTTTACTTTTTGATGCTGCTGTACAACTTAGTGAGCATAGCCTCAATGCAAAACCAGGCAAACAAATTTCAGTGACCCAAACTGTGGTGTGCTGAGGGCTTGAGGAGAGGTGGAAAGCTGTTTGAGCTGCTTTTCTCCAATATGATTTCAGAACAATATTGGGAGCATCAAGGGGCACATGCTGGTTTACAGCAGCTGCAAAACTCCTGTACTAACCAGCTAAAGTGCAAAAGCTTTATCTGCTTTCTAATAAAATCAACATAACTTTAGATGTAGCGTCAAAGATCTGAGTTAGGAGTTTGCCAAACTCATTTCCCTCTGTGGCTGGTGAATAAAAAAGCCTTCAGCCTTACAGAAATCTGAGTCTTCTTCTGAAGGTGAACTTTACTATCCATGGGCAGTCATGAAGTCTGTGAAAAAACAGACATTAGCTTCTGAACCTGCCTTTGACTGGGAGTAACCCAGACACGAGTGACTGACCTCTTCCAGAACATCATGGCACGCTGTGGCACCCCAACCTCAAGACTAAGGGAGAAGCCTCTCTGAATTGTTTGTAGCTAAAATCATAGAATTGTTTAGGTTGGAAAAGACTTTTAAGATCATTGAGTCCAACAATTAACCTTACTCTGCCAAGTGCACCACTAAACCATGCCCCTAAGTGCCACACTGACACACCTTTTACATACCTCCTGCGATGGTGACTCCACCACTTCCCTGGGCAGCTGTTCCAATACTTGAAAGATCTTTGGGGCAGAAATTTTTCCTATTATTCAATCTAAAACTCCTCTGGCACAGCTTGAGGCTGTTTCCTATATCACTTGTTATTTGGGAGAAAAGGCTGACTCTCATCTGCCTACAGCCTCCTTGCAGGCAGTTGTAGAGAGTGGTAAGGTCTTCCCTGAGCCTCCTTTTCTCCAAGCTAAACAACCCCAATTCCCTAAGCCACAAGCACTGCTGTGTTAGTGGGGGTTTCCTAGGAATGAGTGTACTCCTGATGGAAGCGATCTGAGTGACAGGTCTACAAAATGAAGTCGTCTGCTTACACCAGCCTTTACTGAAATGGCCCTTCAATTTCCAGCTATTTGAAACCATAGGTTCTTTTTCAAGAAGGCCAAGTATGGCTTGTTATTGACAAAATAGAGGAGGATTTTTCTGCGCTTTTTTTCCACTTTTTTTTTTCTCTGGGGCAGAGTGAAAGCACTACCTCAGCTGATTGCTTCTGATGATGCTAACTGCTGACTAATACTGAATTCAATTTGGGTGTAAAATCAGGAAACTTGGCAAGTTACTACATATTTGTCTGTCTCCACCATCCCACAAAAAAGGAAAGCCTATAGAGTAGCTAATAATTTGTAACTAAGGGAGAAAAGGGCATATACATATACTAATGAAAATTAATACTGAAAATCCAGAAAATGTAAAAGGAAATAAAATTCCTTGGAGAACACTGAAATGCACAGTCATGATCATTACACAGACATGAAGTCCATCCCTGCCACAATTCTAAAAAACAACTAGAGATGCAAGTGTAACATTTCCATTCATAAAATAGGCTAAGATTTTTGCTCCAAAATGCAAAACAGAATGTATTTTTCTGTAGTTTTACAGAATCTAGCCTAATTATTATATCCTTCATTATTCCACCATATAAGGACAATAAAACACTTTGTTTCTGAAAGTCCACGATCCAGAAAACAGTAAAATTATTCAAGAAAACTAAGAATATGGCTTCATCTCCATTGCATATACCAAGCACAAATTGATGCAGTTTTGTACATCCTGCAGAAAGGCATTTCTACTAAAGATATGACTTCCAGACATGATTTAGAGAGGTGAAAGGGAATAACGTGCATAATATAACAAATGTGGTACATTTGCTTGGAATAAATGTAAATTTTTCAGAGGGAATATTCTAAAAAAAGGCTACTAATATGGAGAGTTCTGAAGTTAGTGTAGAGATGAAGTATCAAAATTATTGTCAGATATATTGTATAATTTATGATATCAGATACAAAATCAGCATTCAGGCTTGAGATTTTCTTTGCAATTATTATCAGGCTGGATTGGAAATGCAGGCTTTTTATCATCACAAATCTTGGAGACCTTAGGAAACATGTTGATAAAAGGATAATCTTATAGTTGAGGAAAATTTATAAAGTAAGGATGGCGATATGTCAAAGGCCAATAGTCTGCAATTACTTCAGTAAATTAAGAGTGGTCTTTAATATTTTTTCATCTTTAATTCTGTTTCTCTAGCTTTTTGCTAAATCATGACTGATTATGCTTTTTGACACATAAACATTCATTTCAGGATCTGCTTGGGAGCTGGTTGTCCTAAACCTGTCTTTTTATTTCCAGTATGAATTGGTACAACACATAAACAGGCTTCACTGCAAATTTGCAACTTTACAGAACTTTTGCAAAATTTGTGATGAAAAATAGCAGTGTGCTATTTATTCAGCTTTAATTCATGTAAATTAGATTTTTAATTAGCATTTTATAGTTATTGGTTATTATAGGATATTTTTACCAGCTCTTCTTTTGGATGTTTATCCAGTTGAGCTACATAGCTGAATACCTAAATTGTATTATGTAATTTCTGTTCTCTTGAATAATCCAAGCACTCACACACATATATGTACTTATGTATACTAATTTCTCTATATACACACCTGTATTTATATATGCACAAATATATGCATTTGTGCATTCACACAGACAGACACATAAACACACATACAGATTAGTGCCACGTCTTCTAATATCAGTCGCTATTTCTTGTAAAGAAAATTGTTTCTCCATCCAATTACAGTATCTACCAGTCCCTAGCTTTATTTTGCATTAGCATGGTCCCAAAAGGAGCTGACCTTTGCCAGGATTCACAAAAACCAGGAATCAAGATACTCAAATTGAGATATGATTAAGATTCATCCAAAACACTATGGGTCTTCTTCCCTGGGTGCTGACTATGCTGTAAGGATTCCTTTTGCCATCCAAACTAGGACACCCTTTGCTGGTGAACCGCACACACAGAAATGCATAAGTTTGAGGGGAACTGGCTTGCTTCCACAACATGCACTATATGAGACTGTTACCTTGCCTTTCTGCTTCCTTGAAAATGCCTTGCATGAATCCTTTTTTCCCAGTTTATGTGCCATCCTAAACCCAAAGCATTTGCATTTTTTAAAGACACTATCATCAGGCAGGAGCATGCCCAGAGAACCATAACCCCCACATGAAGTGTACACTAACACACCCAGCCCATCAAACTTACCTCTGCCTAAAAGGAATGCTTCCCTTCCCCTTCCCCATCATTAAATCCATTCCTCAAATCAATTCACATATATTAATTATATGCACAAATAATGGAAGAAAGTAAATACTTTTAAAGCAAACCTACTATCCAGGTTAAGAAAGCTGAAAGAGGCGGCATCCTTATTAGGCTTGGGGCAGGACATGTACAGTATAGTGTCCTCAGAGGCAGAGAAGGTGCATGCCACTTCTGTCATAACTTTTCTTTTCTGCATGTCTGCTAGGTGGTCTGAGGGAAGCAATAACAAGGCAGGAGCAATTAGCCTAATGAGGCTGATGGACAGGCTGATGCCCCCATACTGGTGAATGGGCAATGGAGCTCAACTCTCTGCACTGGTGGGCAATGTGACAGGTTTCTGGCATGGCATTGGCCCACGCTCTCCACCTGGTCTGCCTCCAGCCATGCCTTTGTTCTGTAGTCTGTGGTCCCAGTACCATCTTGAGCCCAGCACCAGTTCCAGGCACTCGTTTGCACGTGGCCACCCTAATACGGAGCTAATGCCACAAACATGGGTAGCTCTGCAGATCTTGTCCTCAGTGCCAGAGGACTGTCCCAGCATGTTTCATTTGCTGGTTGGGATTGTAGTTGCTTGGACCTACTTGTGCTTTTTGCCATCAACCTGCCTAGTGCCTGTCACGCTTAACAGGGATATGCCAGCAACCTTCTAGGGTTAGCTGTCAGTGGATCTAGAAAGCAGTATGTCTGGTAGGTAACTGGGCAGGATAAAACCAAAAAGATGAAGTAAAGGACAGAAGAGTTGTCTCCCTCTCACATTACACACGTTGCTTAGTCCGCTCCAGTGAAGCGGAAGAATTATCCCAGTTTTGCACTTCAGGTACATAGCTTCCTTAAGTGAATTATGGGATCAATTCAGCCAGGTATGATTTCTATGAGGGCAATTCTCCACCCTGTCCTTCAAAGGCAGGATAGTACAGCAGGAAGATAGCTAAAAAGCAAAAGCTGACAACAGCAGCAACAGAAAATTTTAGGAAAGGTAATGGTGTTTATAGAAAATAGTGTAATATATGTCCTTCAATGAGAGATGTGTGATCACAGAATCACAGAGTATTCTGGATTGGAAATGACCAACAACGACCATTGAAGTCCAGCTCTTGGCCCTGCAGCTGCAAGAATCCATGCAAGTTGCAATGTTGTTCACTTCCATGATGTCATTCTGCACTGCATCTTGTGATGTTCAGTGTTGTTTTCTTTCTTAAAGCTCACAACTGAAGTGATTACCTGACAATCTCAGCTTCGTTAAAAAAAAAATAGGCAAGAACATAGTCCTGAATGCAGAGTTTAAAATGTAACTCATATTTCCCTCAATCAGACAAAATAGATCAAATCACAAAACAAAAACTTGTATTTTGTTCATAATTGTTTTTAGTACCTTGATTGGTCAGATGATTTATCATGTGAAAGTGAGCAATCCTGGCACTTTCCAAAGACACATCCACCCACTCTTGAGTCCCAAGTCTAGTCCAGGGAAGTATAGAGTCTGAGACAGGCATCCTCAGGCTAATGTAAAATCTTTCCTAAAACTAGTTTATATTCCCAGAAGTTTCCTTCTGGACTCTGACTCTAGTCTGTGCAAAAGTAGTGTCCCTTAGAAGTGCAAAATTCCTGATTGACCTTATCCTGGGTTTGCCTTATTAGGAAGCAAAAGTATAAACATGTCTGTACACTGTAATAGAAGTGATGTCTTTTAATAGGTGTAAAAAATATGCAGGAGTTTGCAGCTGTTTCAATTTTTACCTCCATGCTGATTGAATGTCCCTGGTTAGTCTTTCCAGTGCATATTCAGTATTTCTAACCTATGTCTTCTTTCACATAGCTCGGATAGTACAGACTGCAAGACAGTCTTCAAAATTTAATCAATAAATCTCAAAAATCTGACCTCAGACCAGGAATAGAAAGCTGCAGCTTAAAAGTTTGAAAATGCCAGAATTAGCCTTATATAAGATCAATGTCCTATTAAATTACATTAAATATTAAGACAAAGGGAATACTTAACATACCTATTTGCTGGCTTTCAAGTGTACATTACCTCCCGCCCTTTGGTATTGCTGTATGTCTACTCAGTTCCCAGAAACCTACCTAAAAATACACTTTAAAATTGCATCTATGTTAAGACCACATATAGCAGGTCATTGCTAACTCCATCTGAGTTAAACCAGATGACTAATGACTCTTCAAAATTGAAGTTTTTAATGGAAATGCATTTCTGAAAAAATGTTGACCCCTTGAACACTGGAAGCACCCCACGTCTTGCAGTGTGGCCTGACTGAAAGCCTACTGAAGCCAGTGTGGAGGCATCCATCAACCTGAATGGCCTTTGTACCATACCTTTAGGGTTATCTCCTTTTATATAGAGGGGAAGTAAAGATGTTTATAGCAAATCCCTCTAAAGCACAGAGAGAACTTGTTATGAATCAGCTAATCATGATTTGTACAGCTCAATCAGTAGCATTTTTTCTTTATGAATTTTCCCTTTGCAGGGGATGTGCATATTGCTCATGAGACGTAAAAAAAATAACAGCTCTCTGCATCATCACTCCTTTTTTGCATTCATCTTGCTTTACACATACTGCCACTCCACAGGGTAAGCTCTCTGTGCAGGACATCCCCTCATTATGAGTGGAAATAAGAAGTTATACTAAAAGTGGATTTTTAAGAATATCTGAATAAGATGCAGTCGTTCCCTACCAGTTCATACAGTGTGCTTACAACAACAGGGCCTAATATTTGCTTCTCAATAGAAAGTAAAGTATAGTAGTATTTTAGAGATGTATCTGAAGTAAAATATCCAGATTAGCTGTCCTCTGGTAGGTTAAACTGGAGAATGTTAGGCTGGCATCTGATGTTATCTTTTTTGCCTTTTTGACCAGAAATGACTACACAATTAAAGCTTATCTATGAAAACCTGGCAGAAGGTAGCAACCAAATATCCGCCTACTGCATCAGTTGATAAAAAAGAGCAAAAAAAGAGAAAATTTGTCCGAAGTAACCCTGGAAAAAGTGAAACTGCCCCACCTACCCATAAGTTCTGACTACTGTGGCTTCAGGATATATTGATCAGCTGAAACAAGTATACCAAGCAAATGAATTCTTTTTTCTTTCTTAAAAGGATTAAATGGTCTTCGTGTATGTCAGGACTTGAGGCAGCCAGCTAAACTAGTTAAACTTCTCAGAAATTTAACAAGGAGCCACAACATGGAGTCTGCTTAAATTCCACCTCTGCAGCAACTGATAGTTTCAAGTTACACCTGCAGATATTCTTAAACTGTTGACTTTTCTCACAGTATTCTATTTCAGTAATTTTTAAATTAAAAAAAAAAAAGATGAGAAGGCATAAAAAAAGAGATCTTTTCTTCTCCCATCTCTGTCCATTAAATGACTGATTCCAATTTAATGCATTGATGTTGAAGGTCTTTGAAATTCAAAGATATGTTTCTCTTTCCATCCCTAATGGGATAATAGCACATACTAATGCACATGCATTTGTTCTTTTAGTCACAATTTCATAAGAATTGCAAGTTGCAAACATTATCGCTTTATGATTATTGTGCAATTAGACAAAAGAAGACACACATAGAGACAGGCAAATGGAGAGGACAGCAGATGATGATATCCGATAATATAAGATTCTTTTTCTATAGACTACACAAAATTCCATTTATAGTTCACATATTTCTCCAATACACCCTTTCAAAGAACTCCAAAACCAAATATTATATATGGCACTACTTATATTGCTTTTTTGCCCTCTCTTTAAACCTTTCACCTGATACAGAGCAAAAAGAAAGCATGATGTCCTAGTATAGCACTGGAAAATGTACAATAACTTATTTTAAAAAGGAAGCACTTAAATGCTAGCAAGCACCAGTGATCGGCTTCTAAGCTGTCACTAAAGGACACTTTAGACACTAGAGTGCATTATTGGGTAGTAATAGTAAATGGCTTTATAAAATCTCACTGGTCATTATTGCCATTTCATAATTCCCTTTCCTATTTGCAAAATGGATAAATGAGCATTTTCGGACTCTCAGAACAAATAGTATAAATCAAAATTGATAAAATAATTTTAAATAGTTTTCACTTTAAAGAAGCATTGTTTTGATCTACTGCAACACTCCAACTATATGTAAGCACAGCACATCTTCTTGCATGTTATTGAATTTAACTTCAAATTAAAAATGGAATTCTCTTTTTTTACACTTTCAGACTCATTGCATTGTATGAAGCTCAGGAATTTGACTCATAAATAGTTGTACCATGAAGGAATTTGTCACAGTCCATCGTGTTTCATCTCCATCTCTAACTATGCATTCATGCACTGTACAGGCTTCAAAGGATACTCATGTGTATCACTTTTCTTATGACTAAAGCACAACCCCTGTAGTGCTTAAAAATACAATTGATAGAATGCCTTCCCTTTGCACTGAGTTTAGCCCCCAGAGTGCAGTTTGGGAACAGGATTTCACATAAGCAATGATTTATCCAAATGGCAGCCTATGCACCTCCCTCTCGATCATATATGCCTGTCCTTAAATACACCACAATGCAAAAGCACATAAATCTAAGTACACTGCATATCATTTGTTTATGTGCAAACATGTGCTTCAGGGTGGCAATAAGGCTTGCCCTCAGAAAGGAGGAAAACCATGGAGATGGGAATCTGCTGTGGTTATGATCCATGAGTGGAGCTCACCCCCGGTTTGGTATGCACCAAAGCAGCCCTATGTTTGCTCAGCAGGAATGGGGTGTGCTGTGGATGGGAAATGCAGAAGACTGCCTTCCTTAAGATGTCCTTAATTTCCCCTCACACTTATAATAGTGCTCAAAAAAAAAAAAAAAATCTTTATTAGAGAAACTAGGACAGACTCCACTTAAACAGTGGAATCCTGTCCCCAAGGTACTCAAGGGGAAGGTCTGTCTTTCACTAAATCACCCAAGCCATATTCAAGGTACTAGAATTAGTCACAACACACAGAAAAAATGCTTCTAGGATTTAATTTCAAAGCATTTTCCTGCTCCAAAGAAACACACCCCAAACCAAAACACATGAAAAAACTCCCCCAAACCGCGATAAAAAGGAAAATTAGGAAAGGATTAGTGAAAATTAGGAAAGGATTAGTGAAACATTGCTCTTTCTGCCCAGTGTCAGAGACTGGAGTTCCCGAGAGCTCCCTGCACTCGGTGATGGGCAGAGTGGGAAGCTGCCTCTGCTGCAAACATGAACAGCTTCTCTCAGAAGGAAGCGCAGCTGATTAATCAACTTGATATTACCCGAACTGATTAAACAATGAGACATCCTGGGGTTTTGCTGTCTGTCCTGATGAGTGCTCATCATAACTATTAGTACAAAACCCCAGCATGTCTCCCTTGGGAGTAAACTACCTTCTAATGTTTTTCCTCTAAAGATTAATTCCATTGTTATGGAACCTGTGTATAAAGGAATTATAAACTAATCATTAGTCATTTTCAAACAATTTGACCTTTCCAGCTTTGACTGGTGGAGTGTTTTTGGAAGAGGTCTTGTTCAGTTTGCCTTATTCACATGAGCTGGTTTACTTAGACAAATAGAAAAGGGACTGATACTTTTGCAGTACTGTGCTCATTTCAAAAGCAGAAAAAGGGGATGCTTTTTAATGAACTTCATTTTTATTTTATGAAGTAATGTTTAAAGGATTAACAGCTGTGGAAACCATGAAAACCTTTACTTTGTTTCACCAAATGACCCAAACCTCTGCCTAACCTTCAATACAATAAGCTCTCTCTCTCTGAAAGATCCCACTAAATGTGAGAGTTACCTGCAAAAGGAAACAGGATTTTAAACAGGTACTCAGATGTTAAACAGTGCATTTGTCTCATGTCAATAAATAATTTCTAAAGTTGAATATAAATCAAATCATTCTTGAAAGGCATGTTCTTTGCATGTTTGAAAAGGATTTCCCTTTTCTGGAAAAACCATGTCTGTTTTTTAACATGATTACTGGTCTGTTTATTGGCAATTATTCGGGTGCAGAGAGCAAGCATGAATAAATTACCCTGGAACTGCTCTTTTAGGAGGAGGTCCCAGCTTTCTACATTCCAGTATATCCTCAGAGCTGGTACCAAATATCAACATTTCACCTTGCAGCAAGACCATTCACAACTTCCCTACATCCCTGCTTGTAAGAAAGATTCAATCTGACTGAGACCAAAGGCAGGAAAAGACAATTACTTCTAACTTTGTATTCAGGCTTTTTTTTCCCCCCTGATTTCCAGTGATAGCAGCTAAAGCTAAAATGCTTAACAGCTTTGTTAGCCTAAAACAAATTAATATCCATTTTAATTCAGATGTCTGGTTTCAAAAGTGGGAAATATTTTTTTATTCTATTAAATCTGCCAGTCCCCAGGGAAAAGAGTTTAAAAATAGTCATATGCATGAATTTTGACTGGATTAATCAATGAGTGTTCTACCATGCACATCCTCTGGATGTATTCTATGTTTCTTCCTTTCTCCAAGTTTTTCTGATATGTATGCAGGTCAGAGCAAACAGATCCATGAAAAGTCCAAGCCCTTGAGCACAAAGGACACAAAGAGCAGCTGTCCAGCTTCAACCCTGCAGGCATAATAGCAGTAGACTCGTGATTCTCAGCGCTGCAGTTCCCCACAGGGACATACATCCCACATAAAAGCTTGCAAGGCTTTTTTTTTCTTTTTGGTGGTTTGTTTTGGTTTTTTTATTTCTCTGTTTTAAAGGTGTTCACTAGTTTAGAGAAATGACATTAAAGGGCCCACTCACATTCATTGCTCACAAACTACCAGATGCTCAGATAACAAATAAATCCAGAGGCAAGTGCTAAAACTTGTTCAGGTTCTGAATTCTGCTGATATCTTTCTGGGTTATTTATAGCTTTATATATTCCTAAATCTTTGGAAGTATCCATATATTAACTTTCCTGGTAAGCACCTAAAATGAACTCATATTTCTATAGCCTATTTAAGCTCAGCACACTGATATTTGTAATCACTGTTGTTTAGACGCTTACACTCTTCCTCATTTTACCTAATTGTGTCTAAACACCTACACATATTTAGGGTCGTGAATGTCATATAATCAAAATGTTTGGCAAAACACATTCTCCCCATTCACACCCCCCCCNNCCAAACCCCTCCCCCCCCTCCCCCCCCCCCCCCCACCCCAAATTATCCCATAAACCTGAAAATATACCCATGATGGCTAACAACTCAATACAGGCAGGGTTTTAGACATCAACATCAACACCTTTTTTTCTTTTGTTTCACAGCTACATTTTAATGTTTTAGAAAAACCTATGGTAAAAACTTGAAATCTTAATTTCCATTAGAGCCAATGGAAATTTTGCTAAAATATGGAACATAACCTGTGCTTTTCAAACTGTGCTGATGAAGCCCAATGGTCTACCCTGTATTTCTGAAGTGCATTTGAAAGCTATGTAAGAAAAGTCAGACTATTTCTGTAGAGATTAATTGTACATGAGTCCATTGAGAAGTGTTATAATATCCTCAGTTTAAGAAAGGCTGACAATCTTATGACTATAGAACTACATTTACAGTTTGTGGACAAAACAGATAAACCAAAGTTATCCAAATTAAGAAATCTTTTCTGCTTCCTCAAAATAAAATAAATTTATAGATATTTCTCCATTTAAAAAAAGTTTTTAGATGTGTAAGGTTTGTTTCAAACCTACATTCCATGAAACAATTTCCTTTGATTGTATTACTGGCAATTTAAAATAGAATTTATGATTAATCTTTTAACATATAATTTTATAAAATTTCTTTTGATTGCAAACATTTAAAGCTGTGAATAGGGCCTGTAAAAATAAGCTACTACACAAGTTTCTCTAACAGCCAGCAATTTCAGCTACCTATACAGTAGGTAACTCACACTCAGCTCAAAAAAATAAACATCAAAGTCCAAATGTCCCCTGCTTGTCCCTCAAACAGTGAGATTTCATTACTTGTTTGTTTTGTAAGCAATAAAATCTATTAGCAGACAAGGTATTGCAATTGCCAGAACATCAGTGTGACTAGTTTAACTTCAGATGCCGGTTGACTTGGGATGTCAAACTCCCGGGGTTGTTGGGAGCCTGGCATTAAAAGAACAGATACAATCCTAAGCCTAAGTGTTAACAAAGACTTTTGGCATCCCAGAGGAGATTAGGTTGCTGATCTTGTAAGGATCAGCTACTTACTTAGTGATGTTTACACTGACATTGATGTAGTGACATCCTGATCTAATTACATGTCAATAAACCACAGTCCTGATGCCCTGAGAAGATCAGAAGAGGATTACAAGAACTCCACTGCCAATCTTTAAAGCCTAAGGAAGCAACCCTGTGATTAAATTACCATGAATTCAGTAACTGTAAAACTCTTGTTTTAAATTGAACAATTCTTTTCATTATTAGATTGCATCCCTCCCTATAACTATCACCCCCAAATTTTCCAAAATTCTGCACCCGACTCACTGAACACTCCAGCAAACACTCCAGAAACTTGTTTTGATGTCTCCATTTCATTTGTGTCTAAGATTCTAATTGTACTTTGAGCTTAAATATTTTAAGGGATTTGTTTTAAATGTACATGATTGTTTTCATGTTCTCTGCCATAGTACCAGAGAGTAAGTTCAGGACTATGTTAACGCTGCTGTGGTGTGTTGACCCTGGCTGGATACCAGGTACCCACCAAAGTTGCTTTATCACCCCCCTCTGCAACTGGACAGAGGAGAGGAAATATAATGAAAGGTTTATGAGTTGAGATAAGGACAGGGAGAGATCATTCATTGATTACCGCCACTGGCAAAACAGACTCAGCTTGGGGAGATAAATGAATCTATAGCCAGTCAAAACCAGAGCAGGATAATAATAAATAAAAAAAATCTGAAAAACACTTTCCCCCACCCCTCCCTTCTTCCTGGGCTCTACCTCCTCCCCGACAATGATGCAGGAAGATTGGGAATGGGGTTTATGGTCAGTTCATCACATGCTGTTCCTGCCTCTGCTCAGGGACAA
This sequence comes from Daphoenositta chrysoptera, assembly GCA_013397915.1. Taxonomy (NCBI): domain Eukaryota; kingdom Metazoa; phylum Chordata; class Aves; order Passeriformes; genus Daphoenositta; species Daphoenositta chrysoptera. Next base: position 145,516 of record VZRO01000372.1, read on the forward strand.
GAGTCGTTCCCCTGATCCAATGTGGGGTCTGTCCCAAGGGAGACAGCTTCCCATGAACGTCTCCAGCATGAGTCCTTCCCACGGGCTGCAAACTGCTCTAATGTTGGTTCCTTTCCACAGGAAAAGCCTGCTCTAGCGTGGGCTCCCCACGGGGTCACAAATCCCACCAGGAAATCTGCTCCAGCATGGGCTCTCCATGGGTCCACAGGCTCCTGCCAGGAGCTTCCCATGGGGTCACAGCCTTCTTTTGGACATCCACCTCCTCTAAAATGAGTCTCCTCCATGGGCTGCAGGTGGATCTCCTCATTCCCATGGTCCTCCATGGGCTGCAGGGGCAGAGCTATCACCATGGGCTCCCCATGGACTGCTGGGGAAACTCAGCTCCAGCACCTGGAGCACCTCCTGCCCCTCCTTCCCCACTGACCTTGGTGTCTGCAGGGCTGTTCTTCTCACATATTCTCACTCTGCTCTTCTCTAAGCCCAATTACAATTGCACATCTTTTTTCCTTCTCAAATATGTTATCCCAGAGGCTCCACTACTGTGTCTCATTGGCTTGGCCTTGGCCAGCGTCACATCCATCTTGGAGCTGTCTGAGATTGGCTCTGTTGGACATGGGGAAAGCTTCTGTCAACTTCTCACATTCCCCCTTCTTCCCCCACAAAACCTGACTATGCAAACCCAATACAATCAGGAGGGTTGTTTATCTCCTTAATGCCAACAACACTGGATGACCTATGCTGCAGTCTTAGGGATAGTTGCTCGTGCTAAAGGAAAGGTAGAGTTATTATCCTCAAACTGGAAAAATGTAATTTTGCCTAAACAGATGGGAAACTTCCTGATAGCTTTCCTGTAAATGTGAGAAGGGTTCAGATCTGTAGAAAAACACAAATTCCTCTGTGCATCACACTATAGGTGAGGCTGGCACCCACTTTTAAGTACTTTCAGCTAAGAAAAATACAACTTAAGTAGTCCAGAACTACTTTTCTCAGTTAGTTATTATTGGGCTTTGAAGGTTTTATGAAGCAGGATTGGACAAAGGAAGATGGATGCAGAGTTTCCCTTATCTTTGGATTTTAAGTAACTGGAATTGCTAGTGTTATTGAGTCATACATTAATTCCCTACCCTTTCTAAAAGGGAGGAGAAGGAGCTCATTCTGAGTATTGTGTCTGCCTCACTCAGGTGGGATTTTGGTCATGATTTACTAGAAAAGGCAAACTTCTAATGTATTGCTGAAGTACAAGTAGGGTCCTGTAGCACAGAATCCTCTTCCAGGATGGAGTATTCCCAAATATTTTGCACAACAACAAGTTGGATATTTTACCTGCTTCATTTTGTAAGCCCTGGGAGGGTGGAAGGGGCCATTGGAACAGGGGGAAAGAAACCCAGCTGGTTTTGCACAATTAATCTTCCTAGAGTTTCAGAATATAATTTTTGTTTGAAAAGGAACACATTCTGCTCTGTCTGCCCTGTTCTGCCTGGGGCTTTGAACCAGGTATTTTCCAGCTCTGCTCCTCCAGCCTTGCCTACTACTTTCTCTAGTCTCTTTTTTCACCATTTTATTCACCCTTCAAGTAAACTACTGGGTAGCGATGCATGAAGCTTTCATTATGATATCCAAAGGTGCACAACTATTTCCTATTACTGGAAAGGACACAATCTCAAAGAGCAGTTGAGTAACTTACAAGTCTAAGCCCCACTTTTATAAATGACTCATGCTCTTTGAGAGTCAACGTTGTAGTGCCTTTCTGTGGGAGATGAAAGCTTTCAAACATTTCCTCTGATGCAATAAATTGAAAATAAAGGAGGTGTTTTCTGATGGTAAGCTTTTGAATGATGAAAGTACTTGGGGGGATATGGGTGACATTGAAAACTGACTCTCGGAGTGTTTCAGTGATTTTGCAGATACATTTTTTTTTAATGGAAATAGATTCTAGTGTGACCTAAACTTGGTTTTATATAAATTGTGTTACAGATAAAACCATAAAGGAGCAGTTTCAGCCCTGAGAAATTTCTACTGGCCTCATTCAATGCACACCAGGGGTAAACATGCACCAAGTTATTTCAGTGTGAGTATGTGAAATAACTACTTTCCATGAAAAATTTCATTCCACATACCTACAGCATGCTCTGTAATAGTAGTAATAACATGAAACACTTAATCTTTCATCTTCAAAGCATATTGCAAACATTAGTTAATAGGAGAAACTCTCACAAAAGAACAGCTGATGAGAAACATAAATTTCTTGGAGTAGATAGCTTTTGTTTTATACAATTGAACTTTCATAAACTCAACATTTTTCAATTCATAAAAGACTACAAAAAGAAAATAATTTACTGCAAGTGTATCTAAATTTCATTCATGTAATATACTGCAAGGACAAAAGACCTCTAGCAAAGGGTGCTTTATATCTTCCTGACCACAAAGCTCTGATGCTGCAGGAGACTAAGATGTGCACTGGTCAGCAGCACATGTAAGCTTTTATTAATCTTTCAGCATGGACCTGCTTTCTCACCCGGGACACTCAGCTTCACTTCAAGCAGTCCGTGTGGCTGCTGTCACTACCCTCTAAAGGCTCACGGCTAATTTTAGCCCCTAAGAGAACTTAAGTTCTAAAAGCGATAGTTCCAAATTCCACCTTAATTATGGACCCAAAATACCTGATGTGGATATCTGCTCTCCTCTGAGGGTGTCTGCTTCTCTGTTTGAAGTTCATTACCTGCTTATGGTCTTTCCTGAGACTTTAGTGGGTAAAACTGGTATGCTTTGGAACTAAGAGCTGTTCTAGACTCCTTGTGAAGACACAGTAGACATGGGGAAAGCCATTCGTGTACAGTCAGAAAATAGTCAGCATAAAAAAGACTGATGGCAGAGTAGCCACTCAGTATTTAGTTCACTGCCTGAACCCTAGAATATGTTTTCAACTTGTTTGATTCAAACTGGAAACGTGCATAGAAATGTCTGCTTAATTAACAAAAGGAAAAAAATCAGCCTGAAGGAAGAATCATATCGAACTTGAAGAAAAGCATTTAACTTCTAAAATTTTTCAATCTCATAAAATTTCAGTTTGGCAAATACCAAAATGAAATGGTTCTTCTATACACACATACAAAAAAAAATCTGAGAGAAAAGTGCCATCTTTAGGAGCTGCTGGAGAAATTGCAAAAAACCCTCATATGATGTAGTATGCACAATTTTTATCTCTGTAGTAACTATATAATTTAGTAACCATATAAATCCCGTTCAATGTCACAGAATATTCTCCAATATTTCTTACCACACCTCAGTGGAGGGCTGGTGACATGGAGCTGTATTTTCCCATTCCTTCTTGTCTTCACCACACTATGAATTCCTGCATCTAACATGTACTTTTTGGGAGTTTTCCCATGAGGAAAGGGAGCTAAGCTAACAACCTACCTTTTCCCACACACATAGAAAAAAGGTGCAACAGATATGTTTTATTATCACCAACAACAATCTAATTAGCTTCACCCTCCCCCACAACTGAGAATTTGTAACAGATACACAATGAAGAACATCAATGGGAAGGGAGTGTAATGGTGATAGAGACTACATCAAGAAAGGAACATCATTTAAAAGGCTAATATACCACATTAAGCTCAGAAGCTGAACCCTGATCTAAATTCTGGGCTCAATATATCCATTTGTCTAATTTCCTCGCTTCTGAAATTAAGCATTATATAAATGTGTCGTAGTGCTCCAGTTGTTCATCTCTTAAGAAATGAAAAGCTCTGAGTCTCATTCTGCATATTTAAAGAAAAATAAATTGCAGCTGAGAGATATAGGGCTGACTGAAATTGGATTCAGTGTTTATCTAAAGTGGGCCTCCTTTCACTGCGACATGGGCAGCATTAGGATACAGCCTACATGGTCCCCGGCTCCTTCAGTACACAAAATGAGAACAGTGAAAACAGGGAATTTGCTTAGGTTTTTTTTGACAGTGAAAATTTAGTTTGCTCTGTAAGATTATAAATTTTGGTGAGGTTTTTCTCCATTGTGTCCTACAGGATATTACACAAAATTACTATCCAAGTGAAAAAAGCACACTTTTCTGTAACCTCAAGTAACTGCAAAATCTGCTGTAATCACAGCCACTGCTATCACAGAAACAGCTTGTCAGTTCTTATGCACACAACTTCATGGGGTCTTCTAAAAAGTGAGAGAGCTTTACAATACTTGGGATAAACACAGAGGATTTCAATTAATACTGTCAAGATTTACCACACCCATAGTTCTAAACCATTTTCCACCAACACAAGTTATAATGCTTATTAGCCACGTCCTCCTTGCCTGTGCAATGAGCTGTACAGTGAGGATGCTTAGGAATTTTCAAAAGGGACTTTGCAGCAGCTCTTTCACTCACACTGTGGCAGTTTTAGGATTGCAGAGATAGTGACTGTCCTTGTTCTGGCCAGGACAGGGTTAATTTTTGCAGTAGCCAGGAGCGGGCATGGCTAGGACCCAGAGGTTATTTTATATCACCTCAGGTTATTTTCCACGGATGAGGGAAGGGGTCCCTCCCAGGTCAGGTAACCTGGCAGAGGGAGCAGTTGGGTCTTTTTGGTGGTGAGCACTTGTGCACGAATAGTTTGTTTCTTGCACAATCTATTACTAGTATTGTTGCTGTTATTGTTCATTTTTAAAAGTCTCACTGCTCTTTCCAGTAAACTGTTCTTATCTCAGCCCATGATCTTTGCCTTTTGTGCCTCCAACTCCCCTTTCCATCCCACCACAGGGGGAAGCAGAGGAGGAGGGGGCAGTGAGCAATCAGTGCGTGGTTCGGAGTGTTTCAGTGGGAACACTAAATCGGGGAATATCACTCCTAAACCATGACAGTGACAAGTTAAACCCATAGAGTAGCAGCTGCCGTCTGCATCTTTATTCCTTGTTTTGATTCACCAAGGGCAAATCGTGCTTGACAAACCCGATCACCTTCCATGACGAAGTAAGCTGCTCAGCTGATGAGGGGTGAGCAGAGGGCATTGTCTACCTTGATTTCTTCAAGGCTTTTGACATGGTTTCCCACAGCCAGCTCCTAGAGAAGCAGATGTGTTGTGCTCTGGACAAGTGGTCCATGCGATGGGTGGGGAACTGGCTGACAGGCTGCACCCAGAGGGTGGTGGCAAATAGCTACTTTTCAAACTGGCAGCCTGTCACAAGTGGGGTCCTCCAGGGATCACCAATGGGTCCAACACCTCCTGGTATCTTCATAAGTGATCTGGATGATGGGGCCAAGTGTACTCTGACAAAGTTTGCTGATGATATTAAACTGACTGGGGAAGTGAACACTTCAGAAGGGAGGGTCACCCTGAAGAAAGACCTGGATAGGCTGGAAGAGTGGGTTAACAAGAACCTTAGGAAATTAAACAAAGACAAATGTGAGGTCTTGCACCTGTGAAAACTTAATCAAGGAGTGCAGCACAGGCTGGGATCCACCCAGCAGGGAAGACATTTGTGGAAAGAAACCTGGGGTTTCTGGTGGACGGGAAGTTCTGTATTAGTGAAAGTGTGTGATTCTGTGGCAAAGCAAGCCAACAGGATGCTGGGTTGGATCAATGGGGGCTTCACCAGCAGAGATACAGGCGCCATTATCCCACTGTACTCAGCACTTGTTGGGCCACACTAGGAATGCTGAATTCAGTTTTGGTCCCTGCTATACAGAGGAGATGTGGACAGGTTGGAGAGGGTCCAGGAAAGGGCCACAAAGATGATCAAAGGATTGAAAAGCCTGCCATGTGAGGAAAGGCTGAGAGAACTGGTTTTGCTCAGCCTTGAGAAAAGAAGGCTTAGGAGAGACCTTTTCACTCTGTTCTAGCATATAAAAGGAGGCTGTGCTGGTTTGGCCAAATTTGGAGGAGAAAATCCTCTGAGGGAAGGCAGGTTACCACCACCCCTCCCCCAACCAGATTTGGGGAAAAGAAAAATTTTCCTCAAAGGAAAGTGAAGGGGAAAAGAAACCTATTTATTTAACAAACACACAGAAAAAATATGATAATGCTAAATAATAAAATCTCTCGCTGTGGAGAGAAACCTGGGAAGATTTCAGAGTCCTTCTCTGGGTGTGGCCTCTCTCCTCCTCCTCNTCCTTGAGCGATTGTTTTGAAAAGTTTGCTCAGTTTTTTCTCTCACACCCAGTCTTAAAGGCACAGAAAGGCACAGGATTCATCTTCTGGGCATAAAGTGGCGATATGGGATACACATCATAAAGTCACCCCAAGACAGTGGCTTGCAAATAAAAAAAGGCAGAAACTCCCTTTTTACAAGAAGTCACATGCAAAAGACATGGGGTAATGGGTACAGATTACTCCAGGGGAGATTCTAACTAGACACTAGAGGAAAATTTTTCACAATGAGAATGATCACCAATTGAAATAATCTCAGTGAAGAGTTGGATTCTTTAACACTGGATTTGTCTGGACGGGGTGCTAGGCCATCTTGTCTAGACCATGCTTTTGCTGAGAAAGTTTGGATCAGATGATGCTTGAGATTCCCTTCCACACTGGTACCGTATAATTCTATGATTTTGCCTTACTCCCTCCATTTCCCAGGAGTTCCTCTTGTCTGTAAGGCATGCAATGCACACTCTCTGATCCCACACCTCTCACTGCATTGTGTGCACAGGCAAGCGGCTCTCTCTTTTCAAGAACTTTTAGAGGTTTTTATTGAAATGCACCACTTCAGTATTTGTTGTTTCTGAATCAGTTTCAAGTGTAAACCTACACTTCTTGGAACAATATAAATATAAGAAATACTGTTTTATCACCTCACACCGTGTTGCTAGCAGAGCTCTGTAGAAATTAAATTATAGTAGCTCATAAACCCCGTATTGAAGTTAACAGCTCTGTTTTGAATATAAAAATACAGAGATACCATTACTGACAAGAATGTCAGAAACTCCTGACTCTTGGCCACTCCACAGAGTTGCAGAGGAATCTCCTGGCTTCTGAGGATGCCTTTGGCCCTCCTGACACTGCTGCACTTCTAGAAACATCTACATTTAGAAACCCTGGTCTCCAGCAAGGACATTTCATTGTAGAGGGGCTATGAAGAGGGGATCATATGCAATTGCACAATATCAAAATAGAAAACTGCTGGGTGGGAGTAAATAAGAAATTTTCACTAGTGCCCAGCTCCTTAGGGATGCTTGCAATTAAATAAAAGAAGACTAAGGAGAGAGCTCAAAACCAGAATCCTAATTTTCCTCACTGCTCAGTTGTTAGCTCTCACATTCGTTCCCCCTAACCTTCTTTTTTTTTTTTTTTCCTGAGTACTTTCTCCTTGTCCTGTCACTGGGCACCACTGAAAAGGGTCTTGTACCCTCCTCTTGACACCTGCCTTAGAGATATTTATACGCATTAATGAGATCCCCTCTCAGTTTTCTCTTCTCTAGACTGAACAGGCCCAGCTCCCACAGTCTCTCCTCATAAGAGAGATGCTCCAGACCCCTCATCATCTTTGTGGCCTCTGCTGAACTCTCTCCAGTAGTTACTTGTCTTTCTTGTACTGAGGAGACCAGAATTGAATGCAATACTCCAGATATGGCCTCAGCAGGGCCACATGGAGGAGCAGGATCACCTCCCTCGACCTGCTGGCCACACTCCTCCCAATGCCCCCAGGATACCACTGGCCCCTCTGGTTGCAAGGGCACTGCTGGCTCATGGTCAGCTTGTCATTCCCTGATACTCCCGGGTCCTTCTCTGCGGAGCTGCTCTATAGAACGTCAGCCCTCACCCTGTGCTGGTACTTGGGGTTATTCCTCCCCAGGTACAGGACCCTACACTTGCCCTTCTTGAACCTCATTAGGTTTCTTTCTGCCCAAGTCTCCAGCTGATGCAGGTCCTGGTGAATGGCAGCACACATGTCAGGAATATCAGCCACTCCTCCAGTTTCATATCATCATCAAACTTGCTGAGGGTACATTCTCATGGATATGCAAGTGGGACAATACCGATCCCTGGGGAATGCCACAGACTACAGCCCTCCAGCTGGATTCCACTCCACTGATCAGGACCCTCGGAGCTCTGCCATTCAGCCGGTTCTCAATCCACCTCACTGTCCACACATTCCACAGTTCCTGTCTTACCTAAGAGGATGTTATGGGAGGCAGTGCCAAAAGCCTTGCTAAAGTCAGGGTAGGCAACATCCACTGCTCTCCCCTTGTCAGCCATCCTGCCATGCCATCATAGAAGGCTGTCAGATTGGTCAAGCATGATTTCCTCACGGTGATTCCATGCTGGCTACTCCTGATGACGTTCTTTACTTTTACATGCAATAGGCAGTGGGACTCTGTCAGTGCACGACCATCACACATTTGTGCAAGTCTTTCCAAGTCTGCTGAGAAACTAGTGCCACACAACTCTTTTCTATCTGCAAGTCATTCAAGCAGAAATCCAAAAGGCAATTCAATTCTTCTCTAGAGAGCCCTAGAGATATAAAAGCAGTATTTTCTTCTTTCTAGCCCCTATTTCATTACCTTCTGTCCAAGACTTCAATATCTTTTGCCCATTGTTTGTTCATCAACAACAATTCTGTTAAAACATCCTCTCAATATTCTTAAGTAAGTCTTAAATAAAAAGTTGTAATTTTGTAGTTCATACCACTGATTTTAAGCCCTGGGACTATCTTCTGTGTCACATAATTACACTTCCCCCTGGTTTTATATTTTCGAACAGTAAGAAATTATTTAAAAATAGATGCCCTCTATCCTAATGGCTGTTTCTGGAATTTTAGATTCTACCTTGGCAGAGAAGTCCGAACTAAGAGGAAACAGTCTGAAAAAGCAGAAAAGGCAGAATTCTGGAAATAATCTGCTGCCTCCTGCATTGCCTGTAACAAATGCCACCACAACATGGCAGCCACAAAACAACACCCACTGCTAAGTGGGCAAAGGTCTATCCCAAATGAATGCTGACATTGAGTTAAGGTGTCTTAATTAGAGTTGTAGCTGTCCCTGTACTATATGGAAAGAAAAAGGATGCTTCAAGGGGATGATTCAGTTAATTTAAGACCTGAATCACTTTCTGGAATGGTACATTTTTCTCCAATGCATAAGAAGGAACATTGCCTTAAATTAGGTAAGTCAGCTGTGTGCTAAATTTAAATGGGATGAATGTTAGCCAAAACCCCCATCTGCATTAAGTAGCTGGGCCAATATTCAGCTCATCCCCTTCTTTAGGAATTAATACACTAAAATACTCTGGAGCATCAAACTGGTGGTACAAAGGCATGTAAATACCTGCACAGGGCCTCCCAACCTCTTCTTTCATAGGACTTGTATATGGTTTCTGCTGCTGCCCAGGAAAAGCACAATCAAAGTCTTTCCTAAGTCAATAATCACAGAAAGCAAAGGCAGAGAATAACAGAAGCAATGTTTTCATAACAGCAACAGAAGGCCACAGAATTATGTACGTGAGAACTAATTT
>VZRO01000372.1:154997-240724 GCA_013397915.1 Daphoenositta chrysoptera
AAAAAAGTATAAAATATTCCTATATCAGATAAAAACATTTTCTTCTGTACATACAATCTTCATCTCAATTTGACAGGAATGCAAACCCTCATTTACTGCTCTGTGCATAAAACTGAGCAACTGAAACTTTTCCCCATGAAGTCTCATTTTCCAGGAAAGAAGAAGAAAGGGAAAAAAGAAAGATAAAAAAGCATCCACAGTGATTATTTTAAAAGAGAAACAAAGAAACACGGTCTGGGAAACCAGATTTTTCACAAGCTGAGGGTATGCTGCACTGTGTCCAGCTACTAACATATAATTAAGGCATTGTCTCTGTAGAAACAAGCAGAATGGGAATCTTCCTAAGAAAGAAGAAGCCTGTTTACACCTTTTCTTATTCACAGTCAGCTTTTGCTTGTGGTTGTGTATTTTTTTATGGTTCAATATTTACAAAAAGACTACAAAATTAAAAGAGATCCCACAGTTACAGAAGACAACATAATTATAAGGGTCAACTTGATAAGACATATAATCTTCAGAAACCTGCAGGTTTGCCTAATAAAATATTTATATCAGTCACCATAGGACACCAAGTGAATGCAATGGAAATGAATTCCTCAGGTGTAACTTTTCAGTACATGTGAAATGTCAAAGAAATATTGTATTTGGGAAGATTTTCAGAGGAAGCCAGTATTTTTCTCTTTTTCCTCCTTACTTGACATAATTGCAAATTAATTTAGCACTCTCTCTGAGGCATATTGATTTACGTCTTATTTTATTGTAAAGGGATTGTTCTTTATATACTCTACATATATAGAGTTGATCCTAAATTTGTATGAAACAAGTCAGTCCCTAACATTTTAAAATCAATATTCTCAGCTACAAGCAAACCTCAATGTGCACAGTGAAGAACACTGATTTTTATGCAACCATGGGACAGTTACAAGAGAAACAGAATAATGAGATCATGCATTTAAGCTTTAAGTTTTAGTGAAATAATAAGGATCTACTTTCAAAATTAGGTTTTGAATTTAACCCTATACACATATCTTTAAAATATCTTGGAATGAACTCTTCAACCTGGAAATACTAGTAAAAAGGTGAAAAGAAAATAAAGATAACAGTACTAGAAGAAAAACAGGGGAGGGAAGAATATTAGTATCTAGCATGGACCTGAGAATAGATACATTACTTTTAAGGGAAGGCAGGGAAGAAACAAGCAAATTGCTGTGAATCCAATTGAAAGCTATTTCTAAAAACTGTATCAAAGTAACTAAACATCAGGTTGTAAAATTGCATTGTAAACACTTGCTGCAGTATCTAATTCAGCAACATCTGTTTTCTAGCAATATTACTGTGGCATTGAAGGCAAACAGGAGCTTCTGACTCCTCTGTTCAAGCGTGCTAGCAGAAACCAAAGTTTGGGGTCTACTTTTCAAAAGCCAGATTTCCAGCCATGTATGACATATTGAAAGAAATTGTGGAGAAGTTTCTGAAAGAAATAGTTCATAAAGAGCTTAGTGCAGAGGGGTGCAATAAAACACGGGAGTAATTTAAAACCAGTGTTGGGCTTATGAGAATTTTAAAGACTAAAGGAAGGGGTGTGGTTTTCATAGGAGGTATCATCAGATTAAGAGACACATAGAATGATGAATAATAAAGAGAAATCTCTCAGCAGATGATTCTGAATGGTCTAAACAGAAGAAAAGGAGACATTTGGATGAAAAGACAAGGATTTCACAGGTGGAAAGCTAAGAATGGGGCTCACAAACTCCTTCTGCAGTGAAACACTGTGAATGATGTGGTACAGCAAGGGACAACAGAGATAAAATCAGATAGATATTCACACCACCTCTTTCATGTGTATGTGTGTGTTTGTTTTTAAGACATACTGTTCTAGAGGAGCACAGAGCCATTACTATTCAGGCACAAATCTTTACAGAAGTGCCTTTTGTAACTTTTTGTTTTGTGCTGAGACAAAAGAAAAAAGCAATCAGTGATGAGAAAAGAGAATCAGCCAGTTCAGTTTAACAAGTGTCACTGCTGAGCCTCTTTCTGGGTGGTAGGAATTATAGTGCACTTCTCTTCTGGTATGTTTCGAAATATAATTGCAAATTAATTACTGTGTGACAATAAACAAGCAGCTACAGTACACAGCACATTTACTGTACAGAGCTTTATTCCATCTCTCTAGTACTCCAAACAGGTGTTCAGTGTTACCTACCGCTAGAATTGGGGCTACAAATCAGCATGAGATTCATCAAAACGGATCCCTGCCACTTCACACTATTACTCCAGCAGATATAATTCATACTGCTCAGCAGTGGAAGCATTATATGCACCTTCCCCCAGCCTCTTTCTCCCTCCTTGCAAAAATGTCAAGAGAGACAGAGAGAGAATATCGAAGGAGATCCTGAGTGTCAATGAAATACCCCACAGTGCTGAAGACAGAGAAAACATTGGCAAGCTGCTTTAATAAGGGAACTCTGTTGCACATATACAAGACCTAAAAAGATGGAGCAAAACTACAGGAAGGGAAGATAGGAAGAAAAGGGAGATTATACATACTGGCTACAAGATTTATATATAAATTTTCAGGAAACATGTAAAGGTCTGTACACTGTTTATATGTACTGACACTTCAAGACTCATAATTAAGAAGTTAACTGAGATTTTAGCTTTTTAAAGACATATTATGTATGAGGCTAAATGATGGAAATAGCATTGTATCTTATTTTAACAGATGCTGGAGATCCAGTAAAGTTGTGCTAGTCTAGATCTCTGTATGCAGATTTATATTCCATACTGATATGCTTGTGCTGACTGTTGCATAGGCTAGTTCCACTTGCAGGAAATACGGACATAGGTCCAAACTGCAGAAACAAGTCCAGATGTCCAGAGCCCTGGAATAATTTAATTCAACCCAGAACAGTTTTATCCTTGCTGCAAGGAACTTCTACATGACATTGCAGATCCTGTCATTCAAATGCCACCTGAAATGCCTGACCTGCTGTGACAGATGATTTTCTCTGCTGTGCTTGACTTTTGGTCCCTGTCAGCCTCAACTGTACTACCGAAGTAGTGACCCCAAAATACACACTGAGATAATTTCTCATGGAAATCATGAGACATTTTTTACCTTTAAGAATGCTGTGGTTAGGGACCACCTCTAGTGAGACTCTGCCATCAGTCAGCAGCTCCTGAATGAGAGATTGAGAAGGATGTGGGATGGAATCCATCAAGGTCTCTTACTAATTCTGGGACTCTCACCGGTCTGATGCCAACCCTAGAGATGCTACAGATATTGTTCTGCCTCTACTCCCCTGCCTTTTTCTTTTAGACAAGGAAAGTGGAAATGGTCCACTTTGTACTGTGGCATAACCTTTCCATCAATTGTCAACCTCACCTGTACCCTAATTTAAGATCCCTTCAAATTCCGAAATAGAGGAAAAGTTACATTGTAGGTTCAAGTCATTCATGCTGATCCCTGCAACCCTTTGACTGATAAAGTGAAGCACTGATACTTTTCCAAACTCTCCCCCTTATGTTGGCATCATTACTTTCAGCTCAGCTATATGAGACAGCAACAAGGGAGCAGCCTCCCAGCCCCTTGGCATAGACCAAGACAGAGACTGTGAAAGGAGATCTTCGGGGTCAGTGAAGTATCCAGGGGTGCTGAAGACAGAGAAACACTGGCAAGCTGTTTTGGTCCGTGGCCCGATGCTTTCAACTGCAAATCTTGGCAAAGCAAGAACAATTTTGTGTTACCAACAGTAATTTAGTGCATAGACAGAAACTATGTTTGGAACAAATGGGTATTTTTAATCTGCATGCAGTACAAAGAGTAATGCTTTTCTTTTAGATATAGAGCCATTACCATTAGACATAGATTTGCCAGTTTAAATTTAATAAAACATGTTGTACACAGCTACACTCTAAGGACTATATTTTAAAGGGAAACGAATGCTGATGTTATGGGTTTGCTTTTAGAAAAAACAAAAAAATCTGACCTGATTGTATCTTACTCTGCAATATCATCTCTATATAGCACTGTTGATTGCAGGCTGATGGAGAGGTTTGATCCAAAACATTCAAACCTTCATACCTAAATTTATGACCCTTAATGTCTATTTAAAGTACCTAGAACTAAATGGCCTGATTTTCAGATGTGCTGAGCACTCACAGGTGTTTCAAATACCAGTGGGAGCAAACATTAACGTGCATACAGTAAACTGGTTGCAGCCACAGCATTGATATGGAGACTGCTGCATTCCTGTCACATGCCACAGACATGGTACTGGTCTTAAAGAGATTAACAAGGAACTAAAAAGTGTGCCTGTTGGCCTCCTGCCCTCTCCCAAAAATCTGTCCTTCACCAAGACAAAAGTGAATTTATAGAACTTCCAGTTCATGCTGTGGTATTCATGTTTAGGGGTCTGCAAGAAACGTCACCTGTGTTCTCCAACAGGGAGATCAGATCACCATCAGCACTCTTAGCAATCCTGCAGTAATACATAAATCATTCCTCTCTGTTTCCTAGACTTTGAAGAAAAACTAATAGTTTTTTCTCAGAAAACGTGCTTCAAGGGTTCATGAGCTTACTGGTTCAACTCAGTATAATTATATGGTTTTGTGCATCAATCAATATAGTACTGGGAAATATATTCCCAAATTGTCTATAACTTTATTATCTGTGTAACAGCATAAAAGCAATGGCAAATAAGAGTGCATTTCCCTCTTTAGGATATGAAAAGTATTCCAGGATACAGGGTAGAGACTTGTGTTTTAAACTAGTTGCAGAGGAGGATGAAACCCCTTTCAGTCCTTTAGGAACTTGTGCATCCTTGTCCATCATTGCCCTGTACAAAAATAATTGAATATTTGACATATTTGACCATCAAAATTAAGACAATGAATCTCATCAAAAGAGCAGATTGCAGATTTTTTTCCTTTTAATAAGGAATCCAAATGTACATATAATTACCTAATCTTTTGGCTCTTATGGGGCTATGCATTTGGCTATGAGAATCTAAAAGACTGGGCAAAAAAAGTTCAACCGGTTCCTCAATAGAATTCTTAAAAAAAAAAAAAAATTAAAAGCAACTCCACAAATTAAGTCAGTGCAAGATTATGATTTTGGACAAAAAGCAACAGTTTCCTACTGGTTTGGGTTTTTTTCTGCTGTGAACGAAAAAGCAATCTCTTGCATACACAAAAACATGATTCTTGGCTTCTTCAAATGTATTATGGTCAAAAAATAATATTTAACTATTCATTTCAATTACATTCCACACTGTAGAATAAACTGTAGTGTCTGGAGTTATGCAGACTTAAGGCCCTTGAGTGGGAAGCAGAAATAAATGAAGTTTCAGAATAAAATGTTCATTACAACTCTCTCAAGCTAGATACAAGAAAAGCTTGCTTCTCCTATAACTACAAGTCAATACATAGCAGTACAATGTAAGTGTCTTCCATTTTCCCCTATTTCACGCTAGATTTGTCTGATAGATGAGTGTACTTAAGTAAATAGCACATGCAATTTTAATAGGACAGGTGCTCTGAATGTACAGGGAAGGTCACTCCTATTATTTCAATTAACAGCATAAGCTACAAAAACACATGAGGGTGAATTAATTTAAAGCTTCAATTTAATGCTACTAGTAAGGACATCCTTAGGCCTCTTGGTTGTCTTGACAACTCCTGCATCCCAGCCTGCAGAAGCCAATCTCTGCTGCTCCCCTTCTCAGCATACAAACAGTTCAGATAGTACATTAGCAAAGAATATGAAGCCCATGTAAATGTTGAAATATTTTTGTTGCCATAGAGATAAGAAGAATGGCAAAAAATACAGGAGCACTTGACATACTCCAAGGCAGACTTTTAATTAAAAAACCTCAAATGACAATGCCAAGATGGCTGAACATACCATAGTGCTTTTATGCTAACCTACTGCATACAAAATCTGAGTTCAAATAATATACTTGCGGCTGAAGGGACTCAGAAGCACAGACAACTGGTAAATTAAGAGAGCCAGGATTTTCAAGAGGCAAAATAATGATGAATTTTTTAAAATTAATCATTATAAAATAGCATGTTTTAAAACAGTAGATAATTCATTACAATACTGTGATTCTATATTTTTTCAGAGAAATAAATGTCACAAATATTACTGAGAAAAAAAAATATGCTGGGAAACAACAGTAATTAAAGTGTCTTGCAAATGATGTGACTAGACAAAACAACCCTGTACCCAGTGAGGGTCAGTATTTCAGCTCTACATCTATTTTAAATATATGTTCAGTTCCACATCTACACTTGCAAACTTGTAAGTAACGCCAGAGTCGGGTGAGTCACAGCAAGTAATCAGTTCAGCATCTACATTTTGAACATGCCAGGAATTACTTAAACACAGCATGCTTTTACCTGATGAGACAGAAAGCCAGGCCTGATACAGGGTAATAAATTATCATCCTATTCAGTGACTTCTTGTGCTCTTCTCCAGCTCCACTAACACCTTTTAAATATTTGGCTTTACAGGCAAAGTGCAAGTGGGGAACAGGACTGCTCTGATGAATCCCTAACAAAATAGGGACCATTCTTACATGTGATTAATAGGCACAGAATCCCAAAGGGTTAGAAAAGTATATGCTTAATTAATGCTGCTGCCATTTTGTATAGAGCTGTCTGACTTCAAACTTGCCATAGAGATGTCTTATTTACACTAAAGACTTGGAAATGTTGGCCTGAATCCAAACAAACATTTTACACACTAAGTGTAATACTGAAATTCAGTTCTAGGTGAAATACAAGGTTTTAGCTTCCAGTATATTTTAGCTGGCCTTATTGGTTGCATTTGGGGTTTTTTTTCCCTCTCCTAAACTTTGCAGATGGGTTCATGTTCTAAATTCTAACCTGAATAGCTTATGAAGAGATATATTATAAAATGCTCGTGCATAGCACTATTACTGTTGGTATTAAGGCTGAATTTGCTTTCTTTTCCTGTATTATTGCAAAGAAACTGTCTAAAATTTCACTAAATTTCTTCTAAAACATCTTCTCAATTCATGAGCAGACCTTAAGGATGTCTTGCAACCATCTGCTTCGCAAATTTGTATCAAATGTATTTCAGAAACTTAGCTGAACCACAGATTTCTGCATGACTGTCTTGGTCAGACAGATTTTGCCCCCTCAGAAAATGGTATTTCATGTTATGATAGTTCTGTGTTACATACGTGAATTTATTTCTGTAACTCTTGGGTCAGTCCCTTATCTTAATACATTTTGTTCTTTCTATTTATCTCTACTGAAGCAAGGGTACTGGCGCTTCGCACATGGAGGGAAAGGTCTCTGGCAAATCACTTCTGAACAGTCCAAGGATCAAAAAAAATGCATTCTGTGTCCCAGGGAGAGAAGGAGACTACACTAGTGACAGTGGCAAATTGTGTCTGAACTTTCTTAAAGCAGGAAGTAAATGTGCTGCTGAGCTGGGCTTCAGCTGCTGCCCGTGGATCTGATGTTCTGCACCATCGTGTTACCACTCCCAGGCTGCACAGAGAAGTGCAGTCAGCCAGTTACTGAGACAGGCTGCGAAAGGGAACTTATGTTTCAGCATAACCTCCTTTTTAAAGGAACCCCAAAAGCAGAATTGCACAGGAATACAGAATTACAATTGATTGAAACATTTTCTTAGGGAAATGTGGTTTTATTTTGATTCAAAGTAAGATTATGCATTTTAGTGGGTCTTAAGGAAAAGTACATTGATGCCACCAGCAGTGGGACAGACCTTCTTGCAATTTGTCTCCCAGCCTCACATGTAGGAAGCTCAGGCTAGGGAGGTATGAGGGCTCTGTGACAACAATCTTTTCAGGCACCTGGCCTATTTCCAGCCATCTCAAAGGAGTGATTTGATCTCCAAAGAACACCAAATTCCAAAGATAGTATTTTGTTATAATTCTTCAGCCATCTCTGTAGTTTTATTTGCCAAAGAATTTCTGACAGTATCAGCTATGTATTGTCTAGATTACATCATAGAGTAAAAGAAAAATTCTATTTTTTATGTATCCTGTTCGCTGTCCATCTCAAGCACCATTCCCATGAGTAATTCACGTGGTTATCTTTCAGCAACTGCCATTCTCAGAACCCCAATGAGCTTGGGTAGACCATTTTCTGAAATAAAGCTTAGCATAAGAAATGATCTTTAAAAAATTTTGATCTTTAAAAAATTATTTCCCTCTGTTGAATGCATTCAAATATTAACAATAACAAATATTTTTGCCTGTGATTGTTGAAGTCAAATCCTTGAGTCAGTTTTACAATACCTGCCAGATGTATTACTCTTAAAGTATTATGCCCAAGTAATCCATGTTGTCTCTACTCTAGTGCTTACTCACAACATTTAGTTTACAATTTTATTATTCAACACTTACATGTTTACAAATATTGGAAAGAGCATGCACAGAAGCCATGGCTCACCATGTTTATGTGGCACTTCTCCAAATTAACATGTAGATCTTTAAATGAAGAATGCAGAGCCAGGTAAAAATGCTTAATGCATCTCTGAATATCCATTTTAGCTTGGCATTCACATGAAAAGCCACTTAGAATCGTTACGCTTCAGTAATTCCCAATCAACTTACTGACAAAAAGATGGGTTAACAGGTCTAATTGGTCTTTCCATTTCAAATACCAGTAATGCAATGAACAGATTGTTCATAGTAATAATAATCAGTGAAGTATTTATGACAAATCTCTCTATATGTTTGTATTAAGAGAGTCTAAAAATTATTTTGAAATGATGTGTGTAGAGGTAGGAGAGTTAATTCCAAACTAGCTAGACTGCTTCTTCCTTGTGCTTGTGTAGGAATTAAAATGAGAGATATTTTTGCTAAAAGATAAATTTAAAGCCTCCCTCTGTAATGGTTTCAACAAACTTTCCTGAGAGGCTTTCAGTAAACAGTTCCTGTATTGGAACACGGTCTGTCTGTGTCAGAACTTAATTAAGAATTGTTTTATTTATTTCCATTAATAAAGAAAGTGGATTCCGGCATCTTTGGAGATCTAGAATGGTAGATGCATGCTAAGAGGATTATACAAAGTCTACTTTCTTCACACTTGAAAACTGTACTGAAAATGCTCAAAAACATTGAAAACAAATACAGCACACCGTAAACAGTGAATTCCTACACAGTAAGATGAAGCGAAAATGTGTAACAGCTTTTTGCAGGATATAATGAGTAGTTTCTTTAGCATGTTACAGAAATTAAAATAGAAAAAGCTAAACCTACCAGTCTGACTCACCCATTTCCTTAAAAAAGCAGAATTTGACATTGTGAGAAGCAGATCCAATGTACTCTGTGTTGATTAGGGTGTAGATGGCAGAGCTACATAATTTAATTTCTCTAATTTACTTTCTTCTGTTATTGATATTTTTCTGTATTTGTTACCACCAAGTGTTCCCCACCACAATTTCAAATATCCAATAGTAATTTTCCATTCTGACTTTTCTCCAGCCTTAGTGGTTGTGTTTGGATGATCACATTCATTTTTCTCTGCCTTCATTGCCTGTGTTCTCACCATCACTTTTTTCAAAGCTGCTTTATATCTTGCCTGTATACAATCTAATTATCTGTCTCAGCAGGTTGCAGTTACAGATAGGATGCCTTCTTTACTTCAAAATATCTTTGGCACTCCTTCCTTGTTTCTAATTCTCACTCATCTATAACCACTTTAAATGGCAGGGTTTGTAGGGAGAAGTAATACCATTTATTAGACTAAATGATGCAGTTGGGAAAAAATGTTTCCAAGCCCATAAGTCATTGCTTGGGTCATTTTGACATATTAATGCTTCTAATTCCTTTTCTTCCCAGAATTAGACTTTCTGCTTTATTTTACATGCTGAACAAAATCAGAAAACATTGAGCTGAACTGTAATCCTGTGTTTCCTCAGTTCTGACCCATGATGATACCTTGCAGAAAATTTAACCATCCAGTGAAAGAATCTCCTAGAAAAAAGGGAAAATATTCCAAAAATTATACTACAGGCAGCAGCTAAGGACTGGTGGGAAATGGATGCGCAGACATACTGCAACTTGTAAACAGAGTCCTGGAGGCAGGAATCCTAATGCCTGGAACTGGGTAAAACAGGTTGCAAAATAATAGTCTACCCAGAAGAATAGAAGAAAATACAAGGAGAAGTGACAGGGAAGGGATGAATTTCAGGGAAAGCCAGAAAAAAGTCAGTGTCCATGTTTACGCACACTGGAAGTCCACTCAAAATCTTCAGGAGCATTTTTAAGGAGAAATTCTCATTTTTTCACTGATACTAAACATTTCCTATGCTTGCAAAGCACCAGGACTTGACAGTTTTATCCTGTGGCATGTTTATACTGAGACAAGTTATTTTATGTCAATTAAAACGGCCTCTCTGATGACTTGGGATCAGAGTAAAAAAGCTTTGCATTCACAGATATAATCCCTCCTCTTCTCATTCTCCCTACAATAAAGCCTTTCTAACAACATTTAATAAGTGTCTATGGTGTATCCCTGTTTGTTTTGTCTGTAATCTCTGATGACACAGGAAGAATGCATGTAGACCAAATCTTAACCTCCGTTTCTGTTGACCTGTGTAATTCACAGGTGATTTGGTTGCTGATCCCAAAGGACACACAAACACACTATTGTGTGTCCTCATTCTACGGATGATTAAGTGAGAAGGAGAGGAAGAGACAGAGACAATATACGATGTCATGGTACTGCAAGTCTATTTGGGATGGTCATATTGCTCACAGGAGCACAGACAATTCATTCTGCTGATCCTCTGTCAGTCACACAGGTTGTGAATCCAAGTCCTCTTACCTCCCGTGCCATGGGGCTGAGAGAGGCAGGCTGCTCTCAGGCAGGGATTGTGCACATGAACAGCAACAGGGGTGTACAGACTATCTCTAGAGACAGAGTCCTCTGCAGATGATGTGCCACATTCTCCTAGGAAGAATAAAAGGCTCGCAGCTGATACAATAGCTTGAGAAATGACTATACTCAAGATCCAGAGAAGCTGAACTGCATAATGTCAAGGAAAGGAAAACAGAAAGGAGCTGGGTTACTGAGGACTAGAAAAATAAAGGCTTAATCATCCAGGAAGATCAAAAATTGTATCATGAGCTTTCTCATTAAAGCCTCAAGTTTGCATCACCTTGTGAGCAACACTTCTGTCTGCAGTGCAGCCACAGGAGGAAGGGAAAGTTATGTGTCACCAGTGCACAGGCTGGAGCTTCCAGGGTACCCCAGCAGGTGTTTGAGCATGTGTGGTGTGAAGAGGTTTAAAGTACCAGTCCAAACCCCGTCTGTATAGGAGGCAGGGGTGCTTGCACTCTTCATCTGCTTTGCCCCAAACTGCCCTTTATTGTATAAACATGAGTGCAATTGTGGAAATAACAATTGGAGCCCAACAGGCTCAGCATCTCTCGGAGCCCAGGCTGGAGCAAAGCACTTCCATTCTCCCTTATGCCTCAAAAATGGCATCTTTTGGCCTAATTTTCAGAGGTGACTAGTGATTTTGATCACTGCACCAATGTACCAAAGGACGAATGCCCTGCAATTTCCAAAGAATAGGCTGGTTTAAATCATCTAACATCTTTTGAAATTTCAGGCCACATGACTTGCCTAAATTGACACTTACGCAGGTGTGTGTGTGTACAGGGATGAGGGAGGAGGAATTCATGTATTTATGAGAGGGTGCATTAGCCCACTCCTGATATGGAACATGAAAACTGTCTGATTAAAAATAGAAGACTATTCATCCACCACTAAAAATAATATTAGACTATCTCTTCCTCATGCAGCCATGCAGGGGACTAGGCAAGCTGAGATGAGGCAAACTAAATTAGAAATAAGAAAATGGAGTAAAAGAGAAAAATATCCTGATGGAAATAAGGTCACAAAGAAAAACGTTAATGAGGTGTTTATGTAAATGCTGGAAGCAAGGTAAAGATATCAAAGGTAAAGATATCCTGTAACTGCACATAAAGGGATTTTTCTTTATGGCTGAATGAAGCAGAATGATTTCAAAACTTTGAGGAAAAGGACACATATGAAGAGAACACAATATTGAAGCAGAAATTGTTGGAAGTCTAAAGTTTTTAACCCACTGTCAATCACAAAGAAATAGCAGGAAAAAAAAAGAAAGTCTGAATGGAATCACACATTTAACCAAACAAGAAAAATATTCCTCTTTTTCACAGACAAGATATCAGCTGATTCAAACAAAGCTCAGCTCAAAACTAGTAATTTGACAATTACTATGCAAAATATAACAAAACATTTTCACACTTTATGTGGGATCTTTACCTTTCTCTTTATGAAATGTAGGAAGAAACAGAAGATATCTGAAGAAAGACACTCTTCATCTTATTTTTCTTTGGAAAAACAGAGGAGACACTTTCCCTCACATGCTTTCTCTGGCTTTTGGAATACAGGGGCTTCTCCTACCCCAAATGCTTGCAAGGGAAAAAAAAAATCCCAACTTTTCTCTTTCATATGTTCCTCATTGCTCTTTGAAGTCTGGGAAAACAGGTTTAGAAGAATAATGGTCCTTTTAGGTCTTTTTAGAAGGAAAAATTAAAATTATGTATGTATCCAGAAGAGCTAATTGAAACGTTTTTAGAAAAATTCTCTGTTTCTCATAAACTGGGTCAATGGAAAAGGAGGACTGAAAGAAAAACAGGTACAAACAAGAAAGAACATTTAGGTTTTTCCCTAACCTGCGAATGCTTGAAGCATTATAAAAACAACAAAGAAGCTCAAATAGTGGTACATGAGAAATTCTTAGTGAATATTGAAAAGACTACAATTTAGCAAGGAAAGAAACTCCTTGTAGACAGTGGAGAAGGCTGAAAAATAGCTGGTTCTCCATGTAACACCCCATATCACAGAAGCTGAAGTGTATATCCTTCCAGATTTCAAAAATTAGAAAAACCTTGGGACAAAGGAGAACATGGCATGACAGAGTTCAAATAGCCTGCAGACTCCAAGAGCAATACTTGCAAGAGGTAGAGCCTTTTTACCCACTCATTCATCTATGTTTGGTATACGGAAAAGACAACAGATAAAGATGAGGAACCTCTTGAGGAAACTGGACAAAGTATCCTGTGATTCAATTTTTTTTTAAATTTTTGAAGCTTAAAGAAAAAAAGCAAGATATTTACCCCATTTCATCAAGATTTTTTATTTCACCTCCATTTTTGAAACCTTTCTATTTTTTGAAACTTTCTACTGTATATTTGTGCATAAATTCAAGCACCCATTTTGCATTTAAAATTTTACTTTTAATCTAAAACAAAATTGGAGGACACCTAGGAGTAAATGGAGGCCCCATTGCTCCAACAGAAGAAGCAGTACTTGAGCCTAAATTAGTGTTTAGAACTATAACCCAGTAATGTTGCAATAAATTGATCCCTGTCTAAGAACAAAAATCAAATTCCAGTATTTTAACATATGTATCTGTATGCAAATGCACACATAGGAAAGCAGAAGTCTACCCATATTTAAAACTAAATGTTGTTATGACAATTAAAACTGTATTATTTGTCTTGGAAGAGGTTGTCCAGGCAGGTTGAGGAATATCAATCTTGAAGATATACAAAACCCATCTGGAAGTGGTCCTGGGCAACCTGCTGTAGCTGACCCTGCTTGAGCAGGGGGCTTGCACTTAATGACCTCCAGAGATGCCCTCCAAACTCAACCCTTCTGTGATTCTGTTAATCTCCTGGGTTTCATCCATTATTCACATATCCTGTGTCATTTGACATTTGAAATGCTAAAGCCATGGGATTCAGATCATCATCAAAACCTAAAGGCATTTTTTAATTCTCTTAGTGGGTCACTTCTGGAAGTATCAACTACATGCACATATATTCTAGAATCACTGTTGGCAATCCTAATTACTACAGGAAAGCATTTTAAAGGGAATCTGAGCTGAGAATAAATGGAAACTGAACTGATCCTCAGTACATTTCAACTTAAAGTTAAACTCTAGATTTTCAAGCAGTAGCTCCAGTGCGTTATCAGTAGGAACTATAGCAGACAGCCACTGCACCTCACATTCAGATTTTATGCTGATTTTTTATTGGACTGTGTATAAATCAGTGCATAAAATATTTGTCTCCTTGTGAACACCTTTAATAATTAATAACAATAATTAAATTAATTATAAGTTGGGATCCTTTTCCTCTTAGGCCTGGATCCTACAGGTTTTGAACGTCATAGCAAAATTTCAACTTCAGTCACACACAGCCAGGCACTTTGCCCATGAATAAAGACATTAGAGCTGACATCATTCTATTTTAGCAAAATTTTGCTACTTGAAATTGAGAAAGCTTGTCTGTATTTAGCAGATGTGTTTCCTTAACTAGCATTACTAGAATAAAATATCAAAGAGGATCACTTTATGTTTACGAGATATATACATCTTCCAGGTTCTACTGGGGCTTTAAGATAATCACTAATATAGTCAAACTAAGCAAAACCACAAATGCCACCTTACCTCAACTAGAAAAAGATTAGCATGTCAGTGTTCATTAAATCTGTTCTCAAAGGAGCATGTCCATTTTTATTGTCACACAGAGCAGCTAGGATGACAAACAGAATAACGTCCCATGAATACCATCAGGAGTTCACCACACCATATCAAGTAATGTGACAATCCAATCCATGGATTAAAAACCAAGATGCTGCTTGTAAGAATAATTTTTAGCTCATTCTGTATATCATTGTATTTCCCAATCTGGCACCGTGAACCATAAATAATCCTATCATTTATTAATTACATTTTCTAACCTAGTCAAGAAGAATCCTGCAGTGTGAAGCAGCAGATCATGAATAAATGGTTCATTGAAAAGCAACTCTTATTGCCAAGTAGTTGTAAATTAGGGTTGTGATAATTGCTTACTTTAACCTTTTTAAACAGGTTCCTCTAAAAAGCTCCAGGATGGATGTTTTATTGTAACAACTTTGACCTCCAATTTGTTTTGCATTATGACAAAGGGATGCTGTGATTAAAAATTTGGTACATTACCTTATGTTATAAAACATCTGAACAGTAGGTTTGTGTATGTTTATATACACATGCAGACATACACACATATGCATATAACCATAAAGTGCTCATCTATTGTGTACCAAACACAGCTATAAAAAACACAATAGGCAGCTGAACTGCAATGTGTTGATGCAGCCAAGGTAGCACTTCGCTAAATATACTGTGAGAGAAACAGCTTTACAGAAAAAATCCATGTGTTCATCTTTGCCCTGCTGATCATATGAGCTGTGATTATTGAACAATCAGGGTGAAGATTTGTTAGGGGAAGCAGCTGATGCAGCGGACCTGAAGTCTGCACGTTTTGGGTGGTTTTATTTGAGACTGGGTCTGTTCTGTTCCCAGAGACGACATGCCTATTAGTGACTGGAGAGCATTAGGTGACTCCCAGAGTGCATCTTCCAGTTTGATCCAAAAAGAATCCACATACGAGGAGGCTGTTCTGCAGTGGGAACCACAGAGCATTACATGGTGTCAAAAGGGTGATGGTTTCAAACACGTGCTCCTGAGCCAAAATAAAACACAGCTCCTCTGTGCCAGCCACGCAAGATCACACAGCAGCCTAGAGGCAGCATAGCCATGCTTCCCATCAATGCTGCTAAAATGACTGCTTTGAGCCTTTGAACCAGGAATTGGCTCATGACCCTTGGCATGTGGCTGTCTGTCCCTGTGCTGCCTCAGCGATAATGGGACCCTGCCCTGCTACAAGATAGCCAAGCCAGCAATGGAGCTTTAGAACACTGCAAAAGGACAATGGCAGGAGAAAATTTAGCTCTTCATGTGCTTTCCTTGGTGGTCATAAGAATTGTCACTTTTCCCCCTTTTGTTTCACCATAGAAGGACTGGCTAGAAATGAGAAATTGGTAACCACCTCCCCTAGAAAGAAAATAGCAATCACATATATGACCTTTGCTATTGGTGGCAATAATTATTCCTCAGTTAAGCAGCTGAATAAGACAAATTTTTAAGATTCAGTGAGAAATATAGGAGGCAAATTGGGGTTATCAGTAAACAGTCCTGTTCAAACAGTGTAAACAGTAAATACTGCACAATCCCCCACCAAAATAACTCTGAAACTATCACTCAAAAATCCTCTCAAACCTCATCTTTGTACATTGTATCACTAGCCTTTTTCCACAGGGGAGGTCTTAATTTTAGACTTAGCCACTTGTCCTCTGTTTCCCATGTCATTTTAGATTAAAAGACCCAGTCATGGACACGACTCTGGAGCTTGCTTCCAAGTCTTTCACCAAGCTTTCCTAGCATTTGCTAGAACAGTGGGTTAAGCCTGCAATTGTGAAGCCATCACCCACTTGGAAAATTTCTGTTGACTCACCATTCCAGTCATGTCATATTCACTCCTATTATAGCTGTGCATCACCTCCTTAGTCCAATCTGTCATTTAGCCTGTCAAGGTGCAACATGTGTTGTAGTATTTCAGCACTCCTTTAACGTACAGAGACAGAAATGTCATATTCTGTACATTCCCTTCTTCATAGAAATAATAGGAACAAAATCCACTGAAAGCAGTAAGTTTGTCAATCAGGAATAGAAGTGGTTAGATGTTTTGTTACTGTTTGGGAGAGAAGTACCATATTCCCAACTCATGAAAATATGGCCTGGGCTTAAGCATCATCCTTCTGCCCACTGTAAATGTATTGAGAGCAGGATGGAGGGACCATGGCTGGAGGAATTGCCCCCTCTAGGAACAAAAGATGATTCCCGTGGACAGCTTTGAATAACCAAGGTAAGATCTTTGAACTATTTTTGCAGACAATGTGGTATTAGTTCTTTCTGCACTAGGGATAAGATGACATGCCCTAAGAAAAACAACTTCTGTGCATTCACTGAAGTTGTAGCAGGCCTTGTGTTCAAAAGAAGCATCTCAGGCCATGCCTCACTCTTTTAATGTGGGCAGAGGTACCAGACAGCTCCACCGGGCTGCAAGTCTGGCCCTGCGTCATTGCTACAAACAGGTGCCTCAGAGCCACTTATGTCACTGGTTTTTTCTAATAATGAGTTTCCAGTGGTATTTTCACTCAAACCAAAATTTGATTAAATGCAATAGCAAAGCATGGATTTCCTGAGTACATGGTTTGCCTTGTCCAGGCTGTAGCATGAAAGCCTGAGGCCCAAACTCCATCTAGTTACAGGCAAAGGTGGATATCCACTATAAGGGCCATTTAAGGACCCTAGAGCACAAAAGAGCTGCTTCAAAGCTACTTACTGACATAGAAACAATTAAAAAAACACAATAAATTTGGTTTTTACAAGGAGTAGTGCCCAAGACAGGTAAGAGAGCAATGTGAGGTTTTTTGAAAATATCACTGTCTTATCAACGAAAGGGTATTTAATGACTATTTGTCAGAGTAGAGTCATGGAAGTAACTATCAGCTCTACGACTGTGTGTAGTATCAATATTTTCTTGTTTCTATGGCTCAAAGATTTAAGATACAGGAAAATGAATGAATGTGTTTTTAATATGTTTTATTTCTCCTCCTTAGGGATTTTTTCCAACAAATACATGAGTGGCAGAACTAGACTTAATGATGACATTTCAGCTCTCACTTCTTTGGTAGCAATTATAAATGGTTTCATGATATGAAACAGGTGTTCCAGCATGTTCTATTGGGCAGAGCCCAAGGAACATTTTTCTCCCTGACGTCATTGTACATGATGTGTTAAATAATTGCTGTTTTCTGACAGAGAATACATTTAGATGTGCACTAGGAAAAAATGCAGCTGGCTTGTATGCTTTGGTTGGTCTGTTAAAAAGGAATTTCTTTACTTTTTGAACCATATCAGGTTTTCCAAAACCTTGCCAAGTGACAAAAAATCATACAGGAAGGACTCTTTTTTTGATTCAGTCACAGTGAGACTAAAAAGTCCCATGCACTTATGATAAGAAACAGACGATTTCCAGAATGGTTTCATTTTTTTGAAAACCAAACATATGATACCAAAACAACTGCAATAACACATCCAAGGATGTCCTGAACTGACCCTTGATGACTCTCCTTAAATATGAATTGAGGGATGCAAGAGTTTACAGGCCCAAAATGCACCTCAGTGCTCTTTTATGTTGTGATCCACTGCTTGATAAACACAGATTTCCCCTTCTCTTCCAAGACTGTGTTCTCCATCAAATACAAGTCTGGCACACAGTCAGGGGGCAGACTGTCCAGCACACTCATATACTATCCAGAGTACCTCTATATGCTTAAGGAACCAGGATTCTGGGATGCACTAGACACATCACTACAGTTAAATCCAGCTTTGCTTCATTGCTGGCAAGGACAGGAATACTGAGATGAAAGCTTGAAGGAATATAAGGAAAAGCAATTTTGGGAAAATATCACCTCAGCAAAGTTAGAATGAGAGAAATAACACTAATTATGATATGATAATTATAAAAATGATAAAGCAAGAGCTGTTGGCAGCTGTAGAAGAGGACAAGAGGAACGAAAGGGCAAAGTCAGCCATTAGACTCCTTGAGCAACCATCAGTGCCTGGCAAGAGTGGAATTTACTAGGAGTATCTATAGCACAGCCTGCCCTCTATTTCTCTTGTGATGCCGTAGCTGCCTCTTCCCAACATATGATCCCAGTGGGTGTCCAGGGAAGGCTGGTGCAGAGGCATGGCAGAAGCTCGTAGATTTAATTACAAAGAGAGCTGAGCAGGTGTCATTGCTGAAACAGTCTTTGTCATCAGTTCAGATGAAATTCAGCAAACACAACAATGAAGGGAAAACTCATCTCAGCTGATTTTTTTAAACAATCTTTATTCTGAAATATAACTTGAATTTTTTTGAAAAAAGGGGAAAATTGTCATTCTGCTAAAATAGGCAAGGTTCACTAAATCTTCAGTTTCAGCAGAGATTACTTTTTTCCCCTCAGAAAGTCTATCTTATTTTCCTTCTGTACTAACCTAAAATGTGGCTTTCTTCCTCTGATGTTTTAAAATAGGCCACCCAATAAATATTAAACATAATTCACACAAGTTTTTTTACAGTCATATTACACAGTTAACAACACTCAAAGCCTTTGTGACACATCCTTTCCCCTTATTTAGAATTTGGTACACAAGCAGCATTGATAGCACTTCTCAGTTCAGATTGTCAAAAAAACCTGTATTATTGAAGATTTAACTATAAACTGGTTTAATAGAAATTCTTTTTGTTATAATTAGGTTTCTTGTCTTTTCCGTGATACATAAATTTTTATAGTACTGTCAGGTTTGAAAGACAAAAAACCACCTTTCTTGATGTTTCTGCAAGCAGCAGAAAAAATACCAGACAACATACATTGAAATTGTATTGCCAAAACCCCACATACATCCAACACGTATTTACATTGCAAACTATGCAGTGAGGGAATAAAATAATTAGTACATTTTATAGCACAGATAAATGGTGGAATAGAAATAAATTGTCTCTTTGGTGTGGATTTACTCTCCACATGTAAGTAACTGTTCCCTGTAAGTAACCAGCCTCTATTGTTTAGGCAGCAAGCAGCAAATAAGCATATTTAAAGGATTTGCTAAGCACAGGCAACAACCAGTGCTGGCCTTAGACAGTAAACATCAGACACCACCAGGATCTGAGCTTCCCTTGAAGATAACTCTAAACTCTGGCCTAGCCAAAGTCAATCACAAAATTCCCCTTACCCAAGGTTAGGCCTGGTTATGCATCTGGCCTTCCTCGTTACAGACGGCAGTCACACCGACGCGTGGCTGAATTACCCGAGCTCACAGACCCCCTGCAGAAGGTCTGTGG
This sequence comes from Daphoenositta chrysoptera, assembly GCA_013397915.1. Lineage (NCBI taxonomy): Eukaryota > Metazoa > Chordata > Aves > Passeriformes > Daphoenositta > Daphoenositta chrysoptera. Next base: position 174,839 of record VZRO01000372.1, read on the forward strand.
AGGCAGGGAGCCCCCCAGCTCATCTTGGCTGAAGGGTGCCCCTGAGAGCCACTGCTCAGCTTCTGCATTGCAATATGTGACCTGTCCTGCCTAGAGAATCAGTCTACAGAAACTGCTCTCCCATTTTGCAGTGGCTTTTAAAGTGAGTTTCATTGATTGTACACAGAAGGAAATGCAAATGCAGACACATGGTTCAAATATGCACCATGTACAGAGCACAAGTGTATCCGTTCCTGAGACTGAATGCAATTAAACCAAGCAGACAGACCATTTCCCATCATTATTAAAAGAAAAATCAAAACCAACCCAACAGGTTAGAAAAAGAAATCTATAACTCAGCCCTTTAAAATTCTTCTAGGATTACAGGTACCAAGTGCAATTTACAAAGGAGAACAATCTGAGAATTGTTTGTGCTGAGTGGGTGATGGAGGGTAAATGCTGGGGAAGACCCATGTTAATTGCAACAAGCAATGCTGATGAAGGTTAGGGCAGTACAAGTGTCTGCACACTGTCAGAACAGTCACCTTGTCAAGCCCGTGGGCAGAAGGTAGGCAGCTCCTGCTCTTCCATCCTCTCTGTCATTAACTATTGATCACTTCCTATTTTAAGCTTCACACCCGTGGCAAAGGAATAAATTGACAGCTTAATTATTTGGCTGTCCTAAAGAGATTCCCAAAGCCTATCCTCATGGGGAAAAGCTGCCTACAGATGTACATATAAAACCAAGTGGGAAAAGCAGAGATTCTGAGCAGAATATCCAGAAACACCAAGCCATTTCCGAAACTGACTGACCTCTCTTTTTTCATCAGTCAATGCAGATAAATGCAACCTCCCTTGGCTCCAAGAAGCCAGCTGTACAGTACCTTCAGAACCAATTTCAACACAAGAGGAATTGCATGTGACCAGGCAATGCAAGACCAGGCCAGACTGCTGTTGTTCGAAATGGAAGACTCCTGTTCCTGGGGAATGTGGACTTGTAGCCTTTTGGGGATGGATTGACAGTCCCTCAAATGGACTGGATTCAGAATGACAGAAACCCCTTGATGATGCCTTCGCAGAACTTCCCAGAGCACTCAGCTGGAGGAATGGGGTTTGGCCCCTGACTCAACATGTCTCTTAAACCTCAGGGCTCTCAGGAACTTTCCCCAAAGCATCCAGCTGCCAACACAGCACCTACCGCCCACCCAAGGCGTGGGAACCCAATGCCAGCAAAGCAGGGTTCTCTAAGAGCTGCCCTGGCCAGGCTGGGAAGCTTTGTAGAAAGACAATTCAGCTTCTCTGTAATGCCTGTAGAGGCACAGAGGGACATGTATGACATACTTCCAACTGTTTCCTTCTCTCTTGAGCTTCACAAAATCCCTACTCTCTCTTTTCCCACAGGCTGGAAATTTTATTTTCTTATTTGACATTTAACTGCAAGAAAGGATATAGCATTCCAGCATTTTATCTTTGAGCTCTCCAGTCCTATGTAACAGCTTTCAGAGACTCAGATGGAAGCTCATGCAGGCAATACTTTGCTTTTCTGCTGCCACAGATGTTGGCATCACCCTCAGTCAAGGTAGCTCAGTGTAGTAGTTCAATTGGCTCTAACACCCTTTTTCTGGGGCTTTTTTCCTTCTTGTCCCACTGAAAGCCACTGCTCAAAACAACGATTTCCCACCTGGCACACCTTGCTGATATGGACTAAGGGCAAGAAAATTGCTCTGTTTGTTGAACTCCATGACAGCTGGTATTCATGATAAAAAAATCCCACCTCTTAATGTTGAGGTCTGTTCTGTGGGGTTATAAACTAGCAGGGTTTAAAATCCCCTTACTACAGAGGCATGGTAGAGCAGAAAGAAAGCTGGCTGCCTAGTTCTACAGGACATGTCCACTTTATTGAAAATCCTAATTAATTACCATTTGGTAGCTGTCTTGAGTGTAAGGATCTGTTAGATTAAAAACAAAATAGCAATAATCTTGGTAGGTAGCTACAATTTTATTTGTATGCATGTATTGCACATAGGCAAACAGGAGTTCTGTGCTTGTACTTCCAATTTCTATAGGATTTTACCCTGCACACTTTGTTTAGGTCAAGAAACTTCTCTAGGACTGAATAGAAGACAATGTCTGGAATATCACTGCAAATGTAATGGACGGAGTAAATTGACAGCAGCTCCAACTAAATTACAGTTTAAAAGACAAGGGAAGACTCAAGGGACATCAAACAAAGGAAACTCTAGCTGACCAGCGCTCAGGTAAAATTGAATTGGAAATGTTCCCTGACTGATTAACATAACAAAAGTCCCAGTGTTTAAAAAGAAAGTCATTCTGCAGAAATAAGGGAGGGGGGGAAAAGAAACTGATCTTCCTCCAAACAACAGTCGGTATCTTAAAAAATACACATTCAGAGAAAGATCTAAAATACTAGAGTAAATAAGGAGGTTTTTAACAGTTTTTTAACACTCAGAAGCATACATATTTTTTAATAGAATATGATTTGAAAATGTCTCCAGCATCATTCCCCCAATTTATCAGACATAGATAAAAGACACTCTAATTAAAGATTTTAAATTAAAATTTGGAAATACATGTTTTAAAAGACAAAGAGAAATTTAAAATAACTGAAAATTAAAATAAATTTATGCAGCCTTTTTTCTGAAAAAAAATAAAGTTGTGTGAAAATGTAACTACTGAGAAAATAAATTTTTATTTAAGAAATCTGTAGATTAGTGGGGGTGTTTATTATGTAACACAGGCATTTTATTAGCCTTATCTCTCAAATACATAAGAAACAGGGATAAATACTGATGTTTTTTAAACCAAGTTTTTACGGTAGTGTTTCCCTAGTTAGGTTTAAAAAAATCATATTATTAGTGTATCTACATGCTTGGAGCACGCATGCAGGAGCAAGCAAATCAAAGAGGCTCTTCACAGCATTCAAAACTTTCTGGGTCTTAGTTTAGGGAAAATCTTTGTCTTGTCAGAGTGTTGTCTCTGAGTGATGCTGTTTGATCATCCCAAAAACCTGTGGCACGACACACTTCTTTACAGCTTTGCCAGTGGTGAGAACCCCTTGGGAGGTGCTGCAGCAGCCAAGTCCCTGCAGAGGCCAGGGAAAGCCCAAACTCACCTCTTTTTCATGAGGGTGATCCTGTGTCTCAGCACCCTGCCAGGCTGTGCTGTCCTGCCTCTCAGCCCACCTGCTCTGAGACAGGGAGCTCTCCTAACGCTGTGCAGAGCATGGCTTATCCCAAATTCCCTGCCCGCAGTGGGCCCTTTGTCAGATGCTCTGTGCAGGGAAATGTGAGGGTTGTGTCACTTCATCTAAAGAGATGCTGATGGAATAACAGGTATCAGTCTTTTCGTAGTATGTTAGTTCTCAGGTGATGGACAGTTTTTAAAGTCTGGATCTACAAATAGATTCAAGTCTGTGAAAAAACAGCAACAGCAAGACTCAGAGCTCAACTTAAGTTTATTAGTTTCTTGCTTCTTAGTTATTGCTGACAGGTTTCTGGTTTACCCAGGATCTCAAGTGCCTCACCCTACTGTGAGTGGTGTTGGGAGCAGGTTCCAGTTACGAGGCATAGCCAGAAGGAGGAATGCTCAGAAGAGCATGAACTGGAGCGGGGATGTTACAAATCAAAGCTTGCTTTGCTCAACTGTTTCGCTGAAATTTATCTAAGATACAAAATGGAGACTTAATGAGAAGATTTCTTTTTACAGTACATGAAAATGTTGAGTTTTGTGAGACAGCTAAAAATAAAGAGTTGAGTGTTATGACTAGCCATGACAGGGAGATCTGCTGGACCAGGTCAGCCAGTAGGTTTTGTCTTTCCTACGTGTGTGGAGGTACTGCTGCTGTGCCTCCTTGTCCTCTCCAGTTCCTTCTAACCCTCCGGAAAATGACAATGGACTTTCAAGTCTGACACACAGAAAATCCCCACAAGTTCCAAGACCTGGGTGTCAGCAGCGATGGTCTCCTGGCTAATGTACCACTGAGTCAGGAGAGAGGGAGGATGTAGAGGATAACCTCCATGGCCTCCAGAAGCAAGGCAGGAGACACAAAACTGTAGAAAAATGACATTTGGTGTTGCACTACTCAGAGGAATGAAGGTTTAAATCTTTAATTTCTCTTTTTCATGGGTGGATACAAGGAGTAAGTGGCAGTTGCTGGAAAGAGGTTACTATACAACTCCAAACCCTCAAACTTCTTTCTCCCAGCCTCCTGCTGTTGTCCTAAAGAGTCACAGCCATCTACCAGGTCCAGCTGGCATCTTCCAGCCCAAGGCGTCTCACACACCCTTGCCCATGCAAAATGCCTTCTAACACACATATTTGCAAGTATATCCAAAGTGTTTGTCAAATAAACAACTACTTCAGGAGGTACAAGGTGACATTGAAATGAAAAACTCCCTGGGTCTCCTGTTTCATAAGATGGTCATTCCTTCATACAAGACACAGACACACATGCACAAAACACACTTGGAGAGGCTTAATTTTCACAGCACAACATGAACTAAAATTCTGACTGTGGCCATATACTAAACAACTGCATCTGACATAGCCAAGAGGGTCACAGTCCCTTCATTGTGCTTTAGCATCCAACATGTAAATGCATGCTAAAAAAAAAAAAAAATTTAAAACACAGATTCTTTCTTTTCTTTGAGAACATACTTGTAGAATCAAAAGCAAAGGAGGTACTAAAAGGGACAGTCAATTAATAAACTGTACTTAGTTATTTAGCTGTTAGCCGATAAAAAATGTGTTAAATAGAGTGCCTGGCAGGACAAGTCGAAACAAGTGTGTGTGTGGGATAAAGAGTGGGATGGAGGATGTGGTTCTGTAGAACTGACACAGGACACTGGAGAGAGGATTAGAAGCCACGAGTTGTCTGTAAGACCTGCTTGAAGAGAGGACAAGGTCCAGAGTTTTACGCAGTTTTGCTGTATGTGTGTTAGCTAGGATATTCTGACTATACGATACAGCCTGCGAGTGCCTGGAAAATGTATTTCATAACAAAACTTTAAATAAAATGCTTACTTCATATGATTGTTTTTAGTACTCACTAAACTGATTGGTTTCAGCTAAAGCATAAGAGGAAACCTTTAAAAAATATTTCAGGAAATTCCATTTTGAAATGAGTTCTTTCTTACACTTTAGCATAGCATTTAGATGGAAAGATCAAGCCTTGTTTGATCTCTGGCTACCTCTTTTAATTTCTAAAATTATTTTTCCCTCTCTAGAAGATGTTCCTTTTTGGTGTCTAAAGGATTTCCTTGAACTGTCCTTATGCAGCCTAATCCTTCCAAGTGCCCAATTCGGTGACTTTGCCCAGAACAGTTCTATCTCACTTTTAGTTTGGCTTTCACAGCAGTTTTCCTTTTTTATTCCTACTTTTAGCAAAGTTAGCAAGCAAGGAGAATCTAAATTATCACCATTTTATTTTGGATTATGTTTTTCATGGAGAGGAATATGGTGGGTGCTTCTGCTGACATTTTGTCCTTTGGAAGCTTCCAAGCATATACACTGAGCATATGAGCATATACACAGGCATGCAGTATGCCTGTAAACACTTGCACTGAAGAGCTAAACAATGAAATAGTTCAGACATCAATCACCCTCCTTAATTATGCATTTTATTCACAAACACACGTTCTTTTCTGTTGTTCACAGGGGATGGCATGTGGGAAATACGGGGAAGACACTGGGAGATCTGTGTTGAGATGAGATCTGTTTGCCACCACCGCCTGGCTCATCACATCTGTTTTGGAGGTATCATTTACCTTTAACAGCAGTATATTTTAGAAAGTCTTAATTCACTTCTGTCAGGCAATCAGATTGTTGCAAAATATATAAATTCTATATACAAATACCATCAGATGATGCAGCAGGCAATCACTGTGGTAATTAATCCCACATTTTTGTAGTTGAAGTAACAATTCTCATTTCAGGATAGAGTTTGAGTAAGAAGAGCCTATCTATATCTGTAAATGAATGATATCATTATTTTGGGAAATGAAAGTTTAAGCTCTGTAAAACATACAATCCCATGGAGATCTCAGCAGGGGAACTTGTACGTGCAGGTGTTTAATGTGATAAGGTACGTTACCATTTATCTGTGTACTTACAGACAAATATTAACATAGTCATGAATTAAGCTTTTAATCCCTTTTATTATAAATTGAATATCTTTATTTTAACAAACATCAACAATGCACATTATTGTGCTCCAAACTATTCATTACTATTCCCCACAGTGTACCATTACATGATACGCCATAATACATGTGTTAATATAATGCCAAGCATCTGCTTGAGTATTCCATAGTATATTTCATTCTCTCCCTCTCTCTCTTTTTGTTTAAACAAAGAGGCAATCTCACAAAAGACACTTTCTATATAGGAAACCACAGAGCCATTCAGCCTCATGCTGGAGAAGGACAGTAACACGGTGTGTGCCATTTTCTGATGATTCAGGCTCTAGCTCCAAATCTTCAGATTCCTTGACAGCAAGAAATAGACTTGGGAACAAAGAAAATATAGAGGTAGATGTGAGGAGGTGGATTTAAGTGATAGTGCTCAGATAGGGTCACCAAAACAATGTGCCAGTAATTTGTCCGTGATCTCCAGGTGGCTTTCCTCAGAGCTGCAGTACCAGGACCTGCCGGTGCTGGCACCTGCAGGGAGAGTCATTTACTCAAACAAGTAACACCATTAACTTCAGAATTAATTCCGCAGGAAAATTAACTTTGGGTTAGGATCAGAGAATGAAGTAATCATTAGGGTTACAAAAGACTTCCAAGATCATCGAGTGATCAAAGGTTGGGCTTGTGTTTCAGTTTCCAAAGAAAGTCTTAGACTGAAAATATTATATTAGTAGTAACCCCTGATGACTTCAGTTGCGCTGTAACTCAAACTACCAACTGCAACCTTGTAGTTATTTTCCTTGCAAAGGGATTAAAACCCCCCATTTGGAGTCAACAAAACATTGAGGCAATATTACTGCCAGCAAAGAAAGTGGTACATTTCTGTCTAAACAGCTCTAACTAGCTTGTTTGTTTTCATTTTGGTAGAACTTTTGTTTTTCTTCTAGGCAAGCCTGTTAACAAAAATGACTAATGATTGTTGCATTAAATGAAAGGTTATTGTTCCAAGGACATTATCCCAGAGATCTCGTCAATTACTGTAAAGGAATTCTGCTGGAAACATATTAGAATAGTTCAAATAAATTGTAGGTAAGCAGGAAGAAAAGGGAAAATGGATGATGGTACATGGGTTGTGTTTTAAAAGCTGTACATTGAGTTTAAACAATTCAGTGTAATCTGCATTATCCCCCAAAAAGCCTTTTGATTGTTTTATTCCTTCAAATGTGCCCTATTTAAATATTTTTCAAGCTTTACATCTGGTATCTATGTTATTAGCTCTGTAAAGTGTTTACATGTAGTCTCAAAATGCAATCCTCAAGGCACTGTAATTTACAGAGAAGCTAACACTGTCATAATAACATCTTTATCCTACAACAGATCAGAGCTTAAAGTAATTTTGCAAAGTAAAACAAATCCCATTAAATAAAACAGAACTACCAGCAATAAAATTACAGTAAGCTGAATCACCCTTGAGAGACCACTGTGGAAGGCAGGCTGTAAAAGGGTGCTGAAGGAGAACGAAGGAGCAAACAGTGGGAGTGAACAGATTACAGACTCTGCTAAAAGTTAAATATACATTGTTTCACCTCTAGGTCCCAGGGGAGAACGAAACCAGACTTCTATAAGTAATAATTAAAGCTGTTTAGTGGCTTCTCTTTGAACGTCAATGGCCACACAAAGTCCAGGACTTAAGGGGTAGGTATGTATTTTCTGCATTGCAAGGAACAGACCTCCTGTACAATTAGCAGTAAAACTTAACAAATGCAGAACTTTGATCCTACAGTTTTTAATCACCTGTGCTAAACCTGCGACATTTTAAACATTTCTTGAGTTTCATTAGCGAATAAAGAATGTGTCCCACTGCATGCAAACAAATAGCAATAAAACACCACAAGAGTGAAGGGGAATCATCAGGCTAACATGCTTGTCAAAAAATACCTGGCACAAACTCATGACTGTAGTGGTAGGTACTACCAGGTTTTGGGGGAATAAATCGTATTTCCAGTCTATTTTCTGCTATGTAATTGCACTACTGGTAAGGTGTGCTGTAAGTGCCACCTTCACCCTCTGCCATTGTGAATTGCTGGCTGGCAACCCCAGGCTGGCTGACCACATTATTCTCTGCAGTCCTTGTACCACATTTAAACATTATCTCAAGATAAATACTGCAGGAGAAATTTGACATATTTTCTCAAAACTTACTGAGTAAAATCCTAGATTCTGTGAAACATTTTGTCATTGACTTCAGAGAGTCCAGGATTTTATTATTTTGGTATTTATGTGCATGTTAAATGATTGGTGTGATCCTCTTTGTAGGTGAAAATAATTTCATCTTGTTCTGAAGACCTACGATTTACTAAAATGATCCTAAAAAGTCACAATTTGCTCTATCTCTATTTGTCTGAACTACATCTCTGCTGAAATGTCTTTCAAATTTAAAATATCTATCACTGCACTGATTAAAATATGGACAAAAATCTTATTGCGGAATAAAAAATTCTTTCTCACTGAACTGGGAAGGATTTGGAAAGAAAAGGCTGCTTTTAATTATAAACAATTGACTTTGTATTGACCACTGCCATATATTTAGGACTGCAGACCAGCCTTTTAATATGTTGATAATATGTCCCATTATCAATAGTAATTTCTTCTTCAAAGGTGGTTTTTCAGATTTGAGAAGTCAAAGCAAATCCCAGCTGTCTTGAAAAACTACAGCTTTCTCATTTTTAGAGAGTCACATTCTCTTTCTAGAAATGTTGAAATTTTTGATGAACATGTCCTCTGAAATTCAGAAACAGAATGTGGACAATGTTTTAAGCAATTGAATTACAGTACAGTAGCTCCTTGAAATGTGAAATTTTCTGTTTTGCACAAATCCAAGGACTTGGTCAACACACTATAGGCAACAAATATATTATCATGTTCAGCTATCCTTATCTTAGACCTTGAACAAATTTAAGATCCCTCTGAGTCTTATGGAATTATTAAATTTCCTTCATTTTCCACATGAAGAATACTCCTCCGACCCCAGTATTACTGAATCCAAACAGACTGACATGAGAAAAACGATGACATGTATTTCAAAAAAACAACCCAAATGAAACCCAAACCACCAAACCACATCATGAAAACCACAAAAACAATCTAGAAAATTCCCTCCTCTACTCATAAAGACAAGAAAAAGACAAATCCCAACACACTGCTTTTTACATGAGAAACTGGGTAAGATCACGGCTGTGGGATAATCATAAAGTTGAAAGCTGTGGATTCTAAAAAAAAAGATTCAAACTTTCTGCAAGTATTTCCAGTCCATTATTTTGCTTCACCAACAATATGTAAGCAAGGTAACTTATAAGACCTTCATGCTTAAATAATGCTCTTAGAAAAATCCTTCTAGCTAATGGATAGCATGCAAAGGCTGGAAATAAGCTCTCTTCTGTCAAACTGAATCCAAAGACATGGAGTATGTCCGTTCAGGACCATGGAAGGAGTAAATTTAAAACAAATGAAAACATCTTACACTGAAAGAAAACTTTCATCACCATATAACAGTTATGTAATCCTAAATTAAAAATGAATACTACAGCAGTATTGCATATTTGTAGAGAGCAATATTTTCATCCTTTGGGTGCATATCCTAAATGTCTGTGGTAGTCTGTGCAATTAGCCAGTGGCAAAAAAATGTCTATGACTATCCTGTAAGATCTCCAGTGCGATTCCTGACACAGAGGAATGTGCCTGTGCATGGGCCAAGGACAAAACCATCCTGTGAAATGCCACAGACACTCACGGGTCACTGATGCCTCAAGGCACTCCTTGGAGCACCTTCTAACTGTAAGGACAGAAAGGAGACTCAGGCTCTTTCTCCTGCTTTCCAAAGGATGAAATACAAAATTGTTGAATTAATTTTAAAGCAAAACCCCACCATTAATTCACTAGAAAAGTAGTTTCAAACGTTTTTCCCGTTCATAGACCATCAAAACTGCCATAACAGAACCTGATTCAAGCTCCTTCATATCTGTAGGCCATATATAATATAATACGAGGTTAATTTTAAAAAAATAATTTTTGTTGTTCATTGAAGTAGCCCAAAACTTACCAGGGAAGCATGGACCTGAAGCTGAAAACAGAAAACAAATATACTTGTTCTATCTTCAGCACACAGTAGACAACAAGATTTCATCATTAGGGTCTTCATTACTGAGCCCAGACAAAGGTATGTGAGATATAAATAGTTTTAATCTAAAGACTTACAGTCCACTAGCCTATAAAATTTTCATGACTAGATAATTATCACAATGAAAAAAAATCACATTATTTCTAGTCTAAATCTATTTAAGATGAGCTTCCAGCTACCTGACCTATTTATGCTTCCTCCTGTTTTTTCCATCTCATACAGGCACCATACACCCACAGTGTAAAGAAGATCTAGACCAGTAATTCAAAAGGATAATAATTGTACTACATGAGTATAAGAGGATGTCAACATGGGTTGGGTTATCTTGACATTACCATCAAAAAATTATCATAATTCCCTCTTTCTGTTACTGCAGTGTCAAGAGGAACCAAATGACACCAGAGCAGTAAGTTGCAAACTGCTGTAACAGCACATGCCAAACACAGTCACCAATGCCCAGTGTAAAGATGCTAAACAAGGCTGGTGGGGCAGCCAATATTATCCTGATTTTACTGAGTGAGAACTGAATGACAAAGATCTGTTGAAAGCCAAACAAGCAGTTTAAGAGTTCCAGGACTTTCCAAGCCTCTTAAATCTTATCCAGATGTTTTGATTCAAGTTATTCTCAAGTTACTCTCTGATTTATTTTCTCAAACCTCTCACTCTAAAATTTAGCAAAATACAGTTTGCAACTCATTCTGTGTCATCACTATGATCTGAGTAGTTTTCTGTGAAAATACTCTGTCCAAAAGTCTAACTAACTTGGAAAAAGACTCTTTTTCTACATAATATACCTCTTGGCTATTACTAGGGTAGTACACAGAGATTGTGGAAGCTCTGCAGCTAGACAGAAAAAAAGCCCTAATTCCAAACACCCTACCTATGAAACAAAAATGATTAATTTAGCTTTACAAATCACTCCTCTGTGCCACTTGTCACATCTTAACTAGGATATCCTGAACTTTCCATTTGAAAAATGACATTCAAACATGAATTAATTAATTCTAAATTGACTCCCTGATGTGAAGACATAGTGTAATAAGTTATTCTACTTCCTTTGTTGATGGAGGAATCTGTGACAGAAGTTAGGAACCTCAATGTCTAACACGTCAGAGCAGTCTGAGGTTAGGTGGCATGATTAGCAGTGCTAGATCCAAAGAGGTTTACAACATGATGTTTCCTTCACAGAGACTTTCTGAATAATGCACCAACAGAATCAGGCCCATTTTTAACAGAAAAAGCTGTTTGTTTGGTTTTTTCTTTTAACCAACATAAAATTGAAAAAAACCCACAAATAACCAAAATGGAATAGGATGCTTACATTTTATATAAATATACACACACACACACACAATATTTCTTGTAGAAAAGTATGTGCTATATTTAACTTTAAAAATCTCTCATGCCTCCTAAAGTCAAAGTATATTTGTAAATAATAAACTATCTAAACTGGCTTATACATAATAAACAAAAAGACTTTAGGCCATGCTCACATTAAACTACAACTGTGCCATCAGCAAATGAACATCAATTGAAATCAATTTAGCTAGGATAAAAAGTCCCCTTCCCCTGCTGCTGCTCATCTGGTGTGCTAACAGCTCCCAGTGATGAAACAGGTGCTTGTAAATTAATTAGCCTACTGAAACACACCTTAAAATGAATTTCCCAGAACACCCTGGCAGTGAGCCATCCTGGTCCCACGAGCTGATCAGTGTTCTGTAAATATTGAGATTTGATAAAGTAAACGCTACTCTGGCAGCAGATGGTTTGGAATGCTCTGTTGACATTGCCTGCGATTACTTGGATATGAAGACTTTGCTTCTCATAGACCTCCTTTGGGAGCCACTGGAGGACTTGATCCCCTCTCCAGCTATTTGCCTTCTAATTGAAAATCCTTATTCCCAGATGGAGCATAATGCTACTGCTTCAGGCGTCTAGCTCTGCACTGCTTGACTGTTGATACATGGGTAATTGCTTTCAGTAATGCAGGTTAAATGTGACATTTAGTGCTTAATAAAAATCATCAAGGCCAAAGCCGTTTATCATTCTTACACTTGGTCTGTCAGTTCTAAAGGAATTTTCAATTCATTTGAATTCTTGCTGAAGATGCAAGCAGCTCCTCCCTGGGAAAAGGGGAGAGGCTGGAACCAAACTTGGGCATTTTTCTGCTTTATTTCTAAGACTTGTTTGCTAACAAAACCCTTTTAAAATTAACCTATCAAACATGGCAACTATCTGCCTTTGTAGTTAGTATCTTGGTGAATAATATATAATCAGCAGCCACTGCATACACAAAGCACGTAAACCAGATGCACTACACTGCACCTTCTGTGGGTGGCTGGAAGCTGAAAGTTATTCCTCTTGTAGCATCATAAAGGAATGAACCTTAAAGGAAATAGATTGTGCTGAATTGAGTCATTTCAAACTCTAAACATCAAAAAAATAAGGAGGGCAAAAGCATCCCTGTCATGGTAGGCATGGCAGCCTCACTTCTCTGAGAGTGCTCAGCATAGTTGCTGAAGTGCTTTGTTTTATCTTTTGTTTGTTTTTAAATATGATCATTCCTATTGGGGCAAACAGGGTAACATTCTCATTATGGATTAATGATCTGATAGGAGGGTAATGCTGCATTCCACAAAGCTTCAAAAGAAGAGATTTTAAATGAGGGTAGACTGAAATCTGCTGATGGAGCAGTAACAGTGCTGTAACATTCCTGCTTTCCTGTCTTGCCATCAGTTTTACAGGTAGGAAGGGGTGTACAAACCTCTGAGTTGTGGATAGGCACATCAACATTTAGATCACTCCCAAAAGTTCTTTCCCTTATTTCAGAGACTTGCTTCTTCTAACTTCTGTCCTGTTTTTCCAGAGAACTGAAATAAGTAGCTAGCTAACTCTCCAACATCTTGGAAGGGATTTTTAAGACATCTCTTGCTAGACTTTGTAACAGTTCAAAGGGAGGCAGAGGCACTGACCTTTGTGCACTAGCCACTTTGACAGGACAGGGGCATAGGAAAGATTAAAAGGAGATTATTAGTCAGAACAGCATCCTTCAGCTACCGTGAACTTTTACTAATACCTTTCTGTAACAGCAGAGCCCCCTTTTTCATATTAGCAAATTTTGCTGAAGAAATATTTTTTTTAACAATAACAACAACAAAACCCAGAAAATTAATCCATATTTTGGTCATATGCAACTTTATCTCTGCACTTCATATAATTTGGAGCATGCCTTGGAAGATAGTTTCTGTGTGTCTGTTGCAATAGATTATCATTTTAACAACTAAAGGAAATCTGGGCATACTGTTGGTTTGGACAACTGAAAGCCAACACAGCTAAGGAAGTGATAATTTAATTAAAATAAAAATAGTACTAATTAAAATTAATATTAATGAAAGAAAGTGTCACTCCAGATGCTTTTAGTGATTAACTTCAAGTATTAACTTCAAGTTCATAACCTGACCCTGAGTGAGCAGTTTTCTTAAGTTTCAACTTCTCCTTTTGGAAGAAGCTTTTATTTTCCCTCTTGCTTAATTCATTTTGTAAAGCTCAGGCTCTCTTCTCTATGTCTCCATGACAATCAATAACTAATTCTTTTAGTTTCTAGAATTCATTGCCCCTCACATTTTGTTTGTCATGTTAGATTATTTGCCTCACCATGGAAAAGATTAGAATTTTGAGTTCACCTCTGCCTTAGAAGAAATCTGGTGAAACTGAATTTCTCCACTTTTGAGCAAGCAGACTTGTGTGCTTACCAGACAGCCCACACAGAGAGCCTGGCAAGTCAGAGCAGGAGGCTCATTTCAGCTCAATGTGTCATCTACAGAAAGTAACAACTTCTGGTAGACATCTGAGGGCATGTGAATAATCACTTCTCCACCCACCTTTTTTTTCAGGAGTAGCTGGAAACATGCCCATTTGTTTTTGAAGTACATGTTCTAGTGCCAGATACCTTCATTTGTATTGGGTTTCCAGCGTAGGGTTCTTCACAGAGATGCTGCACTGCCTAAAAGAAGTACAGCACCTCTGGTCTGCCTTCTCCTGTTCTCCACTGCCCACCTGGCCCTCTGATATACATGCTTACATCTTGAGTTGCCCATCTAAACCAACACATAAAAATACTCGCTATAGAAGTATTCGGGGGAAACATAGAAATACGTATTTCCCCTTCTCATAAAAAAAAAGGCAAAGAAGCTCTGCCATGTTGTCCATACAGAGATCCAGAACAGATCTTAGATTTAGAGAGGTATATGGATCTGTCAGCACTCTTACTGCTGACTATGACACTTCCTAAATTATAAGGATTAAATTTAGCAGAAGATTGTTTGCTGTAGATACTTTGCTCTTTTTCCTCTGTGCTGGAATACCATATATTAGGAACGCCTCTTGGGAAAATAACTTTTAAAAAAATATAGTGGATGCTAAGTAACTTAATGGATAATAAAGTGCCTTGCGCTTCTGGGACTGCTATTTAAGGAGCAACCTGATGTTTTATGTAAAATAAGTATTGCAGTCTTGGGACCTCACCCCACATTTCTGTAGGATTAACTATAGGTAAAGCACTTTTTCCCCAATAAGAGCACACATTTCTATGAGTCATTAACAAGCTCCCACAGGACAAATAGCCTTTTTTGCAGCCATCTCCTTCACTCTCCCATTCCTCCCCCAAAAATTAGGAGTTACTAAGTAAAGAATAGTAAAAAGAAAATCAGTAATAAAGTATCAATACAGGCTGGGGATGAAGGGATTGATAGCAGCCCTGCCAACAAAGGGAGAAAAAGCTCCTTGAGTAAAACTTGCACTCTCCTGACACAAAAGAGAAAATTACTTCATAATATTCCTACCACTATGAAGAAAATACTCATCTTGCCTCGTTTCTCCATGTGCTCAGTGATCACAGCCACAGTAAGCTAAATACAATAAATATAGGAAACGTTCAGAGAATGGCAAAGCATTCTAACAATGAGGGGTCCCACTTTGGTCTCCAAGCAGCTCCTTTGCTACTTTGGAAGAGCCAGCTGCCGGGTTGGCAAGGCAGGCAGGAGCAGTAGGGCCACCTTCATTACCACACTCAGCACAGATCTGCAGCTGCTACTGTTACTCAGAAAAGACACATTTGAAATCCCTAGGAAGTTCATTACAAAAAGAGGTTTGACTGGGACAAGGCAGTCAGTTGGAAAATGGTGTATCAATAGAAATCATGGATGTCTCCTCTGTGTGAATGTCCTTTCCTGTGGTTTAAACTTTGCTTTGAATTCAAGCTTGGTTTAGACTTGGCTAGTAAGGTTTGAGGTGACAGCTCCTCAGTTCTAATTGATTACAAGTCTAAATGTCCTACTTTGGTCCAACATTTTGTTCTCTTTCTAGGCGTGGTATGAATAGTGACACTCCTTCATTTAACAGTGATTGGTTTTTATGGTTGTGTGTGTATGGACCCGGAGTAGTAGAGCACCACTGAGAGAAGTCCTTGTGGCTTATTGTCAGCTTTCTACATTTTTATCTACCACCATCAAATCCTCTGAAAATCCACAAGCCTCCCTGCAATAGACTGGTCTGTAACGCTTATCTCCTAATTTCCCTTATCAGCTTTCTTCAAATGTTACCCCAAAAAAACTCTTGTGCTGTTATTTTATTGTCTACCCTAAGAGTCTCCTCTTCAACTTTCCTTCCAACATGTCTTGCTTTCAGCTTAGGTATCTTTAGCCAGCTTTAATCTCCCTATGGTCTGGAAGCAATTTCTGGTCTATATGTCTCATTCAACTTGGAGAAAATTATTTCCAGGACTCTGTACTTTGGGGTTTTGAGATGCTGATCTTTTTCTGACTTCTTCAGAACTTACGGGTTTTGCGCTTCCTCTGCATCATCAGTCCTTTTATTTTTAAAATTCCAGATACACACCCAGCCTGCATATTTATTTAGTTAGTCCTACAGTACAATACTCACATACATTGTACTAATTAGTATCTTTATTAGCAATATAAACATTTTAATTTAGTGTAATATACATATACTCGACACACCTAATAGTGCAGGAGAGGTGCCTGCCACGATGCTTCATACATGATATGATTAGAATAGAGATTGCCCCTGAATATTAGACACATATTCCAATTTCACCTCAACAATGCATTGGCATGAGACCTCCATGCACAAGTGATTGAGGGTTTGTGACAAGTGACAAGGGTTTACAGTTTGGGTGCAAGAAGCAGTCTGTCCCTTAAATCACCATTTATTTTCACTATGTGGCTGTCTCCTGACTAATTCCACTACTGGTTCCCATCACTTAGACTCATGACCTGGTCCCTGGCAGTACTATCAACCTCATCTACCCAGTAGAAGGCCCAGCTTTGACTCTGTAAGTGAAAATGATCTTTTAAATTTGTTAATAATGAATTGGGTCTTTTTAAAAGAATGCAAATAACTGGTTCTGAAACAAGAAGAAATTTTACAGCCCTTTTTGATGACCAAACGCTTTTTTACAAGTTTTTAGTTCAAAGTAGCCTGAACAACTGTTTTCAAGATTATCACCAGTGTTATGTTTTCATAGAAGATAATTTACGTCTGTGCATTAAGCTGGCAGAAATATGTTTGACCACTAGTTTAGATTCTTTTTCCTAGAAGGCAAAAGAAAAGGGTCTTACCACAGGTTGGCTGCAATTACTGTGGGGCCATTGCTGATAACACCCTCCCCCAGAATTACTTCAAAACTGGTTTTCAAAGATGCAGATTTTATGTGATAACAGCCAAGGGGTAATGAACTTCTTTCTGCAGCAGTTATTGTGCAGAAAAAACCACCATTCTTCATAACTGAAATTCATTTAGATGTTCCTTATGTAAAATATGATATATAAACAGTAGGTTTTCCCTACTCGGCCTGCACGATTTTGGTGGATGGCCCCTGTGCATCTGCCCAAAAAAAAAACCTGCTTCTTAATGCTACATTGATGTTTATTTTACCGATTTTTGGTAATAATATGTCAATCTATTTCTACAGCTGCTTTATTGTGAAATAAATCAATTGCTCAAGGACTTCTTTCTTAATTTAGGCTAGTGGCAATGTACAAGGTTCTTAAACCCATTTTGAAATAAATACTTGAAACATGAAAAAGAAAAGGGAGTTTTTCTACTGCCTCTTAAAGTAGGAGTTTGGTCTATTATCATCATCAGTTTCTTACTTTTTCATTGTGTATGAACAGGTTTAATATGAGTTTTTAAGGGCTGTAAAAAGTCTTGAAATTCTAAATACTCTTTTAAATGCTGACATATAAGAAAGATCACTATTATTTTAAAAGAAAGTTAATTATATTTGGTCTGTATTAGAATTATACAGATAAAATTATTCATCCATGTGATAAAAGAAGATGTTATTAATCAACACCAGACACTATCCGAGCAGGTTAATTGCATGGTCAATAGAATGAAACAAAAAAAGTGTGTATATTTTCAAATCTGGAAAGGATTGTCAACAGCAAGCCCTAAACAATTGTTGAAAAGGAAAAATATAACATTGTTATTATGTTTTTTAATTAATATTCCCATCCATACTATATTTTAAAATATGGTTGTATCTAAAAATGCTAGGCAGAGCTATTAATGCTAGGAAGACATATCTATTCCTTTTAAAAATTGGGCAAATTTAGAATTAATTGATTATGACCCGCAGTCCCTGACCAAGGATATAACTTATTGCATCTGAAATGCAGTTTAGTCTGAAATTTCTAATATTGTAATAAGCCAAACCTGGGTAGGCTGTAAAAAGCACAGGATGCATTAGATTTATGCACAGATCTCACATACACATTAATAATTTACTAACAGATCAATATAGAAATGGGTTTGGGAGTGGATGCTTACCTTTCCTGTACAAAATAATAACCCAAATCCTTTTAGAAGGACAAGAGAAAATGATAGAGAAAACTGAAATGCTGCTTCAGAATTGAAGGAGCCTGGCAGGCCCACAGAAGTTGATACCAAAATAAAGTGCACAGGGAGAATACCTATAATGTAATGCATATGTAAAGACAAGTCCTCCTGTCTCTGGAAAGACTTCAAAAACTCAGAATATTTTTAAGGGAAATCATACCAACACTGTGAAACTAAGTACAATTATGCATCATAGTGATAAAATAAGAAGTTATTAATCAAAAAAAAAAGACATTATCCAAGTAGGTTAATTGTATGGTCAGTGGAATGAAACCAAGAAAAGTGAGTATGTTTTCAAATCTGGAAAGGACTGTCAACTGCAAGTTTTAAACAATAGCTGGAAAGGAGAAAAGTTTTCTTGGCTTTAGATTTTCACCAGCGTTTTGGACAGGCTGCACTTAAGGGGGCAAGCACTATTCCTGTGCTTGCAGTATGTTAACCATTTCCATCCCAAAAGACTTAGGAATGGCTAATTTTGGAGCAACAAATTTTAAGTCAGCGTGATGGCTACGGTTACATAAGACCAAGTCATTGAGCTAGACCCTAAAGGAGGTTAAGAACAGAGAAAATATGAACCAAAATATCTGTAAGGTCTTTATTATAACTGAGAAAATTCATTCCTAAAATGTCACAGGCAGGGGCTTACAACCAGTACAGAAAGACAGAAAACAAAGTATCTGGAGGAATTAAAATAAGTGAATCTGAAGTGTATA
Organism: Daphoenositta chrysoptera; assembly: GCA_013397915.1. Classification (NCBI taxonomy): domain Eukaryota; kingdom Metazoa; phylum Chordata; class Aves; order Passeriformes; genus Daphoenositta; species Daphoenositta chrysoptera. The sequence continues at coordinate 193,777 of VZRO01000372.1, forward strand.
TTTGGCATCTGGAAAATATGAAATTATGATACAGTATAGAGGTCACCTGGAGCTAAATATGTTTAATAATAAATCCTGAAAGACCAGAAAGATGGACCATCTTTCCATCTACCAAAAGTATTTGGGTTGTCTATCCTGACCTCCAAAGATAAATTCAAATATGCAATTTGCCTGCTAGTAAGGATAGTGTAGTCCAAAACTGCTGAGTTTCTGGTTCATCTAAGCTAACATTTCTTGTTTGGTTTTCAAACTGTTCATACAAATAACGAAAATACCAGTGGCCATATTTACTCATATTGACTTTTCAGCAGAAATATGTTTAAAGAGCTTAAAGACAGGCGAAGTTCTGTACATTTTATTAACCGATTGCAAATGTATGCCAATTTAGACATCTCATTTCTCTGATTCTGATGATTAGACACTAGTAAACACACCGTAGTGCTAAGTGTTGCTATCACAATACTGAGAATGCTACTGACATTCCAGACTTGATCAGACTTAAAATGACCATGAACTACACGAGGTTTTCCCTGATCCAAGGCAGACCCTTGGGGGAGAGCTGTGCTTGGTGCAAGTTAATGCAGCAGTTGACTATGATTAAGTCTTTCTGTTTTGAAACACAGAAGACATTCACAAAGCAAACAGATCTTTCCTGTTGTGAAGTTGTCCTGAGGAACCCGTGGGACAACAGGTGCCCAGAATTAATGATTACATGAGGGCCAGGGGAAGGAACACCTCGGAGTGATGCAGTTGAGAGCTGTGTGGCTGATTTCCTCCAGCCTCTAGAAATGTGAACACAAGGAGAGAGACTTATGGTCCTCTCAGCTAATCTCCTGTACCAAGCTGCAGTTTGCCTCTGAGGTTTCTCAGTTTGAGCTTTAGCCAGTCCTCTAAAATCAATACTTTAACAGGTATATCATCCTTCTTTAGTTTTGTGGTGTGAGTTTGGTTTGTTTCGGTGTTTTTCCACGTCATGCTGTTCTCTGCCATCATTCTGCTTGCTATGGCTTGGTTTGAAAGGGACCTTAAAGATCATCTAGTTCCAACCTCCCCACTATGGCAGGGGTACCACCCTAAACCAGGTTGCTCAAAGCCCTATCCAACCTGGCCTTGAATTCTTCCAGGAATGGAGCGTCAGCAGTTTCTCTGGGCAACATGAGCTCATCTCCCAGTCTGTGCTCATGTCTGAAATTGCCCCGACCCTGGCACAGCACCTTGCACTTCAACTGCTTGTTGAACTCCGCGAGGATCTTGTGGGCCCATTTCTCAAGTTTGTCCCTCTGGATGGCATCCCATCCTTCTGTTGTGTCAGATGCACTGCTCAGCTTCATGTCATCTGCAAATTTGCTGAGGGTGCACTCAATCCCACTGTCTTTGTTATTGAAGAAGCTATTAAAAAGTCCCAAGACAGAGCCTGAGTGCTTATCCCTGGCCCCCACCTGGACATAGGACTGTTGACCAAAACTCTCTGGCTGCCAGGCAACTCCTTATTCACCAAAGTCCACCCTCCAAATTCAAATCAATTTGGAGACAAGGATATCATGTGAGACCGTGTTGAAGGCTTTGCAAAAATCTAGCTAGATGACATTGGTCAGTCTGCCCTCATCAGCTGTTGCAGGCATAGAGGTGAGTCACACAGTCTGTAGTTCCCTGGGTTTTCCTTTCTATCCTTTTCAAAAACAGGAGTGATTCTCCCTATCATCTCCAGCAGACAGTCTGTTTGCTCTAGCTTTGGTGGAAAACAAGCAAAAGCCTCAATCTGGCCTTTGCTCCCCAATCGTTCCAACAGTGGTAGTGCCACTGCTGTAAATGTCAGCTTGTGACAGATCCCGGGATTCCCGCTCGTCTCCAGGCAAGTCTGCCTCTTGGTCTCTCTCTGCACACCTTGCTGCTCCAAACTGCCTTGAACCAGGAGACACCTGAACCAAATTCTCTGCATTAACCTTCCAGAGGAAGTGGTCACTCACTCCCTCTCCTTAGGAAGTCCATAGGGTGACTCCTGCCAGATGGTGCAGCAACACCAAATTCTCTGTGAGGAGCTCCCCTTCACAAGGCACCCTGGAAAGCAGAAACCCACCACAGCATTATTTGTAACCAGGGAAATTTGAACAACCTTGGTTTTTTACCCAGGGTTTTCTGATTGGTATCTTCAAAGATAAGGAAATATCATCCACGTGGAAATGTCTGGAAGCTCCAGCAACACCAAATGTAGCTGACTTATAAAAATATTAATTTTTAAAAGTGATTTACCATTATTTTCTGTCATATCTCATTTGCCTAATCCAGAACTGATATTTTGTTGGAAGAAATACACAGCTCTCTCTTACAGGCAATAAGTTAAATTATTAGGAAACAGGGAATATTATGGATGGTTGCTTCTCTGGAATGTGTTGTGTGAGTTTCACAGAGCCATAATAAATGTTTTTATATTACCATATACATTATGATGTTTTAAATGAGTCCATAGTAGCTCACAACAACATTTTCAATGGTTTTCTGCAAATTCTGTAGGAGCAAAATTAGTAATTTCATTACATATTTCTCTTTCTCAAGGGATTATCTTTACAACGTCAGATTTTTTAAGGATTTAAGTCTACTCAGAAGATTACTGTTTTACGAATATCTAGATACAGTAATTTAGAAGTTAGGTCTTAAAAATTATGGTTTTCATGATCTTTCACTGTCTTTAGAATGTATTACCAAGTAACAGAATTATGCATGTGTTCTTTTTTATTGCACCTCAGTATATTTTTCAAGTATTATTCCTATGGTATTCTGACATCATGTGTGTGATATTTAATTATTTGTAAACATTCTGTGGAAACAAACAGAACCATGTAGTTGGATCTGATTCTAATTTATCACACTCAGATAAGCATAGATTTTCACTCATGTCATTCTGTTTTCTCCAAAATTACTGTGTTGAAGGGTTCTTAGAAGACTTGTCTGCTGTTTTTAGACAGAGTTGATTTACCAGTGGAAAAGTCTCTGTATTGCTCCCTCCAAATGTTCCTTCTTGCATTCTGCAGGACTGAAACTCAAGTGAAAATCTTTTTTAATCCCTATGTGAAATGACTGTTTTCTGTAGTAAAATTGCTAAGGAGTATGATGATGAGTAATGAAATATGAATCTGTTTTTACTTGGGTCTAAAAAAAAGACGATTTACTAACAAGGAAAAAAGACTTCTAGGGCTGAGAATATAAACAAACAATCCAGAAATTTCAGTTGAATTGTATGTATAGGGCACTCAAAGAATAGTGCATGTATTATTTGTCAGAATATACGTATACAAAGATTTATAGGCACAATTCTGATAATAAACAAACACAATTTTAGGTAGATCACAGAAACTCTAGGGCTTAATTTAGCACAGCATGCTAAAGCATTAGTCCAGACATCAAGACACGTAATATGTGATGGATGGCCTCTGAACAACACTTCTTCACAGCCTACCTAACCATGAGGTGCTAGCCACCAAAATTCACAGGCCCCAGGACCTAAGAAAATCCCATTTGCACCAAGTAACTAGCTTCATAATACCATATTTTTTACTATCCTTGGGCTTATTAGCACACAAGCCCACTGCTAGTTAAAGCACTGTGAGGACTAGCACTAGTCAATACTACAAAATCCTTAATTTATCTCCCGCCTTTTTTTAGATGGTCCAACTACTTATCTCTCAGTTAAATCTGAGTAGGGTTTCGGTGGGCAGAAAGTGCTGTGTTTTACTTGGCCCAAGGACCAGGAACCACCTCTAGAAGCCCACAGTTTAATAGCATGGAGATATCCTAGCCTTCTCTGATATTCCAAGTGTGTTAGGTGAGCAGGAGATGCCTCTGCTGACAGTTAAACAGACCCCGTGCTATGACAAAGGTCACCTTTATGGGGTTAACCTTTCCTCCCCAAACCAGAGTTGCCATCAGGAATAGTCTGTGGAATGTACTATTCCCTGGTCCATGCAAGGGCTCATACTACAGCTGATGGTGGGACAATGACCCAGCCTGTGGCTTGGCTTTGTTCTGTGCCTAAATATAGCACCACCATCTAGATACCTCTCTCACACCACAGGAGCCCTAACCAGCCTTGCCATAAGGAATATCGCAGCATCTCCAGCATGATGGATTTTGCACTAAAGGCAAAATTCCCCTGGGAGATGGGGGGAAAACTGTAACCAAATGCCTGGTAATTCAAACCTTCGTATATAAAATGGAAAAGCTTTAGTTATCCCGTTACTAACAGCTGCACTGTTTCAGTGTGCCACAGCTACAGAGAGAAGTTGGAATTTCTGAATGCAGCTTAGTAGCCAAGAGTGCTTCAGGTATCTCTGCAGGAATTGGTACCCAAAAAGAGGTTAACGATTGCATTGCCACTTGCATGTTAGAAATCTGCAGTGGTGGAATCTGAATGTTCAGGGTCCACATTAGACTAATGATACACATGGGAGTAGCCAAATGGCAGGATATGATAGGCTTGTAACGAGTTAATTTTATTCAAAGAAAGTGAAATTAAAATGAGATTCCTGTTTCATTACTATAAACCCGATATTATGGTGAAGCATGCAGCCAAATACAGATAATTAGCTTTCTGGTTATTTCTAGTCTGTTATCTTTAGAACAGAGAGATGAAATCAGTTTAGTAGGTTCTGAAGCTTGTAATACAATTCACCATTTCTACTGAAAGGTTATATCATGGATGATCCCATCAGCATAAAAGCTCAATAGAAAGCATGTTAAAAAGTCTCCAGTCAAGTTAAATGCAAAATAACTAAGAGCATTTAATATTTAAGCAAAAGCTTAATGCTTAGAATTCAAGTAGTTCTAGCTGAAATATTCAAGTACTTCTACCAAATCTCATGATAAGTCATCAGTTAAAGAGTTAACTGTATTAAATTACTGCACACTATTTTAAACACCCTTCTCTCAAATTTCTCTCCCCTTACAATGAGAAAGGTAGTTCCCTGGCTACAGTCAGAAATACCCAGTTTTACTGAATTTATATCTTTGGTGTTCACCGCTTCATCTCAGACACAAATGTTTCCTGATGTGTAAATGTTATCCTATGTAGTTTAGAAAAAATAAATCAGTTTTCCTTTAAGGAATAAAACATATATAAAGCTACAACGTAAATAAAGCTGAATTGCTGTTGCTGTGGGAACCATAACTTTGAATATCCTCACTATTGTACATTTAAATTCTCTACCATAATGTTGCATTAACTTTTTTTCTTTTTTTGCATTACATTTATATCTAATGTGATTCCATTTCCCACTCTTTACAGATGCAGATTAGCTACTGTAATGTTCCTGATGCAAAAACTGTTTTTGGTAAATCATATCAAAATGTTTCATGGAACTCACTGAGAAGTGTTGATATATGGAAATTGGTCTTTTAAAAAATTCTTCCTAAACCCCAAATTGCGTATTTTGAACAGCACTCCCCCATTTTTCTATCACCACTTCCCATATATCTGAAAAATTAAAGGGAATGGCACATTTGTGACATTTCAAAAGGAAAGTTCCTATTATTGCTGGTCTAATGCTTATTATAAATACACTGTACAACATGTTAGAGTAACTAAACAAACAAATATTGGTAATAAAAGTTAATATCTTGCCAAATTTATCAGGCTTGCATTGATAATGAATCTTTCCCAATGAACTGTAAAGATCCTGATATATGAAAACGTTACATTGCTTTGGAGCTCATTTATAAGAAGGTAATTTTAGATTATAATTTGTGACCAATGACCTATGAACCAACAATTGACTGTAAACTTATTATGGTATTGAATGTATGCATTTAAAACATGTTGTGTGGTATAACTTTCACTGGAAACTGTCTCTCCATTGTTAGATAAACCCTTTGGAAATTTTCTCTTCTTTCTCGAGTAATTTCTTGTAATTTTGGCTTCTTCCAGTTCAGAACAAGATAATGACAAGTTAACTCCAGCTCAGAGTCAATTTTTTTAGGTACTACATGGATTATTTTTATAATGAATATAATTGTAATTATTTAGATTAAGGTACTTAGGGACAAATAGAGTAGGTTCCAGAGAGAGTATTACAAGAGGGACCTTTAAAATCAGGATAGAGCATAGATCAATAGTACTTAAGAGACTGGTTGCTTTCAAATAATTCATATGAGAGAGGTTAAATTATATCAATAAATGATATTATTTCAATGAACAGTATTGGTAACAAAAGTTGAGAGCACTGAATCAGCTACTGCTCAGTTCATAGAAAAATATTTTTCCCTTATTAAAAATCTCACAGAGTTATGCTGCAGTGGAAATGAGGCACAGCAGTAAAAAGCAGAGTGTTTTATTCCTCACTGTAATTGAATAGGAATGGCTCTGCACTTCTCTTTTTGCAGCGCTGCATTTGCTACTGACTTCCTATGGAATCATCTGTGGATTTCGGGTCTGGTCTGCTTGTCCAGAAGCCATCTATGGCAGGTATTCCCACTGACTGAAATAGTCTAATGACATGCAAAATAATATTAATGAAACCAAAGCAAAACAAAACCCTTGTGGAAGAGAAGGCTCTGCTTGAAACTGTATATAAGGAGATGTGGGTGAGCAAACATACGTATGTATATATCCATGTATGTATATATATATTTATACAAGCATGAGTATTTCTACACTGAACACCTACAGACAGGCAAAACAACACACATTTAATTGAAGGCATCATTAAGGAGAGTATATGTAGGGAAGAAATGAGTATATTACACACTTCTGTAATTTGAAATTGATCACAAGTCATTCTTAGACGATCCATTTATTACAGTGTCTTGCTAGCTCTGACTTATATTTATAATCTATCAAGCACTTAATCAAAATGTTACACAGCTTTGACAGAGAACTTTCCTATACTCTACAGGATATGACTGTAAAATGTCTTCCTTTCTTTGACTGCATGATTGAAAAATCAAGCTTTGAAATTTTATTTTAATAACATTGTTAAAGGTCTGTGTATTTCATTTCATTGTCAAAGTCTAATAGAATAATAAACCTTGATATTTCATCAGCCTTAAGTGTTTTCTTTTTTCTCTCTCTCCTTTTTTCCCCACATAATGGTTTTAGGATTTTAGTTACTTAGTAGATTTAAATTGTTCTCTTGGCATCTTTGTTACTGATTCAGGTATCCTTAACCCCTCTGAACATGTAGAGGCATCCTTTCATACTTGTATAAGGTGGAGATTTTCACTAAAGCTCCATGTAATTTATACACATTCTCCAAAAAAACCCTCAGAACTTAATCACTCTCTGGAACTTCTTTAACCTCTTCTTCTTTGACTTTTTCTGTATTTTGGCCAACATTAATAAAAGAATGAGTGTCATAGATAAGGATAAATAATAAATATTACCATAACGTTTCTCTGAAAGTGATCTCCAACTACAAGTAATTCAGAAGTAAAAAAATGAAAACAAACCACCTTTTCAATCTAGTTCTTATTTTCTTTTTAAATTTCCAACTCAAATGCTCATGCGAGTTTTGTTTTGTATATGTAACTGATAATAGTGATTACTAAAAGAAAAAAAACCAGTTTTTTGGTGAGAGCTTAAAATATTGAAAACTGGTTTAATTTCTACCATGGTCCAGTTACAACTAAAATATAGAACACTTTTTTGGGTTTGTTTGGGTTTTTTCCCTCCAATATTTTTTTTCCCTCTAATAATTAAAATCAATGTTTCAGTATTACGGTTCTATATCTGAGTTTTGCCCAGATAAGTATCTTTTTTCTTGTCCCCCAGCCCCCCTCACTGGTAAAATTCTGAAAAAGGAGGAGTAATAAGGAACTATTTTCTGGGATGTGAACATATGTACTTTGATATCCATTTGAAACTGAAACCAAGGTGAATGATGGGAAATGCAAGTGAGAACAGATATATTTTAGCATTTTGGCACATAGCAGATATTTAAAGAGTGCCTTTACACTTCTTCGGAGAAGGCTTCCGAATCAGAGCCTGCTTCCTCCATGAACTGGAGGGGCAGGAGGTTCAAAAGGACTTTAGCACAATCTCAGCCTGTAAATATTGTGTAATTGCATCAACTCTGCTTTAACCTTTTAGTTCTCACCAATTCCTGGTTCGTCTGCTTTTTTTGTGTCCTTTCACATGGCAAGGTGAAATATCTGTTCCCCATTTGTACCCCGCAGGCTGACCTCTGATCTAGACTGCTCACTCGGAATTCAGTTCCGAATGACTAGTGTTCTGTCAGGCAAAATCTACATAATCTGCTGTCAAAGACTGTCAAACAAATGGTTGACTTCATACACCCCATTTCAGTAAAATGATCAAAACAACAGTAAGGGGAAAAAAAAATCCTTCTTTGGGCTCAAAAATATGGTACAAAAATTGAGAAAATACCCTGAAAATGAAAGAAACATTTGAAAAGGTAAAAATTAAATTATTCTTGTGAAGATGCAAATAGCTGCAAAATGCTGAATGCATGCTCTTAATTTTACTTCAGTTGTGGGAAGAATTTTTCCTGCTTCAGAATTGAATTCTGTAAACTTACTTATGTATCTATATATATAAAATGCTCTCAGATCCAGACTATAGTGCAATTAAATTTGTGAAGAAGTACTAAAGAGCAAGCAATTATATGTGATCCAACAATTGCATGAGAATAATTATTTAAAGTCCAAAGGTCTTTGTTTAGAAATGTCATCAAACCGGTTGATTGGATATAAGCCACCATTAAAAATAAGTTTACATATTAGTTTTCCTCAGGGGAAAAAGAGCAGTTAATACATCCATTTCTAAATGTAATTACATTTCCAGTTCTACGGGTATTTTATACCATAACTTGTATCTTACTAAATCATTTTCTTTTGTTCTTGTAATAAAGTTCCTTGGAATGCTAAATGAAGAAGCTGTAGGCATACTCCATTTAATCTGTGTCCGCTAGAAATTACATATTTTCCTTTCTAAGAGCTTTACATCCTTTTCATACATGAGGTTGTTTTCTTTTTACTGGCTTTATATGTATAACAATTTCACTTCATTCTGTCTCTGTGGTTTTGGGGTTTTTTTAATTATTAAACCTTCAGAGATACTTTATGCTTGTCCTGAGAAGCAGCAATTCACTCTGCTAAAGGTAATGTGCTATTTTGTCTCATTATAATAAACATCAATGTTTTTACAACTGCAACAGTTCTCCACCAGTATTAGCATATTTTGGCTGAGGTATTGTTTTACTGTGACCTGTATAATAAGTGTCACATTAGCAACACAACAAATCAAACGTTTGTTAATTTCCCTCGCTTTCCCACACAGCTGCTGGTGTTATCGTGTCACCAGATTTTAATTAATATGATAAGTAACACTTGCAAGACAACAGGCTGATTTTTCCCCCCTGTGTGTATGTGTGTCTCTGTGTGCACACGTGTAGACCAGAAAAGCAGCAAATAAGAGACTTTTGTGGCAATTGCCTCGTTCACATTTAAAGCAACTCAGTATTAAAAGATAATTCTCTTCCAGCTTGCCCTGAGAATCCAGAGGATGAGTCTGAAAATATGTTATAAATGCACTTGATTTGCCCATTCTACTGTTTAGTTTTTTTGTATTTTTAAGCTTTCATTGCCTGAGATATACGTGGCAGTCTATTTGAATATGCCTCATTTCTTTTGCCCCTATATAAGTAATAACAAATATGTGCCTGACTTATAAAAAACCCCAGCAAGTGGGGTTTTTTCAGGTACTGCATCCTTCTAACTGAATTGCTCTAGTACAAGTCAAAAGTGCCATCTATTTGTAACAGCCAGAAATGCACCAGAGGCCACTGCTGGATGGTTGTGTGGGATAACCACATTCCTCCCCTGCATGCTGCCTCCCAGCCCACCCTGGGGTTACCAAAAAGCCAAAGAAGAGACAGAAATGAGTTTGAGGGAATTGGCATGGGAGGTTAAAACCCATTTTTGTTTGAAACCTGTTAAGCACACTATGATCAACGTCAAGAAAGAAACTCCACTTCTGCAGAAATACCTAAGTGCTTTTTTAGTCTGCCCTGGGAACTGACTTCAAATTAAACTGGGGAGCCTGCCACATCGCATGGAAGGCAAAGATCTGAGCAGAAATTCATTACAACACGTTTTTAAATCAATAGCAGCATTAGAGATAGGTGTATATACATAAACCCATAATTTTATCTTATTATTGTGTAATTATACAATACACAAATGCATTCTTGTTAAAGATACGGTACAAATGAAACTGCAAGTAGCAAGTTAACCTTTCTAGTACAATTTCATTAGACATAGTGAAATGTTCTGAAGATTTCACCTCGACCACTGCCAAGACCTCCCAGTAAGTGGAAGGATTCTTTTCAACATATATGAAAAACAGGGCCACCCCTTGAAGAATTTTTGACGTCAATTGTGTTCTCTATTTTAAGGGCAATATCGAGCTTCCTACAACCTTCAAGTGGGAAGGTTGAAGAATATAACATATATCAAAATGAAAGGAGAAAACCCTGAGCAGCAGGGATCTGAAAGCAGAAAAGTGAGATGGGAATGGGTCTTGCAGAGAAAATTCCCCTGCTGATATCAAAGGAAATAAAAGTGCACACACAAAAAAAAAGACACAGAGCTGCCTTTTATAAGGCCCTGTTATAAACTACTGCTGATATTAGGCTGCTGAATTTTAATTCCCTCCTCCACTAAAATGCCCTTTTTCTTTTAACCTGCTACTCATTATAGCTTGCAAACTGACAAACTCCCTAGAAGGAGACTGCTGGGAGAAAAAAAAGTGCCCTTATAAACTCCCAGAGTCTCTGCACCATACAGATCCCAAGTTGAATCACTTGTGTGCCAGAGAAAAGGAATGGCACTTGGACATTTTATTAGAGAAAAAACAAATGTGATTGAGCATTTCAGAAAATATGTAATAGGCAAAGGGAATGTATGGACTGTGATTAAATATTGGTAGATATTATGACCTTAAACTAGTCCTAAGGAAAAGGCACATCAAAGCTGCACAATGCCCAAGAGAACATTCAAATATATATTCAACCAAGCCTGGCAGGCTTAGTCTGTTGCAAATGAAGTTAATGTGACATTCTCATTCATATCAGGAATAAGATTGCAGGAGAGTGCACAAACAGTAGCACATCTCCCAGAGCAATGCTTTTTTTTGCTAGATTTTTTTTGTTTTGTTTTTGTTTTGCTAGATGCCTGGACAACACCTTGGTTAAAGAGTGTTGTCTGTAAGACAAATGTAACACCAGAGGATAAATGGAGATGTAATAATAATAGCCATGTCTTATGTGTTTCAGAAGAATCAATAAGGCTTTTTATTCTGTGCTTAAAGAGCTGTGAAAACGCTGTCCCAACATGGTCCTGGATACTGACATCTAATCCTTCTGAAGAAGAGATCAGTAAATTGATGTTTCTGTGCATAAAGCACACAAGAATACACACATGTAAGAAAAAAAACAAACAAAAAACACCTGCATGTTTGATTCTACTGGGTCTAAAAACAGTTTAAATAGATTCTAGATTCTAACTGGGGGAAATCCTTTAACATCTTACAAAAAAATTGAAACGAATAGTGACCAATTCACTGGCTAAGCAGACAAGAGTTGCTTCTGTGACTAAAGGAACTAACTAAAATGGGTCTTTTCAAACTTTGTTACTCCCTGAGCCATACCAGTGACCTACTGAAAGCCAAGTGCCAACAAAATTTCCATAGGTATTTACATAAATCTAAATGCAAATCATACATCTATACAGACATAATACTGTCACTGTTTGCATTTTTATGCCCTTTGACTGACGAACAGCAATTGCTTCTCTTTTGAGTTCTTCAGCAATTCAAAAATCCCCTACAAGAACAAGCCCAGAGTGGTCTAACAGTTGCCCCATCCTTGGACTTCTGGAGATAGGGAACATTTGGGGTAGATGCAGTCCCAATTCCAATGAGGGTGCCAGCATGTCCTGCAGCTCCCAGTCATGTTACATGTCCAAGAAGCATGTCTTGGCCGTCAGTGCAGATGGGGAGAGCTCAATCTGCACTTAGAAACTCTTTGACCATACTGAGAAGGCAAAGACTTTGCAAAATAGCCCACAGAACTGGAGGCTGCCTCCTGCCAGAAGCTGTATGCCATCCCCCTGCCACACTTCCAAAAATATTCTTCGCTAACCTGGAAATATTTACAAACTGCTCTCAGACAAATTAACAACAAGAAAGTCTTTTCTGCCCCATATTACAGCTAAATTAATATTGATGGTTCTTCGAAGAAAAAAAGCTCAGCTGGATAAAAAAGCTCAGAAAACTTGATTAAAGGATTTCCTAGCCACAAAACTCTTCCAAGCATGCCAGTCGTAGGCACAATTGTGCTACTAGTCAGGTATCAAGTAGGTGACAGTCTCTCGGCTTGAGACAAAAGTTAACAACCATCAGAGACAGGGAACAAGCTCAATCAGCTTGCTAAAACCTTGCTTTCCAAAGCCCAACAGGGCTGTTGAAAACAGAGATCACAAGGATAACTCTTTAAACTCTGTGGCATCCAAAAGCTACTCCAGAACAAGAGCTTCCAACCAGTAAGTTATCAGTTTTCCAAACTTGGGTGTAACTACTGCAGTACAACAGAGCTAAAACTGCCCAGGATGTTCTACATATGGATACAAGTAAGGACACTCCCACTCCATGGAAAACTTTCACATTTATGTTTGTGTCTAAGTTGAAGTGTTTAAACTGGATTTTTATGTGCAGATTTGCCATTCATCTGATAAATGTCTACAAAGAGAGATATCTATGGTCTGTGTGAGCTCAGTTTTGCTCAAATACAAACTTCCATTCAGGAAAAAATGTCAGCTTTAAAATTTTGTTTCCTGAAAATGTTAATTCATACCCTCCCTCTAATTCATACATTTGCGTCAGTTGTCAGCACTGAGCTGGTAAAAATCTCTGCAAAATTATCAAGCAGATCTTGATTCTCTCTGAGCTTTGAAGTCAAGCCAGCCTTTCAAGAAGCGTTTGGAACTGCTCAACATAAGAAATGACCAGTTGGCGTACTGAATCAGTGATCTCCTCCCTCACCTGTACAGTTAGCTCTAAGTAAATAAAATAAATAGAAGACAATATCGTGAGTAATGTGGAGCAGGTTTTGTTTGGTCAGTTAAGGTGTTTTTGAATTTATCGCAAAATTTTAGGAAATACATATAAGTTAAGAACAGTTTTTTGATTGAAAAAATATACACTATTGAATCTAGTCTGTTTCTCTTTAAGAAGGTGACTAGTCTAGTCTGACCACTGCATTATGTGACATTTGAGAGGTCTGAGGAATCATGTGAGACAGTAAATGAAGCAGTAAAATTGTGTTCTTGTGCTTTTTTTGTTAAATTCCTACAAAATTGTACTTGTAATGCAACAATCGCTTTGTCATGAATAGGGCTCTTTGTCATTTGTTAGCTGACCCATCTCTGCTGTTGCAAAAATCAAAAGAGAATTGATTTTGATGAACTGACAGCAGCTTTAGGGTAACACAACCACTAGATGAACAAAAAGCTGGGTTCACCACCAGTAGGCAAATCGATACTGTACCTGTGTCAGGTATATGTGGTTATAACAAAAGAAGTAGAAAAAAAAATCCAAAACTACGCTTCTCTTAAAATCTGAGACCTTCATTTGGTCTTGCATTTATCTGGGGGTTTGCTGGTCTTCTTGTCAAGCAATTTTTATGTCTTAAAAGAGGAGGACCCTACCTACAACCATGCACATATATTCATATATATGTCTGGTCAAGAAATCTTGGAGACAAACACCACACCTTTAACCCAGAATGTTTCACTCTCCTATAAACAACACACATGAATAAGCAGCGAATACCGTTTCTCTATTTAAACTGATAATAATAATAATAAAATTACCATTCATTACACAAACCATTCAAGTCAGTGCAGGAGAGCAAGTGGAAAAAAAAATAAAAGAGCATTACATCATATGTGATTCCTATTTTTTCTTCTAATTTTATGATTGCATTTAGACTGGACATCTCATTAATTCTAACATCCCTGCATCTTTTATTTCTGCAAATGCAAAGTTCAGGAAGCAAGTGGCTATGAGGCTTGCTCCTAGCCCATCTGTCAGGTTTGCTTCTCATTTGAAATAGAAGTGGCAACCTCAACTGTCAAGTCTAGGTAGAGTGGTTGATCGTATTATAAACACAAGTTATGATGTACTGACACATGTCATGTTCTAGAGCATAATTTTTGATTGTATCACTGTGATATCCATATTCTGTATCAGATGCACATAGTTTTAAACATTTCTAGGAAAATGTCCCTGGTGCCAGTGTAAAGAAAAAAAATGCTCTCAGAATGGTTTGTAAAGTACAAACAGATAACTAGGGAAACAAACTGAAAATTAACCATATTTTCATTAAGGCGGCAGTGAGGGAGAGCTCTCTAACAGATATTGCTGTCAAAGTGGAGTCAGTCCTAAAGTCTTTATTCACCTGAAACATCTTCACTTACATTAAAGGAAGGAATCAATTGAAGAAAAGCTTTTGGATCGGGTTGGGAAGACTCACTATAGTCCATTCACTTGTCTGTTATGCTGTCTTTCAGGAAAAAGAAAACTTACCATAGTTCCCATCACTTTATGGTCTTTGTGCATCCTAAACCATATTAAGGGCTATCCAGGAACAAGCATATCTAGGGGGCTGATATTGTTTATCCTGGAGAAGAGGAAGCCTGAGGATGCCTTATCAATCCTCTACAACCACCTGCAAGGAGATTGTAGCCAGGTGGGGCTCAGCCTCTTCTTCCAGCCAACTAAGGACAGGATGAGAGGACACAGTCTTAAGCAGCACCAGGGGAGGGTCAGGCTGGACATCAGGAAAAATTCCTTCATGGAAAGGTATGTTAAACATTGGAATGGGCTGCCCAGGGAAGTGGTGGAGTTACCATTCCTGACAGTGTTCAATAAATGACTGGATATGGCACTTAGTGCCATGGTCTAGTTGACAAGACAATGATCAGTCAAAGGCTGGACTCCATGATCTCAGAGGTCTTTTCCATCCTAAATGATTCTGTGATGTGTGCAAATATAAAGTTTATTTCATAAAATTATGTAGCAAGAAAATTCTTCCCACCTTTCATTAATAGGATATTCCTAATTTTTATTTCACAAATCCAAAAATAGACATATTCATAATAGTCAGATTTACTTTTTTAACTTTTCCATAAATCAGTTACCTATTTGTTCTTAGATATGTTCATTTGTGTCTTGTGAATGTTAATGATATACATGTATTAGTACGCTGTCATATGAAAAACCTTGATACATTGGTGTCTAAGAACTCGATAGCATGCATGAGAATGAGTAGCAGTTAATTTTATTCATAGTTTGTAAGAAAGGCTCTCAAATATATCACAGAAGCTCTAAAACTTACAAATTATTTTTGGTTTATTATTTAACGGGGGGAACACAGGCTTGTTAAAGGTCTCTTCAGTTCTATAGATCTGTTCTTACTTCTTTGGAATGCTTCACGTATTTCCATATATAAACTAACATCATCTAATGTAAATCATATAATCTAATTGTGTATTTATCTGAGAGACCAGAATTACCCTGAAGCATTTGTTTTATTCTCTCAGAACTATGTGAAATGCCTTTAAAGAATTACCTTGTTATGGAATATTTGCCAAAGAGACTGGACCCCAATTCCTTTTCTTTTCATACCCAGCACTGAATTTCTTTTATGCTTCTATTAAAAATACTCTTGGGTAAATTTGACACAAAAAGCTGTGATTAAGTAATATTATAATGGTGACAGAAACAGAGAAATCAACAGTTAAAGCTCCCATTAATGTATGCACCTGCTTCACAAAGGTATGTTATTTTATATATCAATGGAATATGTGTGACAAAGCAGAATATGTTTTCCTCGAATTTTTTAACCTATGGTTGTTTGAGATATTCACATATCTCCCTGCTGCAAATCAGCTTAAAACTAAAAGTAATAGAAATTGTATCCAGACCCAATTTTGCTCTGAACAAGCCTCCTTGCAGAAAAAAAAAAATTAAATGTCTGTGATGCTTTTTGTGAGCCCTAAATGGTACACAGTACTTTAGGTATGGTGGAACCTCACACAAGGACACATTTAACTTCATAATATTGGCGTTCTACAGGGAGAGTCCATATCAAATCTGACTGATCTTGCCATTTGTTGAGCAGCTGGAATTACAAATAAGTAAATATTAATTGCAGCTGCAGGAAACTGTCTCAGCAGATGTCAAGCTGGGTGATGAATGGTGCCTAAGAAATGGGAGTCTTCAGTACCACCTTGGAGTAAAGTTGGATAGAGATACTTCAACAATACTTCCTGTCAGAAATGTTGTGAGTAAGGGAGCAGTGCTCCAGTGCACTCCCACACAGCTCTGGAAGATAGGGGCTGATGCAGCATTAAATGAGTGGTAAATAATAGTCATGTAAAGGACATGAGGGGTAGTTTCATAGCTTCCCAAATGCTAAAAACAAAGCAAAGCAAACAAAAAAAAACCTGCCCCAGACATTAGATCAGGTGAAATAAATGAATTATATATCTCAGAGAACTGGATTCTAAAAATGGACATTAGAGTTATTGAAAGGATAATTCAACTAAATATAATGCATTTTTATTCAATGATAAACATCTATAAACTTAAATTAAAGAAACTGCCAATAAAACCTTTACTGGACACCAGGAGTTTTGAAAGAAAAGTTTTATTATAGACAGAGTATATGACTGTAACATACTTGGATGTCAGCTGCTGTCCTGTTGTGCATCACCTCCATTAAAGGAGCTTCCCATTTCTAAATAAACAAGCAAACAAAGGTGCTGGTGCCAGGGAGAAATCCCTATTCTTAAAGAAACAACTGTAAAATTGCTATTTCCTGCTTTCATGGCTCCTGATCGAACTGTTAACTCCTGGAATTGCTCCTTAAGAGCATTTGATGTTTCCTTTAGCCCTCTAACCCTCTAGCCTTTACCCAGTTCTAGTTTAGATGTGTTTTTGTGTTGTTTTCTATCCCCTGTGAACTGCACTCTGTCTTAAAAGTGAAACTATTAGCTCAGAGGGGTCTTGGGTTCGCTTGCATGACCTAATCTGCCCTAAAGCTAGAGAGGGATGTTTTACAAGGGCATGTAGGGATAAGACAAGGGGGCATGACTTCAAACTGAGGGAGAATAGGTGCAGATTAGATATTAGGAAGTAACTCTTTACTGTGAAGGTGGTGAGACACTGGAACAGGTTCCCCAGACAAGCTGTGTGTGTCCCATCCCTGGAGGTGTTCAAGGTCAGGCTGGATGGGGTTTGAGCAATCTGGCCTAGTGGAAGGTGTCCCTGCCAATGGCAAGTGGGTTAGAACCAGGTGATCTTTAAGATCCCCTCCAAAGTAAACCATTCTATAGTTCTGTGAGGGACTTGAGCTATGGAAAACCTTTCAGAGCTCTTAGATTACAATGTTTATCCTGGAGGTCGCCTGTAAGATTGACAATTGACACCCACTTATCTAGATTTAAAATAGAAGAGCACAGCTCCCACTGCCTTTCTGGGTATCAGATACCAGGCTGTCAACATATTGGACAGTAAAGAGGGTAGAAAGGGCTGGTTGTAGAGGTTGAAGGCAGCTTGTTCTATGGGTCTGCTTAAATCCTCTTTTCATTATCAGATTGTTCAATGCCTTCCATTGGACAGACTGGCAGCCCTAGCATGGGAAATGGGAGAAGATAAACTCAATACTGCTCTGCAGCTCTGGGATGAGCAGAGATTAGATCCAGAAGGAACTTATTCCCACCTTCCAAGACAAAGCTGCAGAAGAAAATGAAATTTTATTGTGATCAGTAGGCACTAGAGGAAAATCAATTCCAAGATAAAAAGACTAGGTAAAACAGTTATTTAACTGGTCTGGATGCAACCAATCTATCTACCTGAATGGACACCCACACTCATCGGTTTGGAATCTTTCTCAATCAGAGAGGGAAGGTCAAGTTTCCTATTTGCTCAGTCGAAAATTCTTTCTTGGGGAACTGGGGCTGTTGTAATTTCATTCCATTCTGAATAGCCAAGGAGATCAGACACTCAAGTCTGGAACTGCCTTTTAAATAAATGTAAAGGAAGAGAGGGTGTTTGCACCCCAAGATACAAAAAGACTGTGTTTAACTCAACTTTTCATATTGCAAGCCATATGGCAGAAATCAAGTTTTTATGTAAAAGTAGAAAAAAGAGCTTGTTAAAGATGGTATAACCAGGGTAACTGAAGCTTTTTGGCTTAAATATTACTTAAGATTTCTACAAATATTCAGTGAGTTCTAAATTGAAATACTCTGAATACAGTAGTCTAGGATATGACTTGTTATGGTACTTCTGAAAAGTTCTCAAAAATCACAACTTTGCTGCCAAAGACTAGATATAACTGAACACAATTTATGCCCTCACATCACAGGATGTTCATTTTGAACATGAGGAGTTAGTCTTTGCAGTGAAGAACAATTAAATACCGGGCAGCACGAGCAAGAGGACAACCCACAGGCCAAGGGAGGTGATCTCTCCCTTCTACTCAGTGCAGGTGAGGCCACATCTGTGGCAGAAGAATGACATTGCCATAACTGGAGCAATTCCAGCACAGAGACACCAAGATGGCCAGTTGGCTGGAGCACCTGATATAAAAGGGACACTAAAGGAGCCAGCTTGCTTGACTTTAAGATGACAAAGATAAGAGGAGGCCTTGTTGCTATCTACACCTCCCTAGTGGGAGGTTATAGAGCAGATGGAGTTAGACTGTTCTCAGAGATGCACAGTGGTAAATAAAGAGGGAATACAAGTTAAATTATGAGACTTTCTGATTTCCTGTGAATTAGAAATTTTTTTTTTTACTATGCAGCAATTAAAAGTACAACAGTAACGGGAAAGAGTGCAAGGCTGTGCTTCTGGCCCGAGTGTTTGCCAAAGAGGTGGCCTGATAAATAGACACCAAAGACGTAAATTTATCCCAAAGAAAACATAATATTGATGCTGGGTTTTTTTAATAACAGAATACACTTGTAGAGCCACAGGTCTACAGAAATGCATAAAATTTAACTGCTTATTTATTTATTTATTTTCTTA
Organism: Daphoenositta chrysoptera; assembly: GCA_013397915.1. NCBI lineage: Eukaryota > Metazoa > Chordata > Aves > Passeriformes > Daphoenositta > Daphoenositta chrysoptera. The sequence goes on from VZRO01000372.1 coordinate 212,879, forward strand.
ATTCCTAGAACAAAGGCGCAAAAAGTGACAAAGCATTCTCTTAGCTAACTGGGCAGAGCAATATGAAAACCTGTGCCCAGACAGACTTCTGGCAATTCTGCCTGTTGTCAGCAGAGAAGAAAGGCCATGAAACCTAAGATGGCCAGGCTATATGTGTTTTTGCAAGTAACAAGGTAAAATATAAATTTAAAAAGGGAAAGGAAAATGAAGAGAGAAGCATAAGCAGAAAGATGATTAGAGTATAAAAAAAAAGCCATGGGAAGAGGAGGTGGAGATGTGAATATTCCTGGCTTTGCAAATGAACTCTGTGTCCAAGAGCAACGTTACTTCCAAGAGCAGGAGGGAACAGAAAAAGCTGCACACTGTCACAGTATTGGGTTGCTTGTGCTGTGAAGGGAAGATGCTGCTGCTCCTGGGAACAAAGCAACAAGAGCTGCACTCTGCTGCACTCTGGCACACCTTTCTTGCCATCAGTGTCTTATGGTTTCCTTTCAAATCACCAGCATAGACCTGAGAGCTACAGAGGGTCATGACTCCTTCAGAATACAACTGCAAATATTTTAAGGCAATCTCCAAATATTGCAAAAATATTTTGCCCTCATATAATTGTGGTATACGCATTTTTCTACTTAGCAAGTGTACACTGGATGGTTTTTTTTTTGGTCCCTTTCTCACTATAGTCACCCAGATACTAATTTTTTCTCCCTGCTGAGTGGAACAATGAGAATTTTTTCACCATTTTTTTCAAATGTTTTTCACAAGCTTGATTCAAAAAAGGATAATTCCCCACTATATTTTCGGTCTGATTATCAGATGATGACGGACAATAGATTGATAAGAGTCACTCAAGAAGATGCAAGCTCTTGTATATAACAGCCACTGCAATTATCAGACACTACTAAACTATTATTGATCCTGTTCACATTGGGTGATAACTGAGCATTTTCCACTTATTTAAAGTGCTGTTAGCCAGAAACTCCCATCAATAAAAAGCAGTAGACGAATTTCTTCAAACACGGTTCAATAAACAATAACGCATATAGATGGTCTATAGTTCCTTAATGTCAGTGAAACAACTGTGAGGGATAAATATACCATCCAGTTGCTGCTAAATGGCTGATTATAATAAAACAGGAACCTCCACAAGGTATTTAATATGTTACCCAAGAACAACTGCAACCCTCCAGGAAAAAAAGGGCTGTTGCCTCATATAGTTTCAATAATATTGAGAAGAAAAAAATTCCTGTCTGGATCAAAAAAAAAGTGGACTTCTCCCAGTAACATCATGGGGCAGATCTCATTGTCTTAATAGCAGAAGCAAGGCTTCTCATATATAATTGCATTATTTCAAAGGTATGTAAAGCTGTGTTTAATATTAGACTGGTACATTTTGATAGAACTATAATCATAGGAAAAGTGGTCCTTATCAGTGAAATTCATATTACTTTCATTTTGTTCTCTTTAATATGGGGACATACAGGACGTGATCTGATATTGAGTGTATTATATTTCTCAAGCAGGGCCAGTAGCAACATAGCAGTGGACTACATGTAAAACTGGCTATTAAGGATATTAACTAGTAATTGCTTAGAGTAATCTCTCTAAATAATCAGTAATTAAAAAAATAAATAAAACAGCTGACCATTGTGATTTAAGCTCAGATTAAAATTGACCAAAAAAGTCAATTGGAATAGTTTTAATTATTTATGGTGCTGTATTTTCCTTCAACAGAAATGTTTTGTATTTTACTGTGGACAAAATAGATAATTTGTAGCTACAATGGCCCCTCTTTTATCAGTTGAAAAAGCAATGCACAGTATTTAGGGTCAAAAATATCCTTTCTTGAGTCAAATAAACCATTAACAAGCCAGTTTTCTTTGAATCCTTTGCCATCACACCAGCAAGACCCACCATTCATATGTATAGTCTGAATGAGCAGATTTGGTGAAAGGCCCAGCTACCCTCTCAGCAACTTTTAGAGATAAATTTTTGCATCTTATGCCCAAGGGCAGGGACATGGCACACAGATTATGAGTTTGCCAGACTACAGCTGATGATTCCTGCTAGCATGAGGCTCAGCTTGGTCTTGCTGGGGCCCAGCAGCGTGGGAAGCAGTCTTGAAAGAACAACCGCAAGTCTTCAGGAGTCCAGCTCCTGCTCCTCTTGATCCATGGGAAGGCAAGGCAGAGGCAGCAGGAGGAGGACATCACACACAACCTAATAATACATTTTAGAATAGCATGAGTACTGGCTTGAAAACCAATGCAATAAATACACACTTTGTTACCAAAGAAGACTATTTATACTGGTGTAATTTTAAGAAATATAACTTTGGCATCAGTGAAAGTTTGTTACAACACTATGAACCGCACGTGGTAAAGAACCAGGGAGCAGAATTATGAGCCTAAAAACACTGAAGGTGCTTGTAATTAAATCTAAGCATATCAAATTAACTGGGACCTCGGCAATATCATTTGGGCAGTGTGTATTTCTGCCACTGTAAATTTGATGGGGGGAAGCAGAATACTTTTGTTACGCTATTCACTAACAGCTGGACATGGAGTCATTCTTATATGAAACTGAAAAACACTTTTTAGACATTAAAAAATGTTGACATTTCTATTTTACATTAAGAAGGCTAAAAAGCTGATTTCCAAAGTTATTTTCTCAAGATTAAATTTCTCTGACCGGTTAGGGAAGGGGTCCGTTATTCTGAACTCAGTGATATCACACTAACATCAGACCAAACCATGTAGCACTAAATTGGATTCTAGGACTTCAAATCTGTAAAATTCATCAACACAGCCTACAACAAGCATTTAAATAGCATAAACCAGATTTCAAAAAAAAAAAAAAATTAAAATAATGTAAACCCTAGGATCTCCCTCCACTACACATATGTTTTGGGTTTCAAGCCTTCAAAACCCAGTTGAGTTTGTTTTTCAAATTCCTCAACCAAACATGATTCGTTTTCTTTTGTTTTTCTCATCATAAATACTATTCTACTATAATACTATTACTATTCTTTATCCATCTTTCTGTCTTATTTTAATGCAGGCTGGGACTCTCCAATATTTACTTTATTTTCTGAAACTGTAACTTTATGTACAACACCAGATGGCATGGGGATGTCATAATGCTCCTGAGGGCAGCAGTGCCAGAGCTGGTGCTGCCCTACAGCCCTCACTGCAGGAGAACGTGCCCCACTTCAGGCTACTAGGGAGGTCCACCACAGCACAAGTAAATCAAAGGTCTGACCCAACTGCTTTTCGGTGCCAGTTGGAACGAAAAGAGATATCTGTATGCTTATTTCATCAATGCCTTGGACCTAGATAATTTTTAATGTCTCTTCCAACACAAAACATTATATGGTTTTACAAGCATTGAAAAGCATTTAATAACACAAGCTGGAATTGTACTTATGAACTGTGTTTTATCAATTAAAAGAAAACACTTAGTCCCCTTTTGTTTGTGGGGCTTTTTTTCTTTTTTTCCTCTTTCTCCCCTGATTCTCATTTTTCTTTGTAATAAAAGTTTTAGAGAAGAAGAAGGAGAAGAAAAAAAAAAAAAACAAGAAACACCAAATTAATCATAAGGATGATAAGCATTTTCCTTGAGCACTGCAATGTGTTAATCTGGTCTCCTTGCACTTAATGAAAAATAGAACAGTAGACAAGAGAAAATGTTTCAAACACTGACCCAATTCACCCACTTCAGTTTATCTTTCAAATCCTTTTGGAGGCACACTTTGCTGGATAGTCTCTGAGATGTACACTGAAAAAAACTTTTTCAGGGGATCTCAGAATGGCAGCAACCATAAGATCCTGGAGCATTTCAGGACTTCATGGGCTGAAGTTCGCTGCAGGTGCAGCACACACCTCTCACTGCAGAACTGCACGAATAAGGAAGTGACAAAATCCTAGCAAAAGCATCTCATAAAAGTAAAGGGCACAACCAAACAAAGTTAGGCTTATAAACAGAACTGCAATACCCTTAACTTTAAATACAAACACAGTTTCTGATCATCTAGCAGCAGGGCACAGAAATGCAGGACGAACTAGTGAGTGAACAAAGAGAGACTTGACATTCGCTTCCTCTTAACACAGCCGCGGAAGGCGAGAAGCTGCAGCTCGGTATCACACAATTATGTGGCTCATTCATTAGTACCACATCATTGACTACACCATGAAAGAAATGACAAATTAGCAATTTCACAGGACTAGCATAATACTATCATTTGTATCACAAAGTCAGCAAAATCTAACCTCCAATAATTCAGCTCACCATTCTAAACCAGGGCAGGCCATCAATACGGTTTTATGTGGCTTGTACTAATCACTAAAGTCAGATAATATGCAAGGTTAATGGTTGCAGACAGTCTGGGGAAATATCCAAGATCTGATAAGGAAACCCCACATTATTGCCGTTCTATGAGTGTATATCCCAATCAAGAATAGGCAAAGGAAGGAAATCAATGCTTAGGGCAGTTATAATACATCTCTTGGTGTAACATATAAATTGGCCCTTCATTGCCCATTCACATTTCAGTTAATAAATAGTTCAGACATAGGACACATGGATAGTGAAGAAGTGTAACCATTGTATGTTTGTCTCCCGTACTTTAGATTTATGCTGTCTTACTACAACAGACTCTATCCAGTGTTTTTCAATTACTTCACTAGCCCTTTAAAGAAAATAAGAAGTGATGCTTAATCCTGATCGGTACTTTGTTATATAGTCCACCACCTGAAAGGAACTTGATGCATTTTTCCTCATTTAAACAAACAGATAATCAACCAGCATTTTCTCATTCTAATCATACCCCATCACTGCTTACAATCACAAATATATATTTCATCTCCATCACAAATAATGAAAATTCCCTTTTTCAATACTAGTTATAGCAGACTAGTTGTTGATTTTCTTTTATATTTAGGACTGAGCTATCCAAGGATACTCTGTAGTAATTCACAGACTAAGAAGACTGACCACAACACACTCATGCATATATTTTAATGTAGCATTGCTTATAAAATATAAATTCACATAATTTAAATACATAACCATCTAGTGTTCCTAAAATGGCAAACCCCACACTTTGAAACTTTTTTTGAGTGAACCCTTTTTTCCTCCTAATGTAATTACATCACTTCAGTCTCTGTAAACCAAAACCAGGCAGGCAGTGTTTTTAATTCATAACTGTACCACTAAATGCAAATGTAAAATTGGCAGCTTTGATGTTGCAGCATTAAATATAGCTTATCTCACTAGTGACAGTGAGAAACAGGCACTCTCTTAGGACTGTGAGTTATGACAGTCTCTCCAATGAGTGAAAAATCATCCCTGTACAGCTGTCACTGATGAGATTTTCCTTTTCTTCTTCTTATGGCATGTGAGTGCTTCAACATAGTTGGAGCCACCATGCTGGTGGCAAAAATGGAGACTGCTTTGATGCAATGAAGCACGCCCTTTTGTTCTGCACAGTTTTCTTTACCATATTAAATAAAAAAAAAAAAAAAATAAAAAAAAAAAAAACACCAAAAAAACCCAAACCAGAACCAAAACCAAACAAAGCAACTTTTTCTTAAGAAAGAAAAAAAAATTCTTGGATACAGTAAATAGCTGGTATTAAACTAATGTACTATTTGAAGAAAGGATTAGAAAATGATAAGCACACAAAGCCAAGGATTAAGAGGTGTCTACAATTCTCACATCCTTCAGAGCATGACTTCATTTTGCAGATGTATATAGGTGCACCTTTACTCACTTCAAAATAAGAAATACACAGTGTTGTTCTTTAAGGATAGCAGCATAGTAGCAAGGAGCTTCAGTGACAACTGAGCACACTGTGTACTAACTCAGCACAAAATGTCTTTCCAAAAAGTTTGCAGTCTGATAAAAAGCATTTGCAATTGATGTCTGGTGCTGAGAAGAGAGCAGATCAGTAAGTACTTCTAAATTCTGGGAAATGAGGCTCTTTCCATTATGCAATTGTGAAATAGGGAGACCTCTGTCTTCCAAAATACTCTTGGAAGTTTCAGTCATAGCAGTGTTAGATGAACACCGGGTAAAGAAGGGAGACTGAACATGCCATACATACCTTAATTTACCTTCTTCTGTCTAACTACATGCCTAATTACATGCCTATAATCCTTTCTCAGTCTTTGTAAGGGCAATGGGTATTGCAGGAGGACTGATGGTCAAAGGACACAAACAGGAAGACAGTGCAGTCACTTCTTCCACAAGAGAAGAGTGCAAGATCCAGACACAGTGGGCTGCACCCAGACTAAAAGCATAGGGAAGTGGCTGCAAAGATCTGTGGGACCAAACTTACTGTTGCTTCACCGATTTTCTATTTATTGTTAAATTACTTGAATATGAGTTTATTTAATAAAAACCATTTGGGGGCACAGACCTTTAATTGCAGACCCACATATCATCCTCTCCTTTCCCCCTCCAAAATTAGTTTCCCGAGAGATAGCATGTATATTTAGAGCCTCATGTTCACATCCCAGGGAAATGAAAGGGAGGGAGTGGTGACACTCCAGTGTTCATGCCTCAGAAGTTTCTTTAATCAGAAGGCAATCAAACTTCTTATTTCAGGTCTGCACTCTAGAGGAAACAAGAAAACATAAATCTCATATGCAGCCTATTTTCCAAGGGTGATACTGTCCTGTGACTGCCCATAACCCATTTGTAAATAACTGTGCAAGAACAGCCTGTGCAGCTTTGCTTCCTCCTGCTTGTACTTTCCAGCAAACACCTCCCAGTAACACCAATTGCTTGGTGGGTAAGTATACAGCAAAGTCTTCCTTAGCCCCAGTTTTGATGCCACCTCTCTCATGACTGCTCTTTCCCTGCTCCTACCATCCATCATGTCCCCAGCTTTTCCTTTGCTCAGGGCACTTCTACAGGGAACCCCCTGCTGCCCTCAGCTTCTCTCTCACCTTGATCTAGTGCTTGTCAGGAAACCCATAGGTCCATCTACTATATCCACTGTTTTTTATTTGATAGCAGGAAGGGGAAGTCTGTTCACTCTAACAGGCAATTGCCCTAAATGTGTGATCTTTTTCAAGTAATTTTTCTTATGTGATTTTTACAATTTTTTATGATTAGGTTGACCCCTGCATGAATGGCCACAAAGCAACCCCAAAGATCTTTTTCTAAGTTTTTCCTCAAAATGCTCATCCAAAAATAGACTACCAGTGGCCTATGGGTACAGATGTAAAATATGTCCAAAATACTGTCCTTGCTTTTATGCACTCTTCATGTATTCTCCATGCATATAACACCTCTTGTGTTTTACCTAGGAGAAAAATGATGGGGAATTTAAAATTTGTTTGTTTTAAGTTATTCTAGGACCTTTTATTACGCCTCATTTCAAAACTGATGAGCTGGCTTGGAGGTCTGTGGATTTCCATTTCAAAATATTTCATTAACTGGGGGAAAGTTCCTTGAATTATAACTTTCTAAGAGTCTTCAAAAGAGAAGTCTAACAAACCTTCATCCCCCTTTTTTCTAGCTAGAAAATCAGGACAGGTGTAAACTTTTAATTGAATTCCAATAATAGAGGATTCATACCAGGATCAAAGGTAATCACTGCCAAATTTGGACATTGTAGTCTTTCTCTGGAGCCTACCCATCTACTGCTATCTCTTGCATCTTCATGGTCTGGCACAGTCAACGCTGCCTCTTTCAGGAGCAGAAGCTCTGCAGCAAATTGCAGCAGCTCTCTGGTAAAAAAACTACCCTGAGAATTGCTCAGTTATTAAAGCAGGCAAGCTAAAATTGAATCCTAGACCTGCTATCATACTGAAAAAGCAGCCAGGTTTCAAGGGGCAGAGAATAATAATAATGCAGTTATTCTTAAAAATACAAGAGAGAATTGACCATCAATTAGAGCTTTCCTTCTCTCACTCAGAAAGAGAATGCTGCAGTTCTAGATTAACACTCTCTGAAGAGAAACAAATATGCAGAGCATCAGCAGTAAGGCCTGGAGACCTCAAACAAGATGAATTCACTCAGAACACTTTTGCCACCATTGTGCAAAAGGACTATAAGGGGAGTACAAGATAGCAAGGCATGAGGCAGCTGGGGTAATGACTAGAAGAAATCTGAGCCAAAGAAGCAAGGCCAAGGTCACAAAATATTGACCATGGTTTTAAACTCCCATTAAGTATTTATTTGCACACAAGACAGAGTTTTTATGTAATTCTCAGCCATACCTGGGTCCCATGGAGAGGGATTTCCTGTTGACCACAACACAAGATTCAGCCTCAGAAAGACCCAAAAATGAGTTCTGATTTACAAAAGAGATTCCCCAAACAGAATGCATAAAGGCTATGCATGCAGGAATTGCCAAAGACTAGATGATTAATTTGAATACTAATAAGAGGACCCCCTCTCCAATGTCAATATCTTTCAATGCTATTTATGTTTTAGCAAGGACATTTGAGGACTAAAACAAGTTCTACTATTTTTTATACATAAAACAGTGATTAGTTCCATATTTCAACAGGACTAGAATTTTTCTGCAAATGAGCAAGAGCTCATTGTGCAAAGTACTGACACCTTCTTTAAGGATAAATGAATAATAGCTCTCTTCAAAATCCTGAAAATAAAGGTTTTGCATTGTTTCTCTCAATACAAAAAGAAAAGGATGCAAGAGTTGAAAGAACAATTAAAAGATAAGGACAGAAAATTGTCCAGCAAGTTCATTGCAACAGCTAATTGCAGCTGTTTTAAGGTAGCCTTTTCAATTCTACTACTAACAGTACTTCTTTTTCAACTGATATTATTCCAACAATGCTTAATTGTTTTCTCTTGGTCTCAGGGATACTGGATTAGGTCATTATGTAGCCATGTTCTATCTTTATTTCATTCATACTTATAACTCATAAATCATACTTTCACAAAGTGTGCTTTTACAGCAAGAATCTGATTTGATCACTAAAACTTCCACTTTATTTCCCTCCTTTTTAAAAAGACAAAATTATGATGGTTGGGTTGGCTTTTAACATCCTTTTTTCCCATTTGTTTTGCTAAGCAAGAGGTTAGATTGCAAGAACAATTTTTGAAATATTACTTGAATAATGCGTTTCTGAAGATGTCTTCCTGAATCTAAAGAGACCCTGAAACACCAGTTCTGAGATGTGGGTTACTACATTCACTGCAAGGATTGATGACTCTGTGACTAATCACAGAGATGTGTCTGTCACTGTTGTTAATTACACCACCACTAATCAAGGCTTAAAAACAGAAGCATTGTCAGCACTGGGGCACAATTCTCAGGGCCACAAGAAGCTAACCAAGTAGAAACAGATGTAAAGTTCAGAGGAATAAGCTTTGGAGGTCGCAACACTTAGAATTATGGGGAATTGCCTCAGAAAACAACATCTCATAGTAGAACATGACACAAAGAAGATATTTTGGGAGAGGCAGTAAATTCCCTGGGACTGGGAAGGGAAATCTTCTAGCATTAGAGTTCATGGCAAAACAGCGATGTGAACAGAACCAGTGCTTCAAACTATTCTCTTCTCTTGGCCAAAGTAGTTACACATGGGACATGTTGGAAAGAATAAGTCTCAATCTAAAAAGGAGTTGGTACATGGCACCTCTATATTCTCTTTCTCATTTTCTGATGTATTTATTTTGTTAATTAGATAAAAAACATTACTAATACCAATACAATGAAAATAGCATCTAGGAATTATTTGCTGCTTAGACATACAGTAAAAACTTTCAAATTAAAGAAGGAGTTGAACTTCCTAATTTGGTATTATATTATCAGAGCTGTTTCTGTTAAGAAAAAGAATTAAATTAAATTAAATTAAATTTTCCCAATCCTGAGCTTCTCCCATCAGAATTTTTCTTTCTCTCTTCTTTCTCTTTTTATTTTCCTTTTATTGTTTTTCTTTCTATCCCTTTTATTCTTTTCTTCCCATGACCTTCTTCAGTTATTGGAATACATTTCTTCTATTTTTCGCTATTCAACAGCTCCATGCAGAGGGTAAGATGAGCAAAGAGACTGATCTTGGATTGGTTAGTAGACAGGACATGGGCCAAACAAACTTTGGTCAGACTCCTACAGCAAAAGTCCTACATTCATAATGTTTATTACATGCTCTAAGGAACTCTCCAGTGCTATTATCCTCGTTGATGAAAGGTTTATGAGAAAGCACTGGGAGTAACCCTGGATGTTTTCAAGTTTCAGCTTTGAATACAAGGATTGGGACAGTTTGAGTTCTGAATGGGCACCCTGAAAATACAGTATAAACATAAAAACAAGGTGTATAAACCTGTGACAATTGCCAGGTCCAAAGTGAGTAATTTCGTTAAGGAAAACCCAAACAATTTATCAAACAATATTAATCACTGAAGCACTGCTGACCACGCTCTGAATGAGTGGAGGAAGTTTCCTACTCAGCAGTGGGAGAGTAGGGCTAGAGGCGTCTTTAGCAGAAGCTCCTAAAGTTTGCCTCTAATGTTGGTGGCTGGATAATGGCCAACCTTTCTTTTTCCTTTTTTTTTTTTTTTTTTGAAAGCCTATCATTAGTACCTCTCCTACCCCAAATTTTCTATGGAAGCAGTGGGGACCAAACACAGCTGATTGTGAACTTGGAAAAAATGTGTAAAGAGGTTTTGATTGTAAGTGTCAAGAGTGAAAATTATAGCTGTCTGCTCCTGGAAACCGAGTGCTTTGACACAGAGGAGTAGCTGAGTGAATATACAACCTCAGCTGTACCTTCCCTATTCAAGGCTGTATCATCTTTCCAGAACCTTCTGCCTTAAAGTACAGCACTGCTTCTTGTATATTTTGTATGAAGTTACACAGCACATGGAGTTTGCTGTTCAACCTGATAACTGATGTGAGTCAGAACCTACATATTCCCGGGAAATTATTTTTGTTGCCTTATGTGGGGTCTGTCCATCCAAAATTGCACTCCAAAAAAAGGAATTCAATTAGTAGTAAGCTTACCTATCACTTATCAGCTGACCATGTAAATAGCCTGCAAAATAGTAAAAAAAGGCAGGTAGTAATCCAATGGGATAATAGCTCAGGGAAAAAAATATGCTATTAGCCCTGCTGGACTCCACACGGCAAACAGCCCTTTCCACTCATAAAACCAGGAATAGATCTGCTGCACAGCAAGGAATCAGCTGGGTTCGGCAGCATGTGTCCAGGCAGGGAGGGAGAGAACCCACTCTTGTGAGACAAAGGGCTACACTCTGTGAGATAAACAACATTAAGGCAGCATGATCAAAGAATTTTTTAAAATAACCATATTAAAGAAATTCAGAGGGGAAGAAAATGTTCAAACAACCCAAGACGAACCTCACTGAAAAATAAAATTAAATACTCCTACCATACTCATGCCAAAACATTGAATCTGCTATCTTGGAGTCACACTTTGTGTTCTTCCTCCTGCTGTTTCAAGGAAGCCAATACATGAAACAAGGGACAGAAATGTAACTTCTGCCTGTTCACCCCAGCTTGGTACTGGAAGTTGGGAAGCAGGGTGTGGGTAACCACTGCTGACATTCACCTATACCTACCTCTGGGAAAGTGCCAGGGAAGAGGACAGGTGTTCTAAACTAAAACATGTCAGTTATTTTGCTACTTTGAGTCCTTTTTAACTATGAAACAACAGACTAAGGATTTATATTATTTCAAGCCAGCATGATATTCCCTGTGCCTAGCCCATTTTCCTTTTCACCAGGGAGAGTATCATCGTTGGGGCTGGAGCCAAAGGAACAGTTGGCTGCACAAAAATTTTTCTCTGTGTCCTTCAGCATGTCCTTTAACACATCTTTGTCTGCCATGCCCACCTCATCTCTAAAACAGAGATAACATGACTTACTCACTAGCTACTCCACAGCTGCATTAATGGCTGTGGGGCATTTGGGGATCCTCAGGTAGTCTGGCACAGACATCACAGGGAGGGTGATTGGAAAGCAATGGGCTGTCTGCATTTCCTGGTGCCAAGGGAAATGGTGTAGCTGCAGGCAGCAGGTCACCACACAATTATTAAATCAACAGTTTATTTCTAGTAAACCAGGCTATTTACGAGTGTTAAGGTCCTGATGTTAAAGTCCCAATGCAAGAAACTGTTTGATATGTTTCACAGAACACTAAGGTATAGTACAGACTCCTTTCCTGACAGATTTTACTTATCTATGTCTTACATTTACAGTTTTTCAAAGCTCACGTATGTACAATCTAAAACGTTTGAATTTTACTTCCTTGCTGTGGAAATGGTCTGTATTTAAATCTGCTAATTCCTAGTGTCACTGAAAAATACACACTCAGTTTATCTGCTTACACACAGCTTGAAGCAACTCAGCCACAAAAGATTACTTTAAACACCTGAAATAGGATTTTCTGAGGTGCTGGGTGCCCAAACATCCAAATGTCCAATAGCAGCTGCAGCAGTTCAAAGCTACAAAAAAACTGCCTCCTTATTTTCCAGTCTGATGTAAACAGATTTCATGAAGGAAGGAGGAGAGAATATGGAGTTTGCAATTAGTTTACAATTAGTTCACTGTTTCAGGGCAGATAGTGCTCTTGAAGGCTGAACAAAAGCTGGAAAACAGTGGCTGATGGAAGAATAAGCAAGAGCAGAGACAAAGAGCAAAGATGGAAGAAACAAAATGCCACCTGTATATTTTGTCTGTCAGGGACAGTGGCACATCTCTCTCCATACACACACACATTCACTTAATAAGGATGCTGACTGTGCCACCAAGGCATCTCAGGTACAGATGAGAAAGAGACAGAGCTTTAGCTATGTAAAAGGAGTTCAGGAAACCAGCAAAGCCTCTCAACATTTCAGAAGACATCCAGGAACAAACTGTTTACTAGACCCTGTATTCACCAGCTGGAATAAGTTCTTTTTTACCAGAAGAAGGTGAAAGGACACTGTTTTCAGCAGTGCTGCTTCCACTCTCTCTAAGTTTTCCCATAGATATCTTTTGACTTATTTCAGTGCAGGACAATGCAGGCAACTGCATTGGTCTTTTCTATCAAATTAAATATTTATGTATGCTTATGTCTAATGAAGAGCACCATTATGCTGACAGGTTAATCAAAAGAAAGAGCAAAGTATAGGGAAAGTACATTCTGTGAATATCAAACTTGAATGAAAAATTAAGAATGATAAGTAAAACAGGGATGAATTTATCATCCTATTTTAGTCTCTGTCTGACTCTCTCCTCCACTTCTTTGTTTGCCTTGTCTTTAAAAGATGAACAACCATAATTTAATAGAGACTTACAGTAGACACATCAGTACAAGGTTTCCAATGACAATCCTAGAAAACACTCCTAAAGTGTTTTTTAAAGATTTAATGAAAAAACGATTGCAAAAAAATTATGCACAAGCCTAATGGTTTTTTTACATAAAGTACTGAACAGAATATACTCAAACAGGTCATCAGGGTGGTGCTAGCCACATGCAAACTACTCTGGCCCTGCCTTTCTTTGGCCAGCTGTCTCATTAAATTTCATAACCTGGCATTCATGCGTCTTCAGACTATGGTAGATAAGCTTACAGACCTGAGACCCACCTATTTCTTGAAGTGTCCTCTTCCACATCAGTCACAATTTTTACTTAGACATTTTTTTCCTCTCTCCTTGAAAATTTCCAGGAAAGAGAACTTTCACAAGCACAACTTTATACAAAGATGTCATTATCTTCTTTTGATAGCTTTCAGCCATCAGGTCAGTCTGGATTCATGTTTGTTATAAAGAAGAAAATGTAACACTATGACATGGAGGTGTAAACCTCTGTCCAATTACCTCAAAATTATGTCCTCTGTGTTTTGTGCCCCGAAGTGCCATTACACCTCTCCCCGAAGACAAGGCCAGTAGAGCCTTATCTTATCACCAGTGGTTAGCTCAGTGTTACTGCCAGAATTGTCAACTTGTGCTGACACTCCTGAACAGCTGCTGTACAGAGAGAGTATTCACCATGATTAACTGTTTGCAGGCATTCAAGGCCCGGGTTCTTGGTGAGGAAGACAATTTTTCCAGCTGCCTACATTCCACTTTCTCTTCTACCTGTTAGCCATATATTGTCATAGGTGCAAAGCAGACCATTGAGAAAAGAAGTAAGCAAACAAAAGGTCCTGTCATTCACCCAAGGAGCAAACATCTGTTAAACAACTGATCCAAAAGGTAAAACACTCCTAATATTGTAACATTCAAGAAAATAGAAGAAATCAGGTACAGCCATGTCAACATCTTTTCAAAATGGGATGATAATATGCACACGCTCATCCCTCAGTGAGGTGGCAGCTCACATCAGTGTAACACTAGATAGGTATGCACACTGCTCAACATGCAATCACAGAGTGCTTTCAGCACCTAATTACCCAGCTTGAGGCTCTCAGACCTGGTTCACAAGTTCCACCAGTCCCTAGCCAAGGCTCCCTTTCTCTGACAAAAGCAGCTTATTTGGCCCTCTCCTCCAGAGAACTCAAAGTCTCTCGTTTAGTTGTGAACTGATGCCACCAGCCCCCAAACAGTGTCATGCATTCACCTCGAGCTAACTGCTTGTCTTCAAGAGCACCACAACTTTCCCAGTGACGTTGCCTGCCACCAGACCAAGTCCTGACAGTGAAGTTACAACAAGGAGGTGCCCAGCTCTCCTTCCCTCAAAGTGAAGGCAGCACCAGGTTGTGCAAGGAGGGGCATACAATAAGCACAACAGACATTTTGCACAAAATGAGCCATACCTGTGGCATCTGAGAAAATATTTTTGTCTGTATTGCAAGACTAGCTTATAAAGGCAGAATTGAATTATTAACAGTTCATGGAAAAACAGTGCTGAAGTTCTGAGAAGTCAGTAAAATCAAAAGTAAGAACTAATAAGAGCTAATTAAGTAATTATTTGACACATTAAATCCAATGTACATATTGAAAATGCAGGGAACTGAGACAATAATCTATTTCCCTCAACTTAGAAACAAGCACTTAGACTTTGCCATAGGTAATACCATTACAGACAGGTAGGGAGGAAAGGTCCATTTCAAGCTAAACTGGTACTTATGGTTTTAGAAGAGATAAGGCAGCAGAATGTACTAAGTCCCAAAATGATAAAAAGGGAAGGTTGGGGGAATGTTCTCATCTGGTTTGTTCAGTGGGTGTGTTGGGCTGTTGGATCAAGTCAAATCAAGTAAGTCTGTTGCACTGGCTCCACAGTTAACCTAACTGCTCTGTCGTTACTGTTTGTAAGTGCTTTCACAACAAACACATCTTACTTTGTCAAAACACGTTTGAATCAACTGCACTTTCATCCAGACACCAGAACCCCTTCCCGAGACTCCACAGGCTGCATGGTGCCTGTTACAGCCCCAGCAGCAGGAACTGGGATCCTCGTAGAGCAGCCCCAGCCCAGCCCAGCCCAGCAGGGAGAGCTGAGGATTAGCAGGGAGCCCCATGCAGGCAGGGAGCCTCCACTCTGACAGCTCTGACACATCTAAGAGGCATCCTGGCAGGACCAATGGACTGTGAAGGTGCATTCCTTTGGAAGGTGCATTTCTTTCTCCAGTCCTTCTTAGGGTTTGTCTCTCTTGCTCTCCCCTCAAAGGCCCTACCTCTGCAAGTGGAGTAGGGACGTGTAGCCCTTACCAGCAACATCCACGGGAGTTAGTACAGAGTAGCTGATCCACTGTACACTCATGCTTTTGCATACCTCGTTCAGTCTCTCCTGTGTAAATAAGCAGTTTTAATGTCACCCTTATTACTTCACCAAGGTGTTTATTGTGGACACAACACTGACAGTGAGAAATCAAGGCACTGAGACTGATTGCTTAGATTTTACAGTTGGGAAAAGCACAAATGACAGTCATTCAGATATAGTATTCTGTGTGGGATTGTTTACCTACATCTCCAAGTATCTGCAAAAGATACTCTTTGTAGGTATATGACTTAGAAGCCCTCTTGGAACAGTTCCAAACTTTCACAGAATCACAGAATGGGTCAGGTTGGAAGGGACCACAGGGGGCCATCTGGTCCAAGCTCCCTGCTCAAGCAGGGTCATCCCAGAGCACATTGCACAGGATGGTGTCCAGATGGTTCTTGAATATCTCCTGTGAGCGAGACTTCACAACCTCTCAGGACAACTTTTTCCAGTGCATGGTCACCAGCACAATAAAGAAGTGATTCACAATTTAGAAAACCCCATGCATGGAAGCAAAAAGACTTTGTATGTTTTATAAGATTAGTCTTAATTACTTTGACTTCAGGTACATCTAGAGAAGATAAGTTATTTGGGAAACTGATGTAAATGACCAGAAAAAAAAAACAAAAACAAAAGTGATGTAACTTTTTGCTGTTATCAAGCTTGTGCCTTTGAGCATTAGTGTTGGGTGTTTTAGACAACTCCATACAAAGAGAATTAAAAGCACTTGTAATACTGTGTTAAGAAAATGTTCATACATATATGTGTATAGAAATTAAAGAAAAGATAGGTGGTAAAATCATTAAACAGGTCATAAAGATAAATTAGTGCATTCTTCAGAGACCCTGAAGTAACGAGAGAGAAAAGCCAAGCAGCCTCATTGTCAGAAGAGCATTTACATCCTGGAGCCATCCATTCTGTCCTGTGAGGGAAAGGCACGTGCACGGCTCTCCACCCCATTGCTCATTGCTGCCCTGTTTATCCCACACACTTCACAGGGCAGCAAGAGCGAGCTGACCTCATGTGACAACCAAGTCAAATGTCTGGCTTAGTTTACTAAATAAACACATACACTTGCCATGCTCCAAAAGCTGATATTGAGGAATACAGAACTGCATGCACAAATTCCTCTTTGCTTATGCAGTTATGTATGTTTTTGACTGAGCTTCTGGAGAGGTTGGGGTTTTTTTGAGGGGAATGGTCTTTTGTCACTGTTTGGTTGGTTTTTTTTTTCTTTTTTTACCTCCAGGGGCTTGATTACAAATTCAAATTCAGGCATCATAGTTGCAATCAGTATTTCATAATACCCCAACTTTGTGGGTAGCTTGGCTGGCCATTTTTCCAGTGCCTGTTATCTTTATCTATTTAATGGCCCAGATGTCAGAACAATAGAACATGTTAAATATTGACACTGGGGAAGCATAAAGAAAATTAATATTGCTTTTGTTTATTTTTATTTACTAGTAAATGCTTGTTTTGGTGAGAGTTACCCTAAATACTGTGCAGTGTTATGGAAGTTTTTTTCTCAAATTAACTGCTATTCACAGGTTAAACCAAATTCAGATGTCACAGGAATTAACCATCTTACATTTTAACAGTTGGATTACCTTATTAATCCCATTAATTATGGTTATTCTCGTGTCAGCTACATTGTGTGACAGATATTTGCTCAGCTGAACAGTGTGTATTGCTTCTGTTTGCAGTGATCCCACCTCCACCAGTCTGTTTTTATTTACAGATACTTCTATTATCACTTGCCTGGCTTTATCCCCATTGCTAACATCCCAGAAATCATGATACAGCATGTCTAACTATAGCAGCTGCTGCAGATCAAGGCACAGCTCAGTAACTTTGCAAGCAACCCAGTGTCCTTAGAGCATATTTCATTGAACAGCTTATTTAGGGGGAAAACCTGCACTTTCACCATCTCATGCCACTATTTACAATCTGAAAATACATTTGAAACTAAGCTGCTTCTTTGTAGAATGCAATGGACAAAAAATATAAATATTCTGAAGAGAGTTTAAGTTATTTCAAGGTTTTGAAATAGCTGGTACAATTAATTCTGGTTTTAAGACACAGTGCAGGACACATGAGGCTATTTTTTGCCCTGTAACATCCACCCCGTTTCTGTGGGACAAGCCACCCAACTTTTTAGCACAATTTTCTTATAGGAGCATTTAATAAGTCCTTATTTAATGCTTTTAAGAGCTCCAAAAGACAGAAGATAAAGATGGACAGTGCACTGCTGTTTGCTTTCCACTGATGATTTATTATAGTAACACATTCACAGACAATGACTATGTGATGCCCTATTATAAAGGTGGTTGATGACATATTTTCTTTGAGATTTCTTCAGAAAGATAGATAACATGAAAGTAGCTCTTGGCTCATTATGGTTTATTTCAGCTTATCATAGGAAGATACCTTTTCAGTGGTGTCCTTGAATAGGAGACCTTTAGGGACAACTACAGCTAACCTTTCTGAGATTAAAGTCTCCTTACCCACAGCATAAATCCAGCTCAACCCAGCAGGGCTGAATGAACCTGCTAAACAGTTTTGTTTGCAGAGCGTGGGCACCTTCTCTCCACAGATACTGCTGGAGGAGGGAGCCTGGCATGGAGAGAGGAAAAGGTGCTTTGAGGACCATCACTGCTTCTAGTATATATTGCAAAAAGGGCATTTTCAGTTCAGGACTGTAAAGCAACATTTTAGTTTTAGCCTCAGGCCTCCTTATTGACTTGACTTTGTTTTGCCAACCTGAGATGAAATCCAAGATATCCAGCCCAGCTACACAGACAATTTGTGCTGATTCAGCCACCTGGGAGGCAACCACACCCAGGAGGCTCAGGAGGTCTGAGAATGTCCAAGGACTGACTGTGAGAGTCTCATTGTTTCCCTGCTGCCCCTGAGAGAGGGCTCAGCTGAGCCTGAAGGACTTCCAGCACCACAGAGGAGTGACCAAAAATCTTGTAACCTTCATCTACTGGAGCTCTGCACCATAGGAACACTGAAACCCTAAGGTCTGCAGGTGCTTTTAACACCAGTTTCTGTTCTAAATAACTTCACTCAGACCAACCAGTCCTGTCAAACATTCTGGTTTCAAACTACAAGGCATTCTTTTCCCCACAGAAACACTTTTTGACATGTTACCTCTGCAACACTCAGGAGTGAATATTAAGCTCAGCCCCCTCTGGCCTTGAGCATCTTTCCACATCTTGGATATCCTGAACAGGTTCCTGGTTGTGCAACAGAAAGGAGACAAAAGGTGTAGCTGTCAGACTGGTTTCTAGCTCAATAAAGGGATTTGGCACATTTTGCAAGGATTGCAAACCACAGAGCACTGCTGTTTGACAGTGCACGTTGCCTAATTTATCTATATCTTATTTCAACCAAAGACAAGTAAACATGCACTGTACACCAGAGCACAGTGGAACTAAAGGCACAACAGATGCAGGAGTGTATAATAAATACTCCATTAAGGAGAAAAAACAAAACAAAACAAAAAAAACCACGTTAAAATAATGTTCCAACAGCCTACTCAAGCATTCAGAGATCAGAAAATACACACTATAGGGCTGTTTATACAGTCAGCAGGAGGTGCTGTCCAGACATTGAGCAGCTACAGCTGAAGCTCCATAGGTGTCCCCAAACACCTCTCCTGCCAGGACGGACGGGTGCAGAAGGACATCGCTCAGGTGTCCTCCAGCACGGCTGGTGCTGTGTGGGCAGGCTCCCCAATATCTTTGTGGACGCTGAGCCCAGCACAGACCTGCTGTTAGCTGGAGGCAGCTGCAGAAGGGCAGCTCACAGTTGTGCTGCATCCAGGTATGATGAAAGGTTACAGCTGAGGTGCCTGAAATAGAATTAGACACAGTCTTTCCACATGACAGAACACAATGTCTTTGAGCCCCAACTGACTTTTTTTTTCCCTTTGTTTCTTTTCTGGTTTTTTTCTCTGGAGTCAACTTTTTATGTCAAGGAAATCATGTTAAGAAAAAAGACAGTGAACATCTGCTTTTGAGGGGAAAGGAGGAGCAACTTCAAGGGACATGCACTTTGTGATGCTGGTTTTTATCAGCTGAACATTAGAACTGTGAGATATTCATCCCCTGCATTTTTTCCTGCTTTCAATGTGACTGAGACGGTCATCATTCCAGCTGGAATTATTTAAGCAGAAATCATATCCTAATGCATCAAGAATGAATCATTTATCTAATTATATGTATTTGTCTCTGTTCCCATCCAGTTTTGCACATTGAAAAAGATAAGTAACAAACATAATCTATTTTTTCTCCCATTTACACTTTTAAATATTAGCTCTTAATAAGAATTCATAGGGGGAAAAAGCATGTTATAGCAACTAAAAATGTTTAGCATAGTGCTGTTCTTTGCTATTACACAATTTAAAATAATATACTGCTTCTGATTTGCAATCTATATCTCATTGCTTCCACTTGATTTTTCTAAAGAGAAAAAGTTGACACAAAAAGCACTGGGGCAAGAGCATCTGGAATTAAACACAGAAAACCCCTCCCTCTGCTAAAGTAAAATGGTCTAACACTAGCTCTGTGCCAAAGTTTAGATCAGAAGAAAACAAAAATTAGGCAAGGCTCCTATCTAGAATTCCAGATTAACCCTGATAAGAAGAATTTTTAAAAGTTAAGAAATGGTGATAAAAGCAGGATGAAGGGCATAGGTGGGATGAAAAGTTAGCTGAGAAATAGGCACTAAAGAAGAAAAAACCATAAATTGGAGGTCGAGGATACAGAATTTTATTCCAGAAGAAGAAATAAGCAATTACAGGGATTCAGGAGATGAACAGCATTGATTTAGCCACATGTCTGTGGGTCTTTAATGTCCATGACCACCTTCTTTCAGAAGAAAAGCAGAGAAAGCAAAGGAACATCCTTTAAAAACGCATTTTGATGCTCAGGGTGAATTTTGATCCTCAGTGGAGGATGAAGCAATTTAACAAAGGACCTGTGCTCGGAGGCTCCTGAGGCACGAAGTGCCTTGGGGTCAAGACCTTCCGAGCTCTCTCTTCTCTTCCGTCGCTGTGTCACACTCGCTGGAGCAGAGTACCTGGCTGAGCACAGAGTGGTCAGGGTCACGGTAAGCAAAATTATCAGTTTTACTCCAAGTCTGCCATTTTTGGACTCGTGTCCTCAGCAAAACCTACAGGCGTGGATTTGCACGAGCGAAACTCGCCGGAGCCAGCGGCCCCCAGCTCCCCCATGGCCGCCCCTGCGCTCCCCATCCCGCCGGCACCAGGTCCCAGCCGGGGCAGGGGGGCTTCCAAATTTCCCCGAACTTCCTTGTGCGCCTCCCGTTCTGCGAGGGGGGCAGCGCTGGAGCAGCCCCGAGCCTGCCCCGCGGCTCGCTCTGCATCCCGCATCCCGCAGCCCGCAGCCCGCAACCCGCAGCCCGCATCCCGCATCCCGCGTCCCGGCGCTCCGCATCCCGCGTCCCGGCGCCCGGCTGCTTTTCCAGAGGGCTGCTGGCGACATCTGGTGGCGGCGGGAGGGACGCCCGGGCGGGCAGGAGCGGGCGCGGATGGAAGGGGAGACGCAGGGACGGGGCAGGAGGTGGTGCCCCAGCCCCACCGCAGCCGCCCGCCCACCCCCGCAGTGAACCGAGAGGGGAAAAGTAAACCTCGTGGGCTGAGATAGGAACAGTTTTAATAATTGAAACAAATTCAGATATTATAAAAACAAAAATAACAATTTTAATGGAAAAGGGAGACAGGAATAATATCCAAGACAGACAAGTGATGCACAGTACAATTGCTCGCCACCCACTGACTGATGTCCAGCCCATCCCTGAGCAGCAATCAGCGGCTCTCAACTCGCTCCTTGCTCCATTTAACAGTGAGCATGACATTCTCCAGTATGGAATATCCCTTTGGTCAGTTCAGGTCACCTCCCTGCCCATGCTCCCTCACAGGTTCTTGTGCACCTGATTCTTGGCAGACCATGAGACACTGAAAAGTCTCTGACTTAGGGCAAGCACTTCTCAACAACAACCAAAACATCAGTGTGTTATCAACATTACCCTCATACTGAAACAGAAACACAGCACTGTACCAGCTACTGAGAAAAAAAATTATTCAAAGTACGCCAGCCATGACAGATGATGAGAGGAAAAAATTTTCTTTGGCCTAAATAGTACTAGGTGGCTCCAAGCAAGCTCAGTATCATAGGGAACTCTAAAGGTCAGATAACAAGTACAATCTTACTATCAGGGTGGTTGGAACCAGATGATCTTTAAGGTCATTCCATCCCAAACCATTGTATGACTCAATAACTACCCCTTTGTAGTATTTGTGCTGTTCTAGTCATGCAGCCACAGCAAATAAGAGGTCTGAACCCAGGTGTGAGCTCCAAACTCTCTAACAGGCTGTGTCTCATCATGTCAAGATACAGAACATCTTTCAATGTAGAAAGAACATATTTTAAAAAATATTTATGATTTTACTGGAAATGTAAAGCACACACAAACTAGGTGTTTAAGCATATTTCAAGAACAGCAAGCTTATAAAAATTTAGGACTTTCATGGAAACATCATTCAGCTTCCAAAACAAAGTGAAAGAATAAACAATTTGTAGGTGTCCTGAAGGAACAGCTATTACTCAATTTCCCAGCTGGAGTTTTCAGCATACTTTTTTACAGTTTAAATGCCATGTCTAATTGATTCTTATGCTCCAAAGGAAACCCCAGCCAAAATTGCTGAGTTTTACCATTTTAACTAATGAAATTCATAGGATTCTTGTGCCAGGCTCTAGATTACATCTAGTTTGCCCAGAGAAGTTGTGGATGCCCCGTTCCTGGACGCGTTCAAGGCCAGGCTGGATAAGACTATGACCAACCTGGTCTAGTGAAAGCTGTCCCTGTCCATGGCAGGGGGGTTGGAACAAGATGATCTTTAAGGTCCTTTCAACCCAAGCCATTTTATGGCTCTACGAGATCAGCACATTGACAGCTACGGAATCATAAATACTTTCTCCCCAAAACTGATAGCCATTGAAGGTTGCTAAGAACACCTGTGCACACATCTTTCAAACATGAACTAGGTCTGGTGAATCCTTCCTTGTCCAGATTCATAACATGGGGCAACTGGCCTTCCAAGGTCATGCTGAGGAAAATGGAAATTTTAGGCACACAAGTTTTTCAGCAACAGTTAGGAGCCTTTCTGCCTTAGAGACCTTAGAGGAACTTTCAGAAGAGCTGTAGTTACTTAATAATCAGTCACATCTGCACATTTCTTAGATGAGAACAATCATAAATATTCACTTAGACCTCTAGCCACCTGGATGCTGTAACTGATCCTCACGTCCATAAAACAGCTGAAAATCAGAAGAATTTTTAGGTTTCCCTTCCTGGTACATTCAGCACCTCCACTTGAAACTGCAATCACCACACGCAAATACAGAGAAGAGAAAGTACAATTACTATATAAGTGGAGTTTGAATTTGGCTTGAGAAATGCCCTGAGGGGTGGACTATAACGTGGTTAAGCTCAAGGACAAATTCCTTGCCTGAATGGTGTAAAGATATTCTAAGCTGGGGAAGAAAAATCTTAAGCCCTTTGCTTCTCTGAACTGTAGGAGAGGGGGTTCTTGTTCAGGGCAGTTTAGGACTTACTTGAAATAGGTATTCCCAGAGAATTCTTTTGTTTAAGTTTCCTACATATATCAATGTACCAAATGTGTATTGCTTTCCAGGAATCACGGACATTACAAAGAGAGGGAAGTACAGTTGGAAACTTGGGAATGACAGAGTTGATGTGTTTCCACTTTTCAAAGAAGGCAACAATGAGCCAGCCTTAGATAATCACTGAAGCCTTGACTCCAGTGTGCTGTGAATAACCCCCAGTTAGAAATCAAGGAGTAGGGAATGCTTTTCTCTGTAGTGGGAGGCGCGTTGCCAGGAGTGGGGGCGAAGGAGAAAACGTGACAAGGACTCTCTTGCATCTCAGCGAGTCTTGACTGTTGGAGTGGCCTATTGACACTGCTGCCAGCTGATACAGATTGAAGTACTTTGTGAGCCTCTCCGTCTTGCCTGACGGGGACTTCAGCTCTACTCAGTGCTGGCGAGGCAGCAGCAAGAGTGTGATGCCTAGTTTTGGTCACAGCACTTCAAGAAAGACAGGAGCCAAATGGAGAGAGTCCAGAGAGGTAATAAGAATGAAGTGAAGTGTAGAAAATGTAACCCCAGGCAACAACTTTCTCTAGAAAAGAGAATACAGAAAAGACAGCCCATGAACTGTCTTGAAAAATGTAAGCATTTACTGCAAATAGAGAATATATCCTTTGGGGAAGGACAAGCAGTAACAGATTTAAACTGAATCAACGGTACACTACATTTTCCTCTGGGTACAGAGCAGCTAAACCTTCTGGTTTTAGTTGGACATGAATCATTGCACTGATTAAACATAATCTCAATATTGTATTCTTAATTATCCTATGGGCATTTTTCTATACTGCCTTAGAAAAGTAATATATACAGTCAAAATACTGCTAACAAGATCAATGTTTACCAGTACCTTATTGTCTGTATACCTCAGCTTACAGCATTCCTATCTACTTCATACACTTGTTGTGAGACCTACTCAAACACCTGCTAAGCTATTTGAAAAGTGCAAGTGTGAATAGCATAATTTTATTCATACATAATGGTATTGTGTATATTTATTAATAGCATATCTCAATGTATGTTTAGTAGTGTTTTTTATATATTATTAACAGAACTAATAAAAAATGAGAAAGATGAGGCCCCAAACTGGGACTCTACTTTCTTCAGAAATTTTTCAGTCTGGCATCTTTTAGTCATCTATAATTACACAAAGCTGACAAAAAGGTTGTTGGGATTGTATTCTAATAACTGAAGAAAGAGACAGGGTCAGCAGAGTCATGCAGGCATCTCAACAGACCAACATCAATAACTGACTTTTCCAAAAGAGAAATGTAGTTAATAAAACATAAAAGAAAAGCATTTTAAAAATTTAAAAGCTTTTCCAAATACAGAAAGTCCGTATTATGACAGCAACTGGCCACTCCAGGATGCACATTACCAAAGCATGAAAGCACTGCTGAGGTGAGTGAAGTCACTCTGCCTTTAGTCTTGTGCCTCCCAGCACACCCAAGACACACATTAATGGCTTAATGTGTTATTGCCTAATTAAATGATTGAATGCCTTGAATGTAAAAGACAATCCGTTAAGTGGTAGGTTCTGGCACGCCTTGCCCTGAAAACACATTAAAAGCACTTGCCATCTGAAAAGGAAAGAGATGAGGGCACAAACATTTGGCTCTATGCTACACAAAATGAATCCAATAAAAAGTGACAAAATTTAATGACAGCGACAGTGAGGGCACAAAATCATGAACTTGCTTTCAATCTCTCAGAAGGGAATGAGGAAACAAAAAAGAAAAAAGCCTGGATTCATATGTAAACCAGGTGGCAAATGCCTTCTAAATCTCTTGCACGCAGTATCTGTGATGTCTTGTAGAAATGCATGCCAACACAGAGGTAAAACCTAACCTTTGTAGCAGACATTTCAAGGTGCATATTTTCACTAATAAAATCATTGTTGTTTGTGGTTTGTGTTTGTGCTGCTACACAAAACATCAAAAATACACTATAGCTATACCTTAGAGAAATTGTTCTGCACTTTAAGAGTGGCTTAGCATCATCTAGAGATTGCTAAGGCTAAGAGAACTGCATTAGCTCCCCTTTTAATTCCAGAAAACCTAAACTCAGTCCACACCACAAAAGATTACTGACTAAGAGGCATTGCTTAAGACTGGGCTTAATCACAAAGAAAAAGGGCTAAATGCCCCAGTTCATCATCTGGTTCTCCTAAATTCCATAATTCTTGTATTTCTGTGGCAAAACTGAAATGGGATTGCTTCAAGCAGAGTACAGCCCTTACTCTTGTCAACTGTACAGAAAACCACTCAGTTGCTCTCTTTGCCCCATTGGAAACTTCAAAAAACTACATGCAGTGCTAAAAGAGAAGTCAGAGGAACCCTTGAACCTGATCCACCAAAGGTCACAGAAGCAGCAGAATCACAGCCAATAGCAAATATTTTTCTTTGAAGCAAAGCTGAAAAGAGACAGTGCCCAAGGTCACAGCACATGTGTTCAGGTCAGGCACTGAAGGCATATGCAGACTTTATTTTAAAGTTTTTTCTAAGGACAAGGATTTGGGGATGACACTGACTTTGGGCAGAAAATGCTGTAAGAACCACCTGAGGTGCCTGGTCTCCATGCAGTTGGCCACGTACAGTTGTGGATGTCCCAGCAGCCAGAGGCTGAGCAGCAGCACTGCAAAGAAAAGTGCATTTCTGCCAACGTGAAGCTGAGCTTACCTCCTGGTCTACTCTGCTTTTAAAGACAAAAACACAAGGCATTCCTGCCTACCTGGACATAGAGAACTCCCGGGCTGGCTGTAAGAAACAGGATGTTTCCATTCAGTTGTGAACTGTTCAGTTCAGAACCGTTTTTTAATTCAGTTCAGAACCGTTCAGTTGTGAGTTTCCGCTCAGTGTGTCACACCTCAAGAGAAGCTCCTGGCTGGAGATAGAGAGAAGGTTCTCCTCTTCCAGGCCTAAGTCTACTTCACTAACAAAGCTAACATACTGGTTGCTTTGCCTTCTTGTTTTATTTTGTAGCATAATGTGCTAAGAATTTAATAAGGGTTGTTGCTTAATGAGCAGAGGAGCACTACAAATTTCTAAGCCCTAAATGCAGCCACTGCCACACAGGCACCCTCATCCCAGCGCCCCCTGAAATCCTAGAAAGGCTTGGGTTCGATGGGATCTTAGAAGTCATTGAGTTCCAACCCCTCTACCTTCCACGAGGCCAAGTTACTCAAAGCCCCATCCAAGCTGGCCTTGAACACCTCCAGGGATGGGGCATCCACAACAGCATCTCAAACATCAGATTTTGACTGTTTGATGTGAAGAAACATTTATACTAAAGACTCTGTAGCTGTAGATTGTTCTTTAAAGCTCTTGGGTTTAACATATAAAAGCTACTTTCTAACAGCTTCGGTTATGACTGCTATGAACTATAGACTAAAGTTTCACTCAGAGTAGTGAGGGCCAGGAATATGTGCTGTATTATATTCCTGAAAGGCATGTTATCATCTGAACATGACAGGAATGCCCTAACAGGACTCATCTTCACTGATTATGATCATCAGTGAAAGCTGCTAAATTTGGCAAGTGTGAGTCATTTTGGAGGCTATATATATGTAAAGAATTGATTGTCAGTCTTTGTATTCTCCTTGAGTTTAAAATATTGAAACAATGGTCTGCTCTCTCAACGAGCTGCTGAGTTTACAGGGAAGGTAAAATATATGCTCTTACCTGAGAAGGTCACATTTTCATGATGGAAAATAAGAATGGGAGAAATTTAAAGGAAGTAGATTTTTTTTTTCCATTTCTCTGATCCCTTTATTTAAAATCAGGTATCTCCAAAGCATTCATGATAGATTTTTGTCTGGTCTGTTTTCAAAACCCTAGACTACATTATCTTCTCCCAGAACAGTCACATGTGCTAGCATGTGCTTATATTTACTATAAGAAAATACTGCAGTTTGTCTAACTTGAACTTGGATGCTGTTTAAATTCACAGTTTCTTATCCTGTCAGTACAGCATGTAGAAAATAGTTTCTCCTGGTTTTGCAATTTTTTCATCTATTTGAAGACCAGTTCCCCTTTCCATTTTTTGTATATTAAATAATTCAAAATTTTTCAATATTTAGTCATAAAAGTTTATTCTGTCATTAGCAGGCTCATGGTTTTTCAATGAACTTCTTAAGTTGAGATGCCTCCCTAGCACTTTATCAAGCATTTCAGCAGAGCCTTCCTCACACCAAGCAGAGCAAATGACTACTATACAGTATGCAAATAATTCCCATCACTTTCTATTTCCACTAGATCTCTATGTTGTGGTCCAGCAGAATCAGTATTATCTTCTAGTCTTTTTTTAACCTGCTTCTCATCCTTACTTAGCCTGTTGTTTCCAAATGTGGGGTTTTACCACTTTCTATCCCTGCCTTCCTCTGGTATTCTATATTTTGTGACACCAAATTTCATCCTGTTTGTGGTTTCCTTTTTTTTTTTTTTTTTTTTTTTTTTTTGTCGAACTTTTTTC
>VZRO01000372.1:248169-306414 GCA_013397915.1 Daphoenositta chrysoptera
GGGGGAAGGGGAGATTGGGAAGAATCAATTGTTAAATCCACATTTTTTTTTTAAATATAATAAAATGAGGCTGTCTCCAGAACTTTCAACTTTTCATTTGTATGAAAACTCTTGAAATTGTTTTTTAAATATATGCAGAGAGAAAGCTTCTAGAAACATAGCAGCAAATGTGACTCTATATTCCCAATTTCCCCCTCCAGTTACTATTTAACATCCAACTTTAAAAAAAAAAAGACGGGAAAGAAGTTCAAAGGCCTTATAGTAAATTCCATCTATTTTTTTTTCCCGGGTTTTTTAAAGTTTTGCCTATGCATACAACTATTACCATATATTTTTTTTCTTACTTTTAAAATGTCGTGATGGTCAAATGCAGCAGAAATTAAAACCACACAAATTTGCCTCAGATATAATTTGAATTCTGTCACATTGGAGCACTCAAAACTTCTGCAAGCATGAAATTATAAAACTGAATAACATAAATATCTCATCACTCCATGAATGCCTACACTGGCATATCAAGACATATCTATCCTCTAGAAATACCCATATTGAAGTGTTAGAAAAGCAAATGCAGGTTAACAAGTAATCAAGCACATGCATGATGCGGGGCACTGACTTCTTTCAGATTGTTAGGTCATGCAGGAAAACAGAAAGTGAGCCAGAAAAACTTTCCACAATGCATGTGTCATGTTTCTTCAGGAACATATCCAAAATTCCTTAAAATATACTTAGTCACACCAAAGCATTTCTAGAGAACACAAGTAGTTTAACAGAAAGGCAATGGGTTTTAGCTTGGTATGTTTGAAGGCACATTTTAAACCTATCTCCATTATTTACTATTTCTGCAGTACTGGACTGCATCATTTTCATCCATGTGCCCTTGAATGGGAGCTGCTTATCCCCACTTTTGCACACCTCTAGCACAAAAGCTATGGATATCTTCTTCCCCATTCCAACAAAACTGAAACCCGGGGACTGCTTAAATAGCATCTGGGAATCTGGCACTAAGAATTCTAACAAGATCACATTGGATGCTGGGGAAGAATAGAACTCCTAGGTCTAACCACGGGATCTCCCTTCTGTGAGTGCTGCAGTGCAAGGCCTGAATTTGAGTCTGCTCCAGCATAAAGCAGGATAACTGCTCTTGCATCAGCAGCTGTCTGCTATGAAGTTCCTGGGAAGAGTAAAGGAGATCTTATTCCCTCTCAACACCAGGTGGGATAGCTTCACATGCACTCCCAGATTTTGTATCACATTTAGGGTTTCATTACTCTGCCATTCAAGGTAGCTCCCTGAATCTCCCATCCAGAGCATGGCTGTATTTCCCTTTATCTCCTCTTTCCTTGTTTCTACTCTGCATACGTCCACATTTAGGTGTACAGAGATACTGCAACATCAAGACAACAGTGCAAATTTTAAAAAGGGGTCATTGAGGAAAATAAGAACAAACCTAAACTCAGCTGAGAATTACCCTATATTTTCCAAACTATGTTAAAAGAGTCTGATCCTAATTAGGTAAGCGATGAGAAAAACAACTGAAAATAACTGTGCTATCATATATTAAGATTTTAAGTGGAACACCAGAGACTATTGATTTACTTTAGAACAGTTGTAACTACTCTAAAGGCACTAACACATCATAAAATAATTGTTTCGTAAATTTATAACATAAGCAATCTGTACAAGAGTTTAAAATAAAAGCAAATATGTTCATTAAAGACACACATAAGAGAACTTTCAGCCTAACCAATCCTTCTCACTGCACCATTTTCTTAAACATTTTGAAAACCAGAGAGACAATACAGTCTACCTGACAGTAGGATTCCTCTGACTCATAGAACAGCATGAAATGAAAAAAAAAAACCAGTTTTATGTATGATTCTAGGATAATACCATTGCAATATTTACTACTCAGACTGTTAACTCCAAGAGGTGATCTCTAACATGTCCTTGGTCCATATAATGAAAAAAAACAAACTAACCAACATAGATAATTTGAAGTCCTGGATGTGGAACCTGTATTTTCCCATAGAGGATAGCCTCTAGTACTCCAAGCACTGGTATAAGCAGTCTTTGAGCATCATGACTGACTGTTTAGCCTACGTTGGTGCAAATTTCAGATACAGAAACTGAGCAAATGCAAACAAGCTGTATTCTCATCCTCTCAACAACTTTGCCCATCTAAATGCCCACAAAGTGCCTGGTCTACCTCTGTTTACTGACAATTATTTTCTCATTGTCTGCCAATTCCAAATCTTTAAATGTTGCCACCATCCATTTTCTGAGCATTTACAGATGACCGCCTTTAACTAACAAGGATCCACCAATCTCTCATTCCCATCATACCAGCCCTACTGAGAGCCATGAGAGAAGCTGGGAGCTTGCTCTTCTTGGAGTCATTCTCAGCACCTGCTGCAGCCTAAGCACACTGTCCCTTCCTGCTCCTCACCTCTGGCAGTGCTAAGCAAGAAATAATCTGTCACTTGTAAAATGGATTAGAGAAAAGTATGTGGTTTATGTAAATTCAAGGAAAAATCTTCAGAACTAATTGCTTGAAGTGATTGGGAAAGCTGATGGAATTAGATTGCTGTAGAGATATTTGTTTTCTGTTCTACAACAGGGAAAACCTTGAGTGCCTGGGCTTAGTGCAATATTTTGCATATCAGATAGGTACCAAATTGCTATCACTAAAACCTTCTGCAGTCCAGCCAAGCAGAAAATAGGCTGCATGGCAATCATATGGCCCATCCAGGCAAGCACAGGTGAACTTTGCTTTCAGAGAGACTCGTTGTCTTTCCAATATATGAAATAAGAAACCAACTTAACCTGAGCAAAACAAAGGCTTCTTCTTCAGCTTCCTGAAGTTGTTCTTAACATAAAATATTGACAAATTTAGGGCATGCAAGTTCCTCTAAACATTTCACTCTGTGTGTTGATACTAGATACCAACTTTCTCTAGCTCTAGAAAGTTATCACATTATTAAAATTTTCATGAGTGGCAGGAAATGTCACCATTGTGCTTGCAACTACATGCTGAGTGTAGCCAGGCTAAGAGCTCTGGGTTCCCATTGTTTTGGACTGAGCAGAGTTGACACTCTCAGTAAGGATAAACAAAACAGCTATATAACTCTTCTCACACTTAGTTCATCTATAGTTTTCTCTTGCTGCTTTGCAGCAGACCAGTTCTTCTCTGGTGTCTCTCTGTCGCTCCCAGTACATTTCGGATGTCTCTAGCTCATTATATCTCATTTTGTTCCTTTGGCATTTCTGATGTTATCTTCACTTGTTTATGCTATCCTTTTATAACCTCCTCTAAAATGAGACTCAGCCTGAATTGTGTGTTCCCTTCTGTATGTCAGGGCAGAGTTTTCATTGTCTGAGTTTTTCAATGAATCTCCATCTTTTTTGTCTCTCCATCTCTGTCCATCATGATCATTTTTGTTTTACTCTTTTGTGTGGAGCTATTAAATTTTATTTGTGTTTTCTAGAAATCCTGACTCTGCCACCATGGTCTAACTGCTTCCCTTTTACTCCAACTTCCTCTGTAACAACTTTTTTTCATCTTACTTGTTTTGCACTGGTATACTAAAAAAATATTTGGAGCAAACTTGTTTTTTTCTTTGAGCTAATCTTTTAATCATCTAAGTGTATTGAGCTTTTAATGAGGCTTTTTCTTTCTTTCCCTTTACTGAGCTCATGACAAAACCTTGACTGTCCATTTGCTTTACAGGTAGGAAGGATTTTTGTTTCCCCCAGTTTGCATCTTAGTTCATACTACTGGGACAAATTGTGCTTCAAAAGCTATTTTTCCAGCCATAGCTACTTAGATATTTCCAAATACTGAGTGTATTACCTATCATTGCTGGACAAAATACCACACAGACTGTCAGTTCTTTAAGGTCTTACCTTGTTTCTTGATGTTCGTTGTGCAGGGGCTGTAAATGTGCACCTTGGTTGGGTGGTAAGGTCAGAGGGTCCACATACGGCATTTTTTATGAATCATGCAAGTCATACAGCCTTCTGCTTTCTGTTTGGAAGAAGTGCTCCCTAGAGGACAATACTGAGAACAGAGAGAGAGACACCAATGTGGTCCCACAAAGACCTGCTCTGTACCATACCTTGAGCAATCAAGCGCAAACTGATGTTTCTGGATTGTCATTACCTGGAAAGGATGTGCCACTCAGGGAACTCAGACATTCAAAGGTTTCTTCAGATGTGGACCAGATACAGCACCGGGTATTTCACTGCTGGATTCATTCATCTGCTTATCCTTGCCTTGGAGTGGGCACGCAGCCTCAGTTGTGAACTTCCCATGTCAAGCAGCACTAACAGCTTCTGGATCTGCCAGTCCAGCTCTGTCACTGCGTAGCAACCTCCTTGTCCCCAAGCACAGCAGGAGCTGGCAGGACCAAGATAAGGCCACTGCTACTAGAACTTATTTTTACCAATAAAGTCTCATCTTGTTTCCTAACTGTTCCTCTATTCCTGTTCCTCTACCGAGCATTCATATTACCATTATTATCTGCTCTGGCACTGAAGCACACACTTTAGTCCCAGGTTCTTTCTCCTGCAGACTGCTGAAGCTGATTTAAATGCTGCCAATGGCATAAATGGCACACTACTCCATGTCAAAGATGCCTATTATGTTGGAGCTTCTTTGGCATTCAAGAAGTCCTAGATGGTTTTGATTCTGAAAGCATCTTCCTTCAATGTAAAAGAATAACAATTATTATTATTATTATATAAATATATAATATTTATTTTTATATTATATATATTATATTATAATGTATAATTTTATTAGTAGTAGTAGTACTAGTACTAGTACTAGTAGTAGTAGTAGTAGTATTATATGACCCCCCCTACATACAGAGACAGGACATCTTGCTTTTCCTAACAAATTTACTGTTTTGTGACACTTATTGATATGTCGTGTCATCTCTGCTGTTTGAGATATATTCTCAGAGCTGTCATAACTGGTGTTCCCTGTACACAATATTCCAGTGTCATTATGAGGCACAGTCATAGAAATTGAAGGATGTTATGGCATGGTACAGGGAACAGTTTAAATGGGAATTTCCTCCTCCAGAAGGTCACACTTTTACACAAACCCAGTAGAAGAACTCTTTACAGAAACTACAGAAAACTAACGACAAAATAAAACCATATGGATCAAGCTTTGAAGAGTAATCTTGAAAGGGATGGATTTTCAGAGAGGAAAGTAAGGTACATGTTATTTGGAAATCAGATGTTTCAATTATTAGTTATGGTCACAAAATCTCAGTCAGTAGTTTCATAGTGTCAAGATTTTCCAGCTGCTTATTTGCACGGCTTTATTTTTTTTTCCCAGTTCATTTTAATACATGCTAACAAACAAAAAAAAATCCTGTATGAGTCAGGAAACATAATTTCAATGGAAGTCTAAAAAAAATCATCCAAAAAAATCCCACAGAGTGAGAGAACAAGGATTTTGAAACACTACTTCAGCTATCTCCACATCCATCTCCCTTTCCAGGAAAACTAGCAAAGTATGAGGCTCTTACATGCAAAATTATATTTTTCTCTATAGCTTTTTATTAGCAGGTAAGATAAACATCTGCAGTTTGTGATGGAGTTGTGAATGAAAGTGTCAAACCTAAGCCTCAACAGTTGTAAAAACAGGTGACTGATTTGCACCTGGTCAGTTTGTTCTAAAGAAACAAATTCTAAAACAGACACACTTCAGATGTAGCACAGCAAATGGCGTTACCCAGCTCTCTGTAAGAATATTGTCTTAAAGGTTTCCCAGCAGAGAATTAAATACAGTGGTTTTCCATTTTGAGCAAAAGCAAAAATGCATGCAAGTTGTTGTATAGCAGTGAGGAATTTTTGCATACATCACAAGTTTCAAAGGACAAAAAAATTCCACCTTAGCAAGATATGTATATGCTAGATAGCCTACCTAAAGCAATCCAGCTCAGTGTAATTGTAATACGAAAACACAGAAAATAAACACCATGAAAAAGTAGTGATGTGAAGTTCCACAGTGACCTAGAAGTAGAGGTGGGAGCAGGAACGGGCATCCTGGGCTTTTTCTCACAATGCAGTCCATGGGGAAAAGCAGACAGCAACATCACTAAATTTTAAGTATTTCAAGACTTAGAATAAAAGCATCAAAACATAAATGAAGCTTTGATTATAGAGTGACTTAAGAATCTTTGTAAATGTTATATCTGGCTCAAGGTATTTTTTCAGGTTAACACTGAGGCACATTCCCCTGACTGGTGAAATAACCATAATGCCTAGTGATATTTAATGACCCCTTTGAGAGCATTCATAGAATGCAAATTCAGTGCAAGATATTTTCCACTTGCATTTCAAACAGGTAGGTATTTAAGTATCTATGCACAGTTGTCCAGTTTCATTTATGCCTACCAGCTTCTGCAATGTTTAAAAGACCACCTGTAATCAGGGATTTCAAAGACGAAGTTTTGAACATCAAGTAACTTGCCCCATGTTTTGGCATCTATTTGATCCCACTGTATTTGCAAAAGAAGAAAAGCACTCAGTGAAAAGCATATGCAAAAAGGAGCCTGAGTGCATAAAACTGGAGTTAAATAGGTTGTTAGATTTGTCCACCCAAGACCTACTTCACTGTTTTGAATACCTGCTCTCTGGAAAAGGCTTATTTCTCAAACAGGAAGTTTCACAGCTGCCTAAAACCCCACCTCCAGAAGGAAACACATGTGTAAGGGGGCTGGGCAAGGCAGTCCTTGCGCATCATCAGCTGCCATGAGAAACCTGCACACGTTTTGTGTAATGGTTTTCTGGTCCAAAGCACTCCCCTGAGGTGGGTACATGCCTGTCACTCACCCCAGCCTCCTGAAGGGGCCGTGGTGAGGGCAGGTGGGCTGCTCCACTGAGAACAAAGCACCAACAACACACAGGTGTGGAGAAGACTGAAAACAGCATGTTTTGTAGCCAGCTGGCAAAGGCACTATGTGACAGGTCGGGAAGGGAGGTCCCAGTTATTTTGGGAAAGGCCAAAGGCAGAAATGTCGTGCTGAGGGGTTCCCTGGCAGTGCTGGGGAACGACGCCCTCTGAGAGAGGCAGTGTCTAAATGAGGGTACAAAGATAAATGTACTGCCCTGCTGTGCTTGTCCAAACTGGATGGACACAAGATCTGCCACTAAAATGGATAACTGCATGAAGGATGATTAGTGATGTAATTGATTTGGAGAGCACTGCTACTGTGTGGAGTTACTATGCCCTAAAATTTAGGAGGCATACAGAAGATAAGCACTCTGTTGGTGATCCCCTTAGCTCCTTCTACAGCCGATGGACAGACACAAGCATCTATAGAAAATTATTACTTTCATCCCAGAACTAATAGCTGAAGTAAACTGCTTTCTTAACATGCCCATTTCTCCACAATAGATGCAAGAAGCTCTGGGCAATTAGCTGAGAGGTAGATCTCTAAAGTGGGGTGAGATAAACTCCACACAAACTTATCTACAAAAGCAATCCTGCCTATAATTACCAATAATCTATCATTACAAATCATAACTATTTTGCTTTGCTTTTTTTTTTCTAAAAAGAAATGTGGCGTATTTAAAGCCCAAAATGCAACTAGATAGCATTTAGATCAGCAGGTCTTCCCCAAAACAGGTATTTAATTCAGCCTCTGGTGTTCACACATTTCTCTGATGCTGTATTTGCCACCAAACAAATGCAGAGAAAGAGGAAAACATTAATCTGTGTCAGGCAACGCCATCAGAAACCACTGACCTCACCCCTCTTCCTGAAAAATTCAAAAGCCAAAGGAAGAGGAACAAAAAGCTCCCACCAAAGCTCCAGCAAAAAAACATTTTCTCATCATGTTGCTATGGCTTTTATAGTTCCCCATAGTGACCGACACTGCTTTAGAAAGCCGTGCAGAGAAGCAAGATGAACATATCTGGTCCTGCATCACCTCAGGGTCAGTCCTTTCTTTTCTGTTTCAAGTAACTATTAAATTGAGAGTACAGTGCACTTGAACTAATTTTCCCTTCCAAATACCAGGTAATAAAAGGAAACCTATCCTGCCTCATTTTCTACATGCAGAAAATAAAAGAAAAGAATCACCCGTACCTAGAGAAAGGGACAGTGGTGTCAAAGGCCTCAATGTGCCTCCAAATACTTATTCGTGCTACAATATCAAAATACACGTTTCACAGGCAAGTGAAAATGTAATTTTATTCTGTGATGTGGATATCAGATCAGTCAGATACACACCTTTTAATAGCACTGCACTGAAAGGCAAAGTTTGACTGTAAAAGCAGATGGGGTAATTTCTGGCAGTGCCATTAGGATGAATCTTTTTCTCTCTGCCATAAATGAGTAGTAAATAACAGATTGCTATACTGGAAAGGTGGTTCAGAAAAGCAACTGTGGTGTTCATTTCTTTACTACCATAAAGAAAAGCAACATGAGAAATGCACAGCTTAGTAGAATTGATTAGTTAAATTGTAGTACATGGTGCTGACTTCTCAGTCAATGTTAAACCCCTTCTTCTGAAAATAAGATTAAAATCTCAAATTTTTTAATGGTCTTTAGTTATTCTTAACAAATAACTGAGTCCTTCTTGAGTTCATATAATCAAAACTGAAGTTCATTTTGGATTCAAAAAGGGAATAAACCCATAAGGGCTTCATTACAAAAATACTCTCGACCACAAAGCATAATCAACTAAAAGATGAAGGAGCACAAACAGAGGCACTGTGTTTTCTGGTGGTAAATTTACCTGGGAGAGAGAGTTTATAACTGCATATATTTTCATCTTTTTGGAAGTATTATGGACCAGGTACAGAAGTAGCTTCATCAGAAAGTAGTCCTGCTACTAAAGCACTGAAAATCATGCGATGATCTTATATTGCAGTATTACAGCGTGATATTGGTTTTGCATTATAAATCATAAACACGCATTTCTATAAGAGTATATAGTGTCCCATTTTAGGTAATAGACTCCAAAAAACAGTTTCCTTTTCAGAAAATCTGCTAGAAAATTTATTTCTCTGATGTGAAAGACCAGGATAAAGACTACAGACAAGTTGAAGAAAAGTGAGGAAACTTTATTTGATAACACATAGAATATACAATTCTTTTGTTTATCTAATGTTTTCTACATTTGTGCAACCAGAGCAGGAATAACATCTCCCAACATTTCTTCATTTAGAACACATAGAACAGGTTGGGCAGGAAATGACATGTCCACATGTCATCACACACTGCCCGTGCTGTGAATGTCAGTGATAGCAGCTTTCCATGAAGACTGCTGTGTTGTCTAATGAAATATTCAAATTGTTGCCAGTGATGCTTACTTTTCCTCAAGTACAGTAGCAGAGAGTTACCAAAGAAAACCACATGTTGACATAAAAGACAGCCTTCTGGCACCCTGAAATTAATTTTAGTGAAAAAATGATTCATTTATCATAATGCTTCTAAAGTCATAAATCCCACAAAACGTAGCTGGGCAAGAGTGACAAGGAAAAATGCTTTACCAAAGAGCTTTTGCCTATTTCCCCATCCAACAAGTAGAAGTTTCACCAAGATGACAGGGAGAATTGTTACGACGATGACTTGAGAAATGTCTTTTATTTGTGGGTCTCTCAGATCACTTTTCCATCCTCAAAAAGTTATCATAAGGTACATGTCCTAAGAGAATGGGCTGGCTACAAGGAGCTCTAGAAAGATCTCATCCAACCTCTGTCTCTTTCCCTCTCTCCTAGAAGGACATACTTGCAACTCCCACGAACATTTTGAGGTGGCAGGAGAGGAACAGGTGGAGACTGCACAAAGACTGGGTGTATGGGAGGTGCAGGCATGGAGTAGAATCATGGGATTGTTTAGGTTTGAAAAGACCTCTAAGATCATCGAGTCCAACTGTTAACCCAGCCCTGCCACATTTACCACCAAACCACATCCGCATATTTTTCAAACACTTCCAGGGATGGAGATTCCACCACTTGGTTTGGCATCCTGTTCCAATGTCCAACATTGTGGTGCATGGATCCAGTGGTAGACTTGGTGACTTTTGAGTGGGTGGGATTCCCCCACCCACAACAGTGATTCTAATATGTTGTAAAGGGTCTGCCTCCTGGATGCCATTCATCTAGACATCTCCACCCCTTTCCAGAAAGATCTGTGTTCTTACGTTCCTTATTAGTTGTTATGATTATGTTTATTAATGAGTACTGTTGAATATTATAATTTCCTCTGGAAAGTTCTGTTCTGTTATGATTATGATTGGTTCATTTAAATATGCCCCTCCCTTTATTATATGTTATTAGTTACTTGTCATCCCTTGTCATTTTTCTATTGGTTTATCCCTTAGATCCACCCCTGAGTTCAGTTAGTATAAAAACCCGTCAGTTTCTTTTCTGTGCTCTCGGTTGCATCTCCCTTCAATAAACTGGAAAGTGTTGCAACTGGGAGTCACTCTTTCTCCTTTGTTTCTGCCGTCGTGACTACCACCTGAGGTGGCAGTGATCCCATATTGGGACAGTGGCAGTTTTGTTGGCTGTGCAGACCAGGACCCCGACATAACTGTGGCCTGCCGAGGCCACTCCGGGCCTTGAGGTGGACACAGCATGACAGTCCAACTATACCTTCAATTAAGAGATTTTTCCTATTCTATTAAGAAATGAAGAAATTTCCTTTAAATTAAGAAATTTTCCTATTTTCTAATTTTCCTGTTTCCTAATCTAAACCTCCATGTCCTGTAGAGATGCTCGTGTTCCTCCTGCTGGCCTGCTTCCCATGTAACTGGACACTGAGCAGAGGACTGCCTAATATACTGCAGTGCAATGTGGGTTATGATACCTTTGCAGGGATGTAAGGAACAACCCACAATCCCTGCTTTCATCAGGAATAACCAGTGATGATAGACAACCATAACTTCCAAACCACTGCCCCATCTGAATGCACAACTCCTTTGCCAAGTCCTACAGAGCGCTGATATTATTTATTGCAAACTATTCAGTCTTTGCTAAGTTGAGAGGCCCAAATGACAAAGTCATAGATGAATGAACTTGATATACTTGGTGAACCCAAATCAAAGCTGTGACACTCTTGTTCTCTGCCCAATATCCATAATAAAGCAAAGGACTGTTCGTTATGAAACATAAGCTCTACTTTAGCAGATTATTTCTTTCCAGTGAAGTGCTATTGCTTTTTAAAATACATCCATTATAGGCGAGCAACAGCCAAAAAAATGCTTATACATCATTACAATGGAACTTATTCTCTTACTTCTTAGTTTAAAAGTGGTATTCAAGTGTGGATTGCATGTGAATTCTGTTGTAACTGAGTAAACAAAGTGTGAATGACTGAAGCTCCTTTGGACTCGCAGCCTTCTCAAGACACAGAGAAATAGGCTGTCATAAATATGCCTGTGGAATAGTATAAAAACCTTCTCTAGTCAATGTGCATTCAGCAGGAATATTGCATTCATGTAATTTTCATTTTATTAATTTTAATATGGAAATCAGAGCTTCATTACAGTGCAACAAGAAATACACGATAATATAAAATTTCAAAGCACACAAATAAAATTATGCCTTACCAGCTTTCATTTCCCCACAGCACTCTGCAAATAATACAAACAGAAGTTTTGTTTCAGGATCGGTGTGGCATAACCAATTTTGCTCAGGCAGAGAGCCAAGAAAACACAAGTTCTAATCCCTACCCTCAGGCTCTCAATTCAGCAAGGCACTTATGCCCCTGTGTAACTTTGAGAAAAAGCAGTGTAGTTGCAGTCAATGAGCCTATTTCACCATTCATGCATTTTCCAAGTACTCAGCTGATGTGCTAAGCTCCTTTCTGCCATTTTTTTTCACCTTTAACAGAAGACATGCTCAACTATGGCACAGGGTTGCTGTGAGGTTCCTCATCTGTATTTCTGATGAACTGATGCAGCCCTAATACCATGGAGCACCAATGCCTTGAGGTCTTTAATATGTTTCTTTTTTAAAACATAAATTCCATTTTACTAAGATACTGCCTCCTGATTTTAAGCAGTGCTAAGCACCTCTCTTTTTATTAGTACAAGAGCACAACTGAATTTCCCTGGCAGCCTACCAGTCTTTGATGAACTCTTCTGAACTCTGCTATAGACCTTCTGCACCTCTGTACACACCATTGCTGCCCTTCTCCTTAGGTTTTGTTTGAGGGTTGCCTGTCTATGAAGATACACCATCATTTTTAATTTGGACCAAGCTTGTCTTCACTGTGTCTTTACAGCTTTACATTTGGTGACTATCTGCACCTTCAAGTCTCTATCTTCTGCTTTGCACTAGTTTTTGTTCTGGTTCCAGGAATTTCCTCCTTTCTGCACTTTATATCAGTCATCTCAGGCCTTTTTAAACCTATTCACATCCCTACTAGTAGGAGCAACCTTCAAATTCATCATCCCAGCTGGTGTGATCCACTCCTCCATCTCCCTTGCTGGAGTAGCAGGCTCCTCACCTCAGTAGCAGGCTCCTACAATACAACCAGCACCACATGGAGTACCCTAGCACACCTCTGATCATTGCCTTACCCCTGACAGTAATGCCACAGCCAACATCGTTTTCTTGCTTTTTTTCCAAAGTATTTCCCCACTTTTCCAAGCTGTCTTAAATGTGCTTATTGGCTTTTAGTCTCTCAGTACCTCTGACATTCTCTCAAAAACCATCCTCTGCTTTCTGGCATCACCAAGGCAAAACATGAGCTGAGATCTTTGCTTTTCTGTAAAGTTCATTATCCTATGTTCTCCTGCACTCCAAATTAATTTTCCTGTTTCTTCTTGTCTTTCCCTTACATGCAGTTTACTTGTTTATTGAGGTAAGATCTGCCTTCTTGCTTGCTCATGACTACAGCAACATCCCCAACATACATCCAAACAGCCGTATCTCCAATGAGCCTTCCTAAAGGCCTGCCAAAAGTCAGCCACAATATGTTGAGTCCAAATCACATACTCATCCCTCATCTTCTTTCCCAAGGGGACATCTTCCATTGGGCACTCCCAGGAAACAGCAGCTACCCATGCTGTGCTTTGCTACTGTCCCATCACCTCATGGTTCAATGTTTTACACACACTGAGGAGTAGCAGCGGGTTATTCCTCAGTGTCATTAGAACATTGTTTTGTGTACGTGGCTGCTGTGTACAATTTATTTTGATAAAACATGAAGCTTTTCAACAACCTTCAGATTTATAACAAGATGTAAAGGCCTGTCATGTTTGAGAGGCAAGGCTGAAACTAATTCAAATACATTCTAATGATGACCTGTTTTCAAAATACTGCTTTTCACCCTATGACTGTAAATTATGTAGCTGCATATTCCAGTTTTGCACCAGAAGTGGCAAAACACCGTTGATAGATTCAAGACCTGTTTCCCATATAAATACTGGACTTGTTTCACAGTTTCCCAGCAGAGTAGTCTTAGGGAACATCTACTTGGAGGTCAGTTTCTTCCAGACATCTGCTCTCATTATTGCAGCTAGACCGCTACATATGTTCTGGTGGATCCAAAACTGGGTTTGATGCACCTCTGCTCGAGATAGCCTTACATTTAATTACAAGTGCTTAGACTTAATTCAAGAAATTTTGACTACAGCCCCTTAGTCCTACGATGCTGACAGCACTAGGTCTTGGGGGATGTTTTCAGTGGGGTTTAAGGGGCCAACTGAGCATTCTGCTATGCTGTGATATATATCTATGTAGCTCCATCAATTTCCTGGAAGGTTCACTAGTATAAAATCAGCACCGGAAAGCAAAAATCAAAATCACTGGCTTCTCTATCACACAGGGGAGTCTGAGACAACACAGAAGATGCAACTGCTACACATTGACATGGCCTGGATTCATGCCTTACTATGTATAAACAGAGAAAGATAACCAGCTTTCTTTTAGCACACTTTCCAGTACAAATCACTACATTCTCTTCACTACAATACTTCCACCTGACACTAATAAGCATCTGTAGACAAGCTTGTGTGGCCTATGCACCTGCAGCAGCAATAGAGCACAAGAGCTTTTAAAGCATTATTTTCTGAAAATAATTCAGCCACTGGGAGATAGCGGACCAGGGGTTTGGGATCACTGTTTTTTCTAGAAATAAGAAAATACTCACATCCTGGCCTGTGTCAGGGGCTGCGTGCTGTCTGTAGGTAACAAAAGGGGGTCCTTCCCCTCCAGCTCACACTGGTGAGATACATGTGATGTGCTGGGTCCAGTGCTGGGCTCCTTGGTGCAAGGATGAAACAGACTTACTCAGGTGAGTACAGAAAAGGGCCAGAAAGATGATGAAGGGCTTGAATCATCTATTATATGAGGAGAGGCTGAGCACAGCGCCATATCAGCCATTTCCTCAGATACAAGTCACAGCATTTCAGCTACAGAAAGATTTCTAAGTTTCCTTATCTCAGACCAACCTTAGTACTGCATTGCTAAACAAACTCCTCTCAGAAAATCACAAACACCAGAAACTGGAAGGAGACAGGACCCCACTAAGCTCTACAGATCTAAAAAATCCTTGCAAACTGAATTTTTTCCACTGTGAAGCTGAGCATGGGACAGAAATGAGCCATAAAGGTTTAAGTGCTACAATACCAAGTTGCCTTTCTACTGGTTCTCCATGAGGTTGAACTTTATTCCTAGTTTGATGGGCTCTCCTAGCCTATCTCAAAAATAGGTCTGTTGGCCTCCTGCTCATACAGATCAGTCCAACACTCTCTCACATACGGAATTTTTAAGTAGCTGCACAGAGTTATGGTGCTGGCCCTCTCACATCCTGGATCCCCATGGTACCACCCACCTGCCATCTGTCTGAGGACCCTGCACAGCGACCTGATAACCAGACTGGCTTTCAGACAGTCCTCAACAGCAAACACTCAGCTCAAAAGTTACTGAAGTACACAGAGAGGGACTTACATCA
Source organism: Daphoenositta chrysoptera (assembly GCA_013397915.1). Taxonomy (NCBI): domain Eukaryota; kingdom Metazoa; phylum Chordata; class Aves; order Passeriformes; genus Daphoenositta; species Daphoenositta chrysoptera. The sequence goes on from VZRO01000372.1 coordinate 263,105, forward strand.
AGCCTTCAAAGCATATAGGACTTAGTGTATTAAATAACAGCATCCAAGCTCTTCCAGTTCTGGGAACAAGGATAGCATATCAGCATAACCCTTCATCTTTAGCTTTATATTTGATGCCTCAGAAACAGAGTAAAACTACTTGCATTTTACTTTTTCCTGTCTTTCCATACATTCCACTCCTGTGCAATCAATAACGTCCAAAACTGAATTCTAGTCAATCACTCTCTGTCTGACAAGTCTACCCGGGAAGCAGAGAACAAAGCAGAAAATAAAAAGTGAGGTCATGGATGCCTCTAAAAAGTTAAGCTTGAAAACTTGGGAGTGGAGAGGACTTTTCACACTTCCTGAAAGAACAGGGCAGACCATACAGCAGACCCTTATTTCAACCCAAAAGCAAGTGAAACATTCTTCCAACAGTATAAAATGCTGTGGAAAGCTAAAAGGAGCAGAATTTAATGGAGATTAACACCGGGGAACACCTTTACATTAAAATACACTCCATCAAACCTCATTCTTCATCACTACACAGGGGTTTCAAGCTTCTTTTCTCACTGAAACCATCCTATATGGCCCTTCATGAGCCCTAAAACCACAGACAAATACGGTCTAACCACAGACAAATACAGTACCTGCCTTGGTACAAGCAGTTGGAGACAGCAGAGGGACCTGCAGAGTCTCTGTCTGACACATCAGCACGAGCACCTGACTGGATGGCCTCAGCAGCACAGTGGTACTGGTTTTACCAAATTCTCGTGTTAATGCTATTAAAATTTTAATTCATAGTGTTGCACAAAAGTTCTATACTGGGTGCACAAGTTGCTATTCATAAACTTTCAAACTTGATCTGTTAAACATGAAATGAAAGACATAAGAATATGGTCATAATTCATAAAATGAGAAGTCTTGAATAAAATTGTGATTTTTATTATAGTAATTTTAAATATTTCAGTTAACATCTAACATATTTCACTGAAGTATTTATGATAATTTACATTCATCAGTTTTAGCCCCAATTTTCAAGGTTTGAAATTGCTGAGATATTACTGCCCAATATCCATTTCCAGAATATGTTCATATTGCATTCATGAAAATATCTGCTGAAACACTCAGGCATCAGAAGTGAAATTCCATGTCAGTTTTTATTTTGAAATTTTAGGTCCTGCTGTAATCAAATGGAGGAGTTTATAAAGGTAGACCAAAAGAAACTAAGAGAGTTTCCCATATTTCTTAATTTTTTTTATAGTGTCATCTTTCAGATGCTGTGGATTTTATCTTTCTCTAAGAATTACAACATAGTACGGGATACCACAGCATATCTCCCACAGCAGTATCTTTGCAACTAATGTATTGCAATTACTAAATATTTTAATATATTGGCTACCATTAATTAGATTATAATAATAATATTATTAAACTATTATTGTTGGATCATGTGGCTTATGTCGTTTAATTTTGCACTGATTTGATGAAAATCAGACTATTTCAGGAATATTCCTATTGTCACTTGTAACACACCTTCAGTCACATGCCACAGGTATTTTTTTCTACTTGCTGCTGGGTTTCATCATGCATATTTCATTGAGAAATGCTTGAAAAGTTAGCCCCCTCAGACTAATATATGTGAAAACATGGTAATACTACTTAGCTTCGATGTACAGAGGAAAACAATAGATAGCTTTTAAGGTATCCTCAGAATAAAGATGATGCAAGTCATTTGCCCAAATCTACTTTTCTCCTGAACAGAGGGTCAGCATGACATTCAGTCTCAATCAAGAGCAAGCAAGAACATGCATATGTTTATGCCCTTTAGCTTTTTGTTTCAAGTATTTTTTATTACAGAAATATAAAATGTCATTGGAAAAAGACATTTTTTATTGACAAATGCACATTAATCAGCTAAGGGAGATGAGCAGGTTTTATTCCTCAGTGAAGCAAAATGAAGTTACTGGAATAACATGAAACATCTCCAGCAATGTGACTTCATCCTCATCTGTATTTAATTCTTCACAGTGTTTAGGGAATAAAAATAGTAAAAAGTGAAAATAAGCATATAGGGAAAACATAACTTTCACTTTTATAGGCCATGTATTGTGCCTGCTGGGTAGCTTGACAGAAACCCAAAGACGTTTCTGATGCTTAGACACATATTTTTTGAAAAACAAGATTAAAGAAAGTTTTGAAGGCTAGTGATTTAGAGATTTTCCCCAACTGGTCAATTTCTGATAGACATCACATTACAAACTTTTTACACATAATCCATTCAGTTGCTTTGTTCACTGAAAGGTGATTTAAAGATCATGTTCCTTACCTGAACTCACTTCCGTGTGCCAGCAGATCTAGCACATGCCTCTGCTGAAACATGCTTAAAGCTTATTTGAAGTACTAAATTGAACTTCAGCCCTAACAGTGTCTTAACATGAACCCAAAGCAGGCACAGTTTAACTGTAACTGCAATGAAACAAAGGCTTTTCTATAAGGTCAGCAAGCAAAACATCCTGCACCTGGTACCTCGCAGACTCCCAGCTCTGTACAAGTCAGGAGCCAGCTTTTGCAGAGCTCCATCCTTCGTCAGAGTATGAGTCAGTAGCATGGAAAAGCTCTCCTCTTGCTATCAATGAACAGCTGAAGGCACTCCAGAAACTCATGCCCACAAATATATCAAAGAAGCTCGAGATGCTCTGCCAATGTGACTGCAGGGCCCCAAATCACAGCATCTTCCTAGCAGGTTAGAGATGACAGCGGGAATTCAGACTGGCACTAGATTGTCAACAGCTGAAGGGCCAAGAAAGACCTAGCAGGATTTAAAGGAAATTAAAACAATGCAGAGATTTGTCTCTTTCTCTGCTAAAAGCAGAGAAGGTAGAAGATGAAAAGAAAGATAATCTCTGTGGAGTTTAAAGGATCCCAACACTTCCTTGCCAGCAGATAACATAAAGCCAGCAACAGAAGAGAGAGCAAGGAAAAAGGGGAAGATTGTCCTGATTAAGAGAGATGATTGTTTCCTTTTCAACCAAGTCCTGTATGCTTGCTGGCTTTCCTTTTCCTCACAGTGGAAGTCAGGCAGAAAACAGAGACACTCGTTCCTTTCCCCTCTTCTTCCTCAATATTAAAATGAGGTAAGCCCTGATAGCGTTTTCTTCTCTTCATTTAAGGATCCAGCACAAGCTAAAACAAGGAAAGCCCTGAGTGAGGAGAGTGCCAGTGGGGAGGGGAGCCCACCATAGTGTTCTGCAAGGCTATATTTGCATCAGCCTCCCAGGGGGTGTTAATTCCTGTGCAGCCTGCCTGTGTCCTGTACCCAGATGATGCAATACCACTGCTGCACAAGGTCAGCATCCACGTGACAAGCTACCAAAAAGAACTGGCAAGCCCTTATTGCTGCTTTGGACAATCAGCTTCAATGGAGCATAAGGCATTAGCCCATCATCTACTGAGAGAAGCAGCATTGTATAAAGCTAGTAGATATTTCACTCTCTTGCAGAATGAAAATCACGAGAAGCATTAATGTCCCCTGGACATTCAGAACAGAAATGTAGTTGTCAGATTACAGAATCAATACAGCGTGTGACTGCTGCTAGAGCTTAGTAATTGAACAAGTATCTTTCTGTCTTTAGGTTTCTATGTCATATCCAGTCTGGAATGAGAGCAGCTGTAAGTTATTGCCACCTAGGATTGTGCCATGGGCTATCCCTTAGCAACAGTTAGTCTCAAATCATTTTTGCTTGTCAACATTACCTAGGAAATAGTCACTTGTAACTTTCTCAGGTTGAAAAAGGAGAAGAGCTCAAAGGCTTTCGTTTCACACATATTTTAATAACAAAAAAGATACAGTTTGATCCACCTTTGCAAACAAGTCTAATGTTCTCTTCGGAGGATTTTATACTGTGTCAGTTTTGCACAGCAACAGCCACCCTCTCCCAGCTACATGGAAAATGAATACAATTACTCGATCAGAGCTGACACATATTCCTGTGTTATAAAGCCCAAACAGTCTCTCATGCTCTACTCATTGGTGTTTTGGAAGCTTGTTATCCCTTTCAGTGCTGGATCCATGCCACAAACTCTGCAGTGATGTTACTGACTACCTGCTCAAGCCTGCACTACCCACCATGTCTTGTTCATGTGATGAATTAAATAACAAAGACTACTCTGCTTGAACACATCTGACCAGGTAGAGACAGCCTTTAAAAACACATAGCACATCCACAGAATATGTGTAATGCCCATGAAAAGACATATCCCCAAAAATGTGACAGGAAGTTTGCACAAGTTCACAGAGCGTGCAGCTTTGCCAGTTTCTACAGGGCTTTTGGATGGGACTGTCCACAGCCCTTCATCACCATGTGTCCTTTGGTTCAGGTTCTCTGCACACCCCTACCTTCAGGCAGGCCATTATTTTGAAAACATGGACTCTTGCAGCTTAAAGACTCTTTGGTTCTTTGAACAGGACTTTTTCCTTTCCTTTTCCTTCCTTGCTGTGCTGCCATCCAAGGCAGCATTTACACACACAAAAGCTTGATCTCTAGGGACAACAGGAATTCAGTGTTCCAAAAAATGAGCTCCCTTATTACATTAAAAACTTTGGTCTTATCCTTATAAATAACTAAACTTTCATTTTTCTAAGCTGTCATTCAATGTTGAGAGGAATACTGAAAGAGGATCAATGTCCTCTTTCCCCTACTCACACAACTGAGGCACAAATTTGAGGTACAAATACGTAACTGGACAGAATTTCTATAAGATGACGTACTGGCGTTATTCTGGAGTGGGTTGGCATCAAAAAGTTGACTCCCAAATAGCTTTTCAGGAGAATAAAAATTCAGACACATACCAAGTTGAATATTTATCTACTTAGTACCGCAAAACACTGGTCTGTTCTGGATTAGATTAGTGTTGAGACACTGAGGAAGCATCTTCAGCAAAATGTGCTTTCACTGTCAATAGAAGACAAAAATTGGTCACCCAGAATTGAACCTTAAATGGCAAAGTTCCCACTAGATTAGAGACCTGTATCAACTGGACCTTTTTCTGTTTCCATTCAACACAGTACTTTTAGACTCCAGCTTCAAGACTGGCAAGGATGCTGGCCATCAATGTCAAAGTCTCGTGCACCTCTCAAACTTGAGTAACTCAACTCCCACGTTCCTATTCTGTTAGACTAACCAGAGTATTACCTGATTTTGGGTGCTGAAATGCTTTATTAAATTAGCAGGCAGTAGAGTCTCATTCAAAATGCTATACTGGTTTGCAGACCTATTGAAACTATTCAATTCACTTTAAAACTCATCACAGTAAATCTTCTTATGAACTGACAAATTATTTTAATGATTTCAGTACAGTTATGTCAGCTTGTGGAGTCAAGTGTTAATCAGTAGCCCATTATTCATCTTACATATTTGCAGCTTGGTCTAATAAAACAACTTGAGAGTCCAATGTCATTTTATCCTTTAACATTTATGGACATGTTTGCATTGATTTTGTAAAAAATTGCCAGTTAAAGCAACATAATGCCACATTTCCAATATGGTTTAAACACAGCATTTTCACAATTCCAATATGGTTAAAAACTTTCATGAAAGACCTTGATGAAAGATTAAGACCAGCTCCAAAGAGACACTGGAGATGAGCTCTCAAACAGATAAATCAAGACACATTTTGCTAGCTGCTATGAGATATGAAGTATTTGATGTACTTTATAAATGCTTTGCAGCTGGATGTTCCATTTCCTAGGGAGACTGTAATGACATTTTTGTAACTCTCTGTAAGTTTTGTATCTTTGCTGATTGGTAGAAGTATAAACTGTGCTCTTTCTCCAGTGTAAGCAGTGTTTGGGAAAAGGCTGTGTAAGTGTCTGAGGATGGTTGTTTAATGCTTCAGATGTGCTACAAGCCTAGACCATGAAAATGAGTACACATAACAGTTATAATAATGATTACCCTTTAATTTTTCCCTTTTCTATGGCACTGAGTAGTGGACATGCCAGTTACTTCTTGCTCCAGTTATTCTGAAATGGCTGTTATCTCTTTGGCTTCAGTGTGGCAGTGGGAACACAATTTTTTATAGACAACCTTAACACTAGCAAACACGGATGGCTTAAGGAGCAAAAGAGGAAGGTTGTTCAATTTTAATGCTTTTACCTTTGACAAAAAAGAGACCTGAAAAACTTTTGCAAAGCTAGCATTTTACTCTGAGTGCACACCTGATTTCCCAGTGTTTCCCATCACTTTCACATCTGATTTCAAATTAGTTACAGATATTTAAGTGATGGAATGCTCTGGGGAAATCAGGACCAGTGCTTTGAGCTAAAATTAAGAGAAGGTTAAATTGTTTTGCAGAGAGGTAAGAAAACCAGTGAAAAAAAATCCATGTATGGATAAAGAAAAAAATACAGTCATCACAAAGGTACCAGTAAATTTTTTTTTAATTGACTGTTTCATGCTTTGTGGTAGTCTTCTCCAGATTCCTAAGAGCTGCCAATTTATATTTCCTCCTCTGTGTACGTACCCAATATACCCAATATGCATTGGTCTGATTTTGCAATATGTATTCTCTCTGGCCGGTGGCAGCAGAGATGATGCTAGAAATATTCCGAGAGATCATTTCATCAAGAATTTACTTCCTTAAACATCTGATTCTTCACAGCTGTGTAGAGTGACTTAAAACTCCTACAGTTGCAGCGGGGGCTTTTTGTACATTTATACCACTACTATTGTAGGGTTGCCTGTGGTCCCAGAAACTTGTGCCCAGACACCATTTCCTCCTCCTCCAATTTCGTAATCTAACCTGGAGGATGCCCAGGCCTTTGACCTGTAACACAGCTGCCATGCCAGCCTCCCTTTTTTACCTACTTTTTGAAATCACCAGAGAGATAGTGAAGTACTAGACAGTGGAGAGTTAGGATCCTGGTTTCCCACTTATAACAGAAAATTGGAGGACTTTTGCTTCAGCTCACTCTTTAGTTGATTTTTCCTCTTTGATTTTCCTCTTTTTTAATTGATTTTCCTTTCCTTATTTCCAGCCCATTTTGAACCACAAAAAGCTATTAAAGTGGAATCCCTCCTTTCTTTCAACTGCTGAAGCCCCATAACCATCTCAAGTGCCAGCAAAATATTTTACATTTATTGACTTATTTGTACTGTGTTTGAGAGCCTTAAAGCAGAAATAAGCTGCGCCAACCATCTTAAAGAACAGTTTGGATAAAATGAGCTGAATTACACTGTAAAATAGCATTACCCTCAGGCCATCACACCGAGAAAAGTTGAGGAACCTGCTCTCTTCATAAAGCAGAAAATTCCCATTTCAAAGCAGAACATTGGTATTCAAATAGCTATGTTAAGAAGGCACCACACACATTACAGATCTTCTTTGGTTTTTTCTGGCCACATTTCATAACGAGGAAGTAAGAGTGTGTTTACAACAGGTGACAGTGCAAAGCCCGAGCACTAGAAGGCAAAGCCTCGTTTACAGAGCTCTTCTTGGATGTCTTAATAAAAATACTGGAAGCTTTTCATTTTATATGCACCACGTGGATTCAAGTACACCGATAAGGCAGAGTGCTTTGAAAGCTGAGAACACAATAAACATTGAAGTCTGCTAACCTTACATCTAACTTGAAAATAAAAAGACACCCATAAACAAGCTCTCAGTTTTCAAGGACTGAAGTAGACAGACATGAAAGTATTGAAACTTCAGGCTGCTCTCAACTTTTATCCCTGCGATTTACATTAAAAAGTACAACATTTTACTAAAATCTACAAAGTTTAAGCAAACACAACCATCAGAAGAGCAAAAGCAGGAAGGACTATGAAATAGCACTCTACAGACATTCATCCACACAATATGGGTCACACTTTGTGACCTTCATTATCATAATTATAGATAAAAATCCTTTAACATATTTTTCATCTTAAGTATTATTTTACATGTTTTAAAGCCTATCAGATAAGCCTGGTGTCAGAGCTATTCTAGCACCAGAATTCTAATATGAATAAATTATCCAGAATACTCTTTTTTTAAAAAACAACTACATGCAAATCCAGCCAAGGTGACCAAAAACTACTTGAAAAACAAGGCTGAAAAATTTAAATACAGTTAGTATAGAGACAGCGAATGTGTAAAAATATGTTTATAACTTGATTCACTTAGTTTACCTTCTTATGTAAAAGGTCAGGGCTTTTTTTCCCAGTGGTAGGATGCATTCATTAGGTAAGATATGCCAAACCTGAATATATTAATTTTTATTTTACTAAAGGGTTTGATGGCCTTCAATTACATTATTGTCTGCAATGGTTGGAATTTGTTTTTTATTGCAAAATAACTACTATCATTTGCCTTGTATCTGTAGGGGAAACTATACTCAGTAAAGAATTTATGTTCCACCATCAGCAGAAACTTAAAATTTCAAGGCAAATGTACAGAGCATCATCCAACCAACTATGTCAACAGGGGACAACTTTTTGTGTTGTAATAAGTAGCCTGTAACTTATGGCTGCATAGACTGCAAATGAGTTCCTTCATAAACTTAGAAATGCTAATTGCAATTTAAAATATCTGCTTTTTTGAGTTACATAAAGTTAACATTGATAAACATCTTTTTTTTTTTTATATATTATAGTCTAAAATAGGCATCATGAAATTAGTTTGGAGGTCTAACAGGGTTTCACTGTTAGGTGATTATTCCTAACACTGCTAAATAACAGAATAATAGTTGGGCATGAGGTGCATTAGCAGTTCTCTCATGGGAAGCTTGTACTTTCTTTAGTGCACAGCTGTCCCACTCTGGTGCTATCAGTGTGGGAAATGTCTAATGCTAGTGAAATTTAAACACGTTGTTTGTTTTCATGGACGTCTGTGCACGTACCAGAGCTTCATTAGAGCACCTCATACCTAAATGAAGCATCCTTTCTGCATGAAACCCAGAACAAAGCATGCATTTCCATGACAAAGGTGAATCCAACATCGGAAACATTAGGAAACATACTCCACTTCAAACACGTTCATTAAATCTTATTCAAATATAGCAAGAGAAGGAAAATTCTTCCTAAAGCTCTGGACAAAGTGGATTCCTTGGCAAACTTGTTATACCAAGTGTATGTATTTGGTACTAGAACAACAGCACTGTCCAACTGCAACTGAAATGTTTCCTCCTAAGGAACTCTGATAATGCAATGCACCAGAACTCTGCTAAGCTTGTAATTAAAAAGCTAGTATCACCACCACATGTCAGTTCACTAGTTTCCCAATTAAACAAATGCCAAAACCACATTGCTAGATAGTTTATTTTTCACCAAAACAAAAAGGTTGGTTCTGTTGAATAGACTCTGTGTTCTCACATTAGTAAGTACCAACAGATGCTCTTTTATATGCTAACATTCAAATGCACTTGAAAATCTAGTTATATTATCATTCTTTTAAATACAAGCAATATTATTTATCTCAATTCAACTTTAAATGTAATATAAAGCAAATTTGCCCATTGTGAAGAAAACTGGAATTGAGTGCATGCTGCATTTTGTCTAACCAGCAGTTACCCACTATTTTTGATTTTAAAGATTTTTCTCCAGACAGAGTTAACCCAATGAGCAACAACAATATAAATACTTGTAATGTGAACAGATATTATTCCAACTGCAGCAGTAAAACATATACCAGTCTTAAAACACTTTGAGAAATAAAACACTGGGAGCCAAACACAGAGGTATGTTAAGTGAATAATAAAAACACATTTGTGTGTACTAATTGGATAATGACATATATTGCTTTGACTGTCAGTTACCACTGTGCCTTTAAAAGTTCCTTTTGTTAAGCATGTAATTTCACTGTTAAAAATGAATAAAAACCTCTGCAACTACTTCAAGACAGCCTTGCATACGGTACAGATCTAATGTCAATGTTAGTTTGAAAATAATCTCCATTGTGAGACTTTGCACTTTATATTCTCATTTACTTCTATCTGCCTTGCATAGGTTCTGGTTTGGTGGGGTGCGGGGGTTAAACTTTTCTAAAGCCTTGGGTAAGTTTATAAGGAGGACGGTACACCTGGTATTAATCCATTCCTATTTCAGTTAAAAAGAGTGCGGCTTGCAGGGTCCGGGCTACAAACCCTTCCACTGCACGAAAGCCCCTTGCAAAGCTGCTTCTGACTTGCCACCAAGACACGCTCAGTCCTCCAGTCCTCCCTGCCACTGAAATCCACAAGTAATGCCACAGTGTTGACCAGCTATCGTGTCTCACCCTGCATCTCCCTGGGCACTCTGACCAGTGGCTTTAGTACTAGTTCTGTAATCCAGGCAGGAGGACTAGTCAAAATTCAGCTAAATCTTTAAGCAATCTCTCACCTCAGCGTTGGTGAGGCTGATCAAGTCTGCATCTTACACGTAAACAGACTCCGAATCAGCATTTTTGCGTGTCTGTGTCTGCATGCAAATTTGTCACCACTCAGAGCTCAACACGATCAAAGCTATCAACAATTTAAGAGCATAAACTGACGGAGAGGAGCGGGAAGGAGGTAATTTCAGGTACTCAGACTGAAGTTTACCCTCCACTCCCCCCGAGCTGAGGCAAAGAGTCGCTACAGACAGGACACGCTCCCAGAGTTTTCTGCCAGCCTCTTGCCTCTGCTCACACAACCTATCTGGGGATCCATCCGTACCAAGACCTTTAGCACCGAGTCACAAAACACGGACGTGACAACGAGGTATACGCCAATTCAACAAGAACCAGTGCTCAATCAAACCTCCAAAGTCTCGCCTGGCTAATCAGAAAAAAACCACCGAACCCCAAAGCAACATTTCCAAGAGCACCTCACAGAGCACTTGGAAACCCTCACTCTTTGCCCCTCATGTCCTCCTCCAGCCCCCGCTCGGCTCCAAAGCGCTGAGCCCACGCCATCCTCCCCGGGGCTGGGAGCCGGTTTCCCCAGCAGCGCTTGGAAAATTCCCAGGCAAGTTGTCCCGGCGCGGCGCCGGCAGCCCCGGCGCACGCCCTTCCCTTACCCTGAGGAGAGGGCAGCAGGCTGTGCTCCCCGCGCTCCGCCGGCCGGCTGCGTGCAGGGCGCAGAGTGATGGAGAGCGGCAACTCTTCAGTGATAATCAGCGCTGAGAGGCTGCTCCTGTGAATAGTGTACATCCTGTAGCAGCAGGCTCTGTTTCTAGCAGCTGGCAGCAGCTCTCGCAGGAGCAGTGATGAGCACAGCTTGAGATCTTCCACAATTAACCAAATATTGTATAGCGGCAACAAATCAACAACTAAAACCCGGCTCGCAAATAAAAGCAAAGTACAATTTCAGATGGGAGCTGAAAGCTTAAGTCACCGAATGCTACATCTCTTCTTCAAGATTATTCCAGCAAGCTCCTTCTGCTATTTTTACTGTACCATAATGCACTAGGTCTGGCTTTTACCCTATTGAAAGAACATGAATATATTATTATCCACACAAAAGAGCAGGTTATTGTTTATGAATTACCAGCCTTCCCAGCAACAAAGGCTATTTTCATAAGAAAACTCAATTTCATTTTAGCTCCAATTTGATTACCAGCTGAAGAAAAGCAGCCCTGCGCCTAAACCTCAAAGGATTTTTATTCATACCATTGAATGGGCTTTATTGCTTCCTTTTCAAAACTGATGTAGAAAGCTTTTAGAGTAAAACATTGACAAAAAATTATTGCGCTGCTATTTTGTGCAATAACAGAGCTGAAGAGGGGCAATGATTTCTCAGTCATCCTTCACTGTACTTCAGAACAGTAAAGGCTGGAATTAATGACAGACCATAGAGAGGAGCTAAGCCAAGGTCTCACAATGCATGTCAAATCTAAATGATCACTATACATTGAAAAGACCCAAAAAAGCCTGCAGCTGATTGATTCATGGCTTTCACAAGAAAGACAGGCTTGAAGAGTTTATTGCACCACAATTTACTCTGAATTATCATAAAAATGAATGTAGAGGCTGAATGTCACCCCGGCACACTCCAAAAACACACATCCAGGGACAAAGTTCACCCAGGAATTATAGCAGAGCTGTTCATGCTACTATAGTTAAGGGTCTGTCACTTTTCTCCTATTATAGGGGGTTTTAGCTCAGCTGTAAAGCTGTGCTCCAGAATAAAACTTGGCACAAAGGTCTCATTTTGAGGGAATAAAATTTTTTTAAACAAATGTAAAAAAACCCAAACCTTCCTGGCTGTTTTTAAGTTAAACATTTCTAAAAGCTGCTTGCTAATTTCTGAGGCTTTTTAACAAATTGTGTAACTCCAAATTGGGTTTAGGAATTGAATGATTTTTTTCTTCAAGAAATAAAAGTTAAGCTGTCAGACTACAAAGGGCACAAATTGGTTTTGCTGTATCGGACAGAAAGATTTTTAAATTGTTTATTTTTAAATTGTTTTGTAGAACATGTATGAGAGAAGAGTAGAATTGAACTGCTAGTGCATGGACTATGCCAAAGACACCTGGATCCTGCATTATGAAAGCAGTCTCTGTACTACTACAATTTGAATTGGCTCAGTCACTAAATTAAGAAGTCTCCACAAAAATTCGCAGACAGCAGATTGGAATGACTCAAATGCAGTAAATTTAAGGCTACTGATTCTGAGACAGTTTATCTCTCTTTTCGTAGTGACAGTAAAAATGCAATTAATTAATTTTCTTTTTTTGAGGGTTTGACATCAACTTTTGAAAAGCTAAAGTGGAAAATAAACTGTAGTTGCTACCATAAGTCTCATTTGGGGCTCTTTGTCTAACACAGAAACTTTGAAACCTGTATTAGTTTTGCAAGTAAACCAACAAATCTTGTGGTTTATAAATTTTACTTCTTTGTGCATTTTTTAACATTACCTGTCCTGAGCAAAGATTCACATTTTAGGCATTCCTCTTAATCTCATATAGATTTTAGGGGTGGGGGGAAATGTTATCTTTGGATTGTGGTGGAGCCCAAACCTGGAATTTCAGAATAATCTGAACTTCCTTTCTGGTTCTCTTTCAGAATGGGCACAGCTCACACCAAAAGACTGGAAGCTCTTGTTAAAGGCAGATGCTACTCCAGAGGTTCATCTCCAGGTCCAACAGGGCTTTGGTTCTTGATGGTCACTTCAGTGAGTCAGAGTTTCTGTACTGGGATGGTCTGACTGCACAAGTCCTTTGTGAATTGCAATTAGGATTAAAAAAGAACCTGTTCTTGTACAATTTAGTATGGAGTATTCTCACTGAAAAATATCTGGAGAGTTTATAGAAGCAGAAGAAGCCTGAAAACCCCTCCTTCAGTGCAAGAAAAAAGAGCATGTACATTAAAAGAACTGATTTTTAGTGAAATACTGCAGTTTGATGTTTACACAGCTATTTCTGACAGTCGGGTAGCTCCCTACAAAATTCAGTGTACACGCAGACCACTGTCAGCTCACAGGAGCTGAGTACAAAGAAGTGTTTCAAATTTCCAATGTACAGCTTGCTACACAGTCTCGTCTTACATCTTCAAGTGTTCTCATAATTTCATTTTATTTTTTACTGTGTTTGAAACTTTTCTAAAGATTTGGTGGCAATGGCTATGCATTCCCTTGAGACACAAACAAACTCTGGCAGACTGATGCAGAAACTGGAAAATTTTGCATCCAAACCAAGGAAAGAAAAAACCAAAAATAAAAGGAAAGAAAAAAGAGAATGGCATAGACCATAGACCATGAACAACAAAAAGTTTTCAAATTCAAGAAGCTCTAATTCTATAGTAATATAATAGCCATAAAATATTGAGAATGTTGTATACTTGTGTAGGTATGTCTGAGTAGAGACAGGATGGCTACAACCACCTATGTTCTCAAAAACAGTATTTTTTTAGGGAAGCATGCCGTAACTAATAAAAAATATTTTTCCACATAGAGCAATTCCAGGTCCTACTCACGAGGCTTGTTGGCACATCAAGGCAGTAGGAGCACCTGGTACAATACCACTGCCCAGGCACACAATTTTTAACCACAAATTCAGTTATTCTTGGCACCATTTCTGAGTGAAAAAACTACAGACGATCAGAAGAGTACTGAGCACCAAAAGAGATCTCATACTGTTGTGTATTTAAATGTGTGTGCACACACATGCAGACTATAAAAGTGGTCTCCGTAGATATCTGCCCACAGAATCTATCTGGTTTTGCAGCACTCTCATAAATAGTGTTTATCCATTGTATGCAGTCACGCACACATTTTTGTTTACAGCAGATGCTTTCTGAAAATATCTATTGTCTTGTATCCCACAATTTTTAAACACAGAGGATCTGACAGACTAGGGAAGTCTTACAAATAGACAGCATTTTAATATATTGCTGCTCCCTGAAAGGCTGAGCTGACAGTGGGTTTGGACCCTTCTGATAATCAGTGGTTGCGTCCTGTCCATTTTCCCACTCGTTAACACTTACTGCCTTCCTTCGGGACAGGTGGTGCTCAGGGCAGGGGTAAGAAGCCCTTCTCACCAGGCACCGTGCAAGCCAGCAGCAAACAGCCTGCTGTCTCCTGGGTAAAGCCTCACTGCAGGAACGCGGGAGTGGCTGGCACGGTGCTACCCCGGCGGGCAGCTCCCGTGTGTGAGAGACTCGGGCTGGGCACCCGGGATGGTTTTCAGTCCCTCAGCACACACAGGGGGCCGGTGTTGTGGAGCCGGAAGGTGTCTTTGAATGCTACGGTCATGAATGTGCATTAAGCACTCTGCCAGGACAACAGTAACTAGGGAAATAGTCACAGGATTTGTCCACACTATTTCATTAGAGCATTGCACAGGAAAACAAGGGAAGCTGCCGAGCTACCAGTTAAGTACAAGAGTTTATTTAAAGCAAATGGACTTGCCTGTATCAGGTCTTCATCATTAATCTTTCCACAAGAATGATGATACAGAGTTATCCCTCCCACGCCTTCATCCTTGGACAAAATATGATCAGGATGCCCTTGGGCACACAGCAGAGCAACACCAACTCAGGTTTCTAGCAGACACTACCCTGCTCCAGGTGTCTTCCTGCTCTTCTTTAATCTTTCCACAAGCCTTTGCCATAGACCCTTCCAGTGTTTCATAGAATCACAGAACTGGTTGTGCTGGAGAGGACTTTAAAGATCATCTAGTTCCAACCCCCCTGCCATGGTCAGGGACACCTTCCACCAGACCAGTGTGCTCCTCATCAAATCTAGCTTCAGCAGCAGCCTTAAACTGTGTCCCATCACATCCTCCCCTGCAAGTAAAGGCTGTGCTTTGACTCTCCCTGCAGATCTTGACCCTCCTGTTACCTTCAACTTCATTGACTTAAGTGACTGCATGAGAATGGAGTTGCTGGCACAGGAGAGACAGGGAATAAGTGTCTCTGAATGCAAAGCCAAGATATAAAAGCTGCCCTTATCCTGAAATAAAAAAGCTGAAGGGTATGACCTGTCAGACCCTGAGTAGTAAATTCACTACTTGGCCAATACTGAGAAACTGTTGCTTTGCAAAAGGAGGTGACACAGTCCATTTTAAACTGGTTGAACCACCTAGTACTAGGCAATCCCTGACATTCTAGAGACAGGCTCACTGTTTCCTCGTTGCCTTACAAGTGTGGGTCAATCCATCTGCTCTCCCAGATCCCAGTCCACCCCTCACTTCAGCACTTGGATGCTAAGTTACACACAGGAGACCACAGAGGCTTTCTACAGGTAAAGGGGGAGGGATAGGCACTGCAGAACTTCAAACTACAAATTAAGTTACTCTTTTGTTTTTATCTCAAATTCAACTAGGATCAGATAAATGTAAGTCAGATTAATTAATTTATTGAATTTTTATTATTCACACCTTTTTCATTTTGTCTGCTCTCTAGAAGATGCCTTACACTTACTACTAAATTAAAAGTAAACATCCTCTCAATTTTCTTAATTCTACCATAGGCAAACCTTACAGCAGCCTTTCAGCCAGCACAGCTGCTCCCTTTTTCACCAGTTTGGGAATCTCAAGCAGAGATCATGGCTCTATCCAGTCTAAGTCCATGAAGGAGAGAAGAAGTTGGTACAAACTTGCTAACAGCATTACTAGTGTGCATGTGAGGAGGCAAATAAGAGTTCACCAGCACCTTTTTTTTTCTTCCCGTCTCCCAAAAGGAGGGGCATTTTGATGGGATCTTTGAAAAAAGAGCCAAGAGGTACCTTGTCATTGTTGTTTGCAGTATTGCAGGAGGTGGGAAAACTGCTGATGGACTCAGAGCGCATTATATCAAACAGAATCTGCTCTCTGGTGTGGGGAGTGAAGAGCCCAAAGCAATACCATGGATGTGGGAGCAAGTGAAGATGAGGCTATATTGTCAGTCAGTGCTATTGACTGTGGTCTCCCTGGACATCAGGTCTTTAATCACATTCATGTTTTCACAAGTATTCCCGGAGACTCTGATTTTCAGGTAGAAACCAGATCAGAGTTTGGTCCTGGTGGAGGGTAACCAGTTTTTCAATTAGAGTGGGACAGGGAAGTGCTGAGTCACTATACAATTAATTAACACAGAGATGGTCAGACCATGCGAACTTAAACCCCAGTTTAAGTATTTGTAAGGATACAGGCAATTGTCTGCTCCATGGCAGAAATCCTTTGTCCCTCACCAGAAAAGTATTTACTTTAGAAAAGTAAATAGTATTTATTAGAAATGCTATTTAAAATCAGAAAGCAAAGCTCTCCTGTAAGAGGTAGGTGGCAGAAAAACCCACGCAAAGTAATGTAAAAAGAATGTAAAGAAAGAGTAGCTATCGGTGGGAGGAATATTCAAAGACAGCAAGGGAAAAAAGAGAGCTCAGTTCAAAGGGAGGTTGTGATAAATGACTGCCTGAAGCACATTTAAATGGAAGAAGACAACTTAGAGACACCAAAGAGACAAACACTGAGGACAACCATCCCTGAGGTATAGCGAGGAATCGCAGCTAGGTAGTTGAGAATAGTTCCAAACAGAAGCAGCTGTTTTAGGGGGAGTCCTGCATTTCTGACAGAAAAGGACTGCCAAAGAAAATAATCCTCAATAAATAATCTTATTTGTGACAGAAGGAAATTACATCTTGCTTATCTGGTTCTTCTCTTCACTGTGTATAAACATACTGAGAACAGGTTTGTTTGAAAAAAAGTGTCCTCATTGTGGCAGTAGCCCACTCTTTTATCGTTCTTTTTTCTTTCTTACCTCGGAAAGAACAGAACCAGAAATATATTTTCTACCAATATTTGAAAATAAAAGATAGTTCTCTAAAGATCACAGATATGGTTTGTGACAGGATGCAGTGATATCTGCTGCAGTGCCACTGGAAGGAATTAAATTTGTTTGCAGTGGAGGGGTCTTTTTTGAAAATGAATGAGAATTTAAAAGAAATGGAGAAGGAGGCTGATAGCAAAGGTTGAGGAAAACACAAAGGGTCTATTGGACAGCGCTTCTATTCTTCTCTGTATGGTGCATTAAGTGCATTATAGTAAAAATGAAGGAAATTTCTTTCCTTCTCTTTAAAGTCCAACATTATTGAACTTGAAACCTTTAACTGTGAGCAAAGCTGTGGCTTTTCTTTAATACAATTCTGCTATTGATTTCTTCATGCATTTCATTGGAATGATTCTGACAGTTTAAAAAAAATACATTACCTTGATGAAAGATACAATTTTTCTCATGGAGAAAGGCATTCAAGTAGGTATGTGTGATGTACCAGACATGTGAATCTTAAGTGGTGCTCTGAAGCACAAAAAAAAGGAGTGAAAGACATTTCAAAGACTGGTGATCCAGTTCTTCTCATTGAATGGGACTCTGCACATACAGGTATCACAGCAGCATCTTTGGCAAACATATTCACTTCTTCCTTTATACTGCTTTTCACTATCCTAAATCCCTTTCTGGTCTGTTGGCCTCTCTTCTATTGTGTTTCTCTGTTTCACTCAGCATTTGGTCATTGCCACATTGCATTAGTTTCTCTTCATGCAAATTGTGTAGTTTTATCTTTAATAATGGAGAAAGGTGTATTTTTAGTGCGTCTTAATATCCTAGCACAGAAACCACCAGCTGCTGTTTTACCACTCTATAACCAGTCTCCCCATTTCCCATCACAGTGATCCTGTTTGCACATGTGCTCGTTTTAAAAACACTGCACCTTTAGCATGTACTAACAAGGCTTCTCTTTCTTGCAGACAGGAGCTACAAGAAAATCACAGATCTGAAGGACAAAAAGAAATCCTCTAGTCCAACCTTGTGCATTATGGCACTATAAGATTGTCTTTCTATGTGTTATTTCAAGCTCAAAAGCCTTTCTTGCACTGGAGTGTATGCCTGAATAGATCTTGAGCTAAAATTTGTTCAATGAAGGGCATTGCTGCCCTTGATAAATTATAACAATGGTTAATTTTCTATACTGTTAGAGTTTCCTTCATCATACTCTTACTTTTAGGCTGAATTTGTCTTTCAGCCACTGTAAAGAGAAAGACTCTATTCAAGCCTCTGCAGCAAGAACGTGTCCTGATTTTGTTCTCACTCTGAGGACAAATGCATCTGAACTAGCAATGCTGCTCACTCTTTTTTCTGTACTACACACACCCCCAGCACACTTTAATAAGTCACTTGTCCTCCCAGCCCACTGGCAGCTGGCCAGATGTTGGCCTCAAGCAGTCTGGTGAAAATGTGGTGTGGTATCGGCACAACCCAACTTTGCAAAGAGGTAACTGGAATTTTCACTTCTGCAGATCTTCCTCCATGAAAATGACACAGTAAAGGATTCCCTTTACAACCTTGGCCAGCTCATTAATCCTCTTCTGTGGAGCAATTTAAGAAATCTTACACGTCCAAATTCCAAGAACTCTAAACTGACCATTATGCTCCTGAGAAAAATAAAGTTTGAATATTTTTCTAAAAATATTAAATCAAGTTATCAATCTCCTTAGCTATATTTGGGGAAGAGAGCAGCTGTTGGGATGAATAGCACTCTACTGGGGGCCTGGAGCAAAAATTTCCATTTCTATTCTGAGATGTTCACATATTCCGGTGTCGATGTTCTGTGTAATCATATTTCTAGAAAAAATATCTTGGTCCTGTCCCACTATGCATACAAAGCATGGCCTATGGTACCTAGAGCCTGTGCAAATATTTAGGAGCAAGAAAGAAAAGGAACCAAAATCTTCCATTCATACCTTGGAATGTCCAAAACAAGATGTGGGTGACTTTGCTCCCTTTCAACACTTCCTATTTCAAGGTGAGAAACCAAGGACTGTGCACAGAAGATAACCCTCTTGAAGGCTCCTGTAAACTCTGTAACACTTTTCCTGACTCACCTCCATATCTTCTTCAAGAATCAACACACTGAGTGGAAACATTGTCGTCGAAGTTACAGTCTGATGTCCAATGTAGAATTCTGTATTTCTCTGTATTGGGTTTTCGTGGCCAGGTTTTGGTAGCAGAGGGCTCCAGGGGTGGTTTTTCTGAGAAGGTGCCAGAAGCTTCCCCCATGTCCCATGCAGGCAGTGCCAACTGGCTCCAAGACAGACCTGCCACTGACTAAGGCTGAGTCCATCAGCGATGGTGGCAGCACCTTGGGAGATTTAAGGAGGTAAAAAAATACCTCACAATAGCAGCTGCAGACAGAGCAAGGAGTGAGAATATGTGAGAGCAACAGCCCTGCAGACACCCAGGGCAGTGAAGGAGGGGGTGGAGGTGCTCCAGGCGGAGCAGAGGTTCCCCTGCAGCCCGTGGTGCAGCCCATGGGGAGGCAGATGTGCCCTGCAGCCCGTGGAGGGCCAGTGGGGCAGGACACCCTGTAATGAACTGACTGCAGCCCCCATTTCCACCTACCTGCGCTGCTGAGGGAGTATGAGGTAGAGAACCAGGAGTAAATTTAAGTCCAAGAAGGAGGGAGGGATAGGGTAAGTTGTTTTGTTGGGGTTTTTTTCCAAGATTTAGGTTTACTTTTCATTATCCTACTCTGATTTGATTGGTAATAAATTAATTTTTTACCCAAAGTCTTGTCTGTTTCGCCCATGACAGTGACTGGTAAGTGATCTCTCCCTGTCCTTACCTTGACCTATGAACCTTTCATTTTACTTTCTCCTCCCTCTCCAGCACAGGAAGGAGTGATAGAGAGGTTTTGGTGGGAACTTGGCATCAAAACCCACCATATACTCTCACTTCATAAGTCCAGGGTCACTGTGTTTGAGGAAGTCAGCTTTTGCTCTTGTTGTCATGAGCTCACTTGGAAAAACAAACTCAGAACTCTCTTTAGAAATATTAAAATAAATTGTTTTTGCAACATAATGCTTACAAAAATTTTGACAGTGCCGAGAGTACTCAGTATTACTGGAGTGTTATTTCAGTGATGCTCTTTAGACCTAAGGAGACAAAGGAACATAAAACCCCAAAACTGATCAGGGCAAAAATCAGTTCAGAATAATATCCTGTTTCTGATGCTAGCCAGCAGCTGAAAATATTTGTCCCCAGTATATCTCCCCATCTCATTTAGAAGCACAGGGGTTTCCCAAGGCAAGTGTCACAGTCAAACAAGTACATGAAATAATCCCAAAATGGAGCTATTCTTGAATTTCTCTACATCTTTTAAAATATTTTTTTTATTATTTTACTGCATCCTGTGACATATTAGATTATTTAATTACACATCATGTTCATTTTAAAGACAGGCTGTTGACTTAGCTATGTGTTCCATAGCCTTTCTCTTGTGAAAAATAATGAGTAATAATTGCCTTGTCATCTTTCTAGATCATCTGCAAATTTATAGTCTTCCATGCCAATTCAGTTGGAGATGACTCTCTAAAGACTTCCTACAGAAAACCTAAGAAGACTCGGAGAAAACTTGAAGTTGGACTTAAACATCTAATTTAAACTTACTAAAATTAAGGGAGAAGAATCCTATCTTTTACTGTCCTGAAAAATATTGTCTGAATATGGCTACTATTTGAACACTCATTAATTTTTATGATTTTGTTGAATTGTATCCAATGAATGAATCCCCTTGGTTTTTCAAGAGCATTAGAAATTAACATGAAGTCTAATACCTACAGCTGCTATGCATTGTATTCACCGCATAATTAATATACTGGGTGTAAAAACTTATGCGTTCAGTACAGAATTATGAGCTTTTTTAAATATATGACTTTTTTCATACTTATAATAGCAGAAAATACTGTAGAAAAAAACTAAAACACACACACAACCCTCTATTCTGCATTATGGAAACAGAATCACGGAATGGGTCAGGTTGGAAGGGACCACAGGGGGCCATCTGGTCCAACCTCCCTGCTCAAGCAGGGTCATCCAAGAGCACATTGTCCAGGATGGTGTCCAGATGGTTCTTGAATATCTCCAGTGAGGGACGTTCCACAACTGCTCTGGACAATCTATTCCCAGTAAAGAAGTTCTTCCCCATGTTCAGCTGGAACTTCCTGTGCATCAGTTTCTGTCCATTGCCTCTTGCCCCGTTGCTTGGCACCCCTGAGCAGAGCCTGGTCCATCCTCTGACACCTTCATCCTCCCTTCAGATACTTACAGACATTGAAACCTCACTGCTAGCTTACAATGTAAGTTATCCTGACGGAAACTCAATTAAAGATTAAATTTCCTTTGTCATGCATTTAAAAACATAGAAAATGCCATGCTAGAGCTACTGCTGATGGGGACTACTGTGACTATTTAAATAAGAGGAATGTGTAAGCTTCATGTCATCTCTGTTCAGCATAAGTGTACCTACAGTCGACAACAATTCATAAATAGATGGACTTCACTGCAGAGCAGTGACACATGATTCTAGTGGAAGCTTTGTACATGCAATTTCTGCTTCATTAGAATGCCCAGTGTAGGGTACCTGGCCCCTGAAGAGTCAGCCAGAATGCCTTGATCAGCATCACAGTTCCTTTCAGAGCCACGGGCTGAGCTGGGAGCCCCCAGGCAGCGACCTAAGCAGCTCCAAACCAGCCCCTCGAGGCAGAATTCCTGGGGGTTTTCACAGGGCGCTGAGTTGTCCAAGCATGTGTTGCACAGTTCTTGAAGACCAAGCTCTTCAGGGGCAGGTACAGGTGCTGATAGACCTTCAGCCATATTAGGCATCATCTATTCACCTATCTGCTCAAGCCAGGAACCTTCAAAGAAACTTGGAACTCAAGCTTCGAGCACCATATAAGCCTCTGGGCTGAATGGGCAACTAGAAGGAGGGAGCTGGGGGTGCAATATTATCCTTCAGTGCCTTACAGCTTCCTGCATTTCAGTTTGTCCCTCCGTGCTCTTCTTAATCTGGTCCTTAGCTACATGGGTACCCCAGAAAATTCAGGATTTTGGGGTATATTTGCTCCACAAAAGAAACGGGCCATCACTAACAGTCTATAAGGAATGAGGAGACATTCTGCTGGGTGCAGAAACCCAAACTGATTAAACTCATCTGTGAAAACCAAGATTTATAATAAAAGTATTAGCATTGGTAGGAATGGAGAGTGAATGGCATGTCCGGGTGTGGAAGGAAAGGAAGGAAAAGAACGGAAAACCAGAAGCAGGGCTGTAATATTAAAAGGTGTCAATAGTACCCAGAAATGCAAGTTCCCAGCATCCAGACACTCACCTTCACAGGTGGAGGAAGCACCTTGACTTAAACAGAGGAGAGGAGAGACAAATAATGGTCAGGACTGGAATGTTAAGACACAAACAAAATGAGCTAAAAGGCAATAAATATTAATGACTTACACAAATGGGTCAGAATGTCTCAAAAGACCACAGCTGCTGTCAGTTCCTTAAAGCCACATCTTGATGACCTCAACTTGTTGACCACATGCTGAAGAGCCCAGGAGATCCAGGGAGTGAAAGATAACTGCACCCATCATCCTCCTGCTCTAGCCAGGCCCTCTGGACACACAGCTCAGGACTTGTGAATAGGAAGGCATGAGTAGAATTAGCTATTTTTAAAATACATATTAAAAAAAATGTTCATGTTGAGCTTTGCTATGGTATCTCCTGGATTCTGGACACACCAACCCAACCTTTGGATTGGACTTTGGTTGCTTTCTCCCCTTGTAGCTCTGAAAGCACTGAAGACCTTTTAGTGCCATTGCCTCTGCACTTCAGCCCACAGTCTTCCTAGGCAAATGGCAAAACCACTCACAAAGCCAGTCTGTCTCATGAGGGGAAGCATATATCTCATGGAGGCACAAATCACAGAAATTATTCTTGGCTGACAAATACACAGCTATCAAGTCTCCCATTTTGGAGATCGATTGCTGAGAGTCTGGTAGTTATTCAGAGTATTCACAGTTGATCTGCCAGCTGTTAATGAATTTAGGGGGGCTGGATACTTTATATTTGGGAGGAGATTAAATGATTCTTGGTCAGCAGGGGTTGACTTCCTTCAAGGTTAAACTCAGTCACTGCTGCTCTAATGGAGACGAAGCACTGGGGTAGTTGGGAGCAGTGCCACTGCTCTGGAGCTGCTGACAGCATTACGTTCACAATTCCTTCTCTGCAATTCCCCATGAGCAAGTGAAGTGCATTTGTGTACCTAGGCTGTATTTCAGCTGAGAAATGCTATGGGCACAGGCTAATGGGAAAATAGTCCCTGAGCCTTCAAGTATATTACCTGTGGTAAATTAATCATTTAATGTAGGTATACATTAATGTAATATTTGCCCAAGAGTTGCTCTGGAATTCTCTTTGAATAATACACAATTAGATTTAAATGTTTTCCTCAATCTTCCTTTCATGAGCACATTTTCCAAATTTTCTCTGATAATTCATTCCATAGCTGCATTTTAACTGGTTTGTAAAATTTTACTAACTCACAAAGATATAATTTGCATAGAAATGAAATACAGACAGAAATGCTGAAGAAAAAAGGAGATTTAAACTAAGTATAGCATCGCAAACAATTTCTTTCATAGGTGCTTTCCAGTGCAGTTGGAAACAGTCATTTAAAAGAATACTATCAAAGAACATGCTGTACCAAGAAATGGTATATTATAAACCCAATTCAAACAGCCACATCTAAATTCCACATTCATATGAATTGAATGATTGACTGATTATTACTGGCATTTATTTCACAGAAAGAGGGCAGCTTAATAAAAGTGTATTATTCAGTCAATGGTATGCTATGATGGATAAAGAGGTGAAAATCACAAACATTTAAATCCAAAAAAAGGCAGAAGGCAAAGCAAGTACTGAAAAAGAGGGAAGAGAATTCATTGCTAAGTGATCATCTTTTAGGCTACCCTATTGACAGTCTACTCTAGCAGCCAGGCTCAGAAAACATGGAAAACTGTGTCTAGGACAGAATTCACAGATGACTCTTGGGTAAAAAACGAGGAACTGCTCATTTTTTTTTCTCTCTGCTTATTGCGTATCTGCTCCCATTGATCTTTACTTACTGACAAGAGAGGTCTTTGTTGATTAAATCCTGCATGGGCTTCCTAAACGCAAATCAAATTAGAACAAATGTTGGTCTTACAGGGACCCAGCCTGTGCATTGGTATTTGTACCACATGAACCAAAGGCAACCTTTAAACAGAGCCTTAAAACCACTTTTCTCCACATGCAAAGTTCTCTCTCACTTAACAGGTTGAACCCAGAACTTGAGCTGTGCTCCTCCAGCAGCCTCAGAGCTGGATCACTCATTGCTGGTCCTGAGGATTCACAAAGCCTGTAGGGAGATAAACTGTCCCTCACCCAGACTGCACCTTCATGTCACCTGCTGTTCACACTAGAAGGGCCTGACAGTCACAGCCATCTCTTTCTCTCAGAAACATCTCTGTGTAGCATTCATCACACACTGATTTACTTCAGCATATCTTTAAAGCACAAAGAAAACAACCCACTTCCATCTAGGAAAAAAATACATTGAATTCTTATTTTTAACTGAATAATTTTTATTTTTAACCTGAGTTTTCCAGTTATAAAGAAATCTTACACACACAAGACAGTTTCTG
The DNA here is from genome assembly GCA_013397915.1 of Daphoenositta chrysoptera. Classification (NCBI taxonomy): domain Eukaryota; kingdom Metazoa; phylum Chordata; class Aves; order Passeriformes; genus Daphoenositta; species Daphoenositta chrysoptera. Next base: position 288,013 of record VZRO01000372.1, read on the forward strand.
AATAGCAATCACTGATCTCTTCCCAGGCCACAAACTGTACCTAAACTATGCTGACAGCTCAGAGTAATTGAATAACCTGAAAAATGCAGTTCACGTAAGTCCAGGAGTTTGCATGGTTCTCAGAATTTTTCTTAAAGAAGGATGGAGAAAATTTACTCTACTTTCTGCTTGATACTCGAGTGGTTTCTCACTCAATGCTCACACAAAGGAGGTTTGGAGAGCCATTTACCTGAACAATGCTTTATAAATCCTTCCTAAAAACGGCATCTTGCAAGTATAACATCAGTTTCTACTCAGGAGACTCGGTTTAATGTCAAAACCAAAAGAGATCCTAGAATTACAGAAGTGACTAAAAACCAGTATTCATCTTTATATTTCCAGTTTCCTCAGTCTTTGTTTTTGAAATATAAACCACCTTATCAAATGTTTGGATTTTTTTTTTTTTTTAAGCACCTTATAGGACATTTCTTATGGTGAATGAATGGAGGTGGGAGAGGTGAGGATGGCAGAAACTGATGCAATTGGCAAAACTCCATTGCTCAGATTTGGGCTCTTAGCACTACTAGTCCCCAGTACTAAAAGAGATCCTTTTGTGTATATTCTTGTAAAAACAAACCTAGCAAAGAAGTCCTGAAATGCATAGCTAGGTATGTGAATCTTTGAAATAGTCTGTCCTTTCAACATTTTCTGGATACATGCCAAGTATAAGAAGTTAAGAAATAATTATGTTATTTTTTCCTATCAGCCTTTGCACTAGACCAAAAGGTTGGACCAGGGGATCTTTTGAGGTCCATTCCAACATAAGCTAGTCTATGATTCTGTGAAATGGTCATTGTATACTGATTTATCTTGCTTAATGCATATTGATTTGGAAATCATTTCACTCTGTAAGTCTCCTTTTGGGTGTAAATGAAAATTTGGTGCCCATTTGGTCCTCACTGGAGCAGCAGGTGTATGTCTCATCTGCCCATTCTCCCTCTGGAGAGGAGTAGTGTTCAAACTACTTGTATTATTCTGATTATGCTATCAGTTAAGTCCAATATTTTACAGTTGCTTTTCATGATAGCAAGTGGCCAAAAAAATAAAGGGTTAAGATCCATCCCATGGAGGAGGAACACAGACACACTATTTCAGTCTATTACAAGTTTTCTATGAAGAGTCTGATGCTTTTACTATACAGAAAGCACACCTCACTCCCCTGTCCCATGGTCATATTGTGAAGCTGGAGTTGCCCAAAAATATCAATGAAAAAGATTTATCATGACCTCTTCATTGAGGAAGAACATAAGATCTCAGATGGACCTGGAACACAACCAGAGGAAGCAAGGTTTGAGCAGGAGCTGGCCCATGCAGCCTTGTTGAGAGAATAATGTAGCAACTGCTGTAGATAAAGCACTGATTGACTCTGCCCAGGGTCCAAGAGGAATCTTATTGCACACTGTATTTTCCAATCTACCTTCATTGCCCCTTGTAGCTCACCACACTTACTCACAAAACAGCCTCCTTTTGCAACTAATGCCCTTGTAACTACTGTTGTCACAGGACCTAAAGAAATCATAAAGCAGTTTGTTTCTACAGACTCAGAAGTACAGCAGGTTCTCTGTCATTTAAATCTGTAGCAGTAACTTTGAACTAAAAGACACAGCCAAGGCTGTGATATTCCATACAGCACGGGTAAATGGAAGCACACACTGGATGCCTTTTTGCCCAATAAAGTTTTTAAGCCATACGTAGCTTAAAATCATTCAGAATCTCTAAAAGTAGCATGCAATGTTCATGTCCTTCTCATGTGCTTCTTTCTTTATTGCATAACTTCATCGTATTCAATGGTAGATGAGTGAAACCAAAGAAAGAAACACACCTGGCAGCTTCAGAATGATAAATCCCTATCAATATATTTTTTTTCAGATTATGTCATAAGAAATTAGATTTTCTTTTCTAACAGTGATCCTCTGCAAAAGAGTCTTTTAGCATCACTTTAAAACTACTCAGCCCTAGGAATTAAAAGTCATGTCAGAAATAGGTACTTCAGGAATCACCAGCCAACAATATTTTAGAAAAAGCAGGAAACACTAGAAAAACAGGGAACACCTGAAGCTTTCACAGGCCAACTGCCAAAACACAAACTCCTGCAGAAAACAGCCAAGTATTGAGAAACCTGCGAGAGAGAGGCTGATGGATATCCACAGGGAACTCTTAACAGCAAGGGAAAAAACAGTGCCTCTCAACATCTGGCTTGAAACTCTAGGACGGAGTCGAAGAACTCTGCTCCTGGGCTCGTACTGGCCATTGCCATCATCCCATGGGGACATAAACAAGCAGCACACTGCTAGTGGGTAAGACAGGAGCACCTTTGTTTTGAGCTAGTGGTTTTTGCTGGGCTTTTAGAACAAATGGGAAGGAAAGAGGGTGAGATAGCTCCTTCCCACTCTGCATTGCAACGTACCCCATGAAAGTGACAAAATACAACAGGAAAAAAGAAATAGGGGCATATATACATGGAAAGCAAGGATAGTTCTAAAGATTATTGATTTGGGACAAGCAATAAAAAGGAGAATATTTGTACCCGCAGAATAAGGAAAAGTGTGGAAGAACGTGAATATGAGATCAGGAGAGCCTGAAGAGGGATGGACAAGGTACGATCAAAGTTGCCACAGAAGAGAATAAGAGAAGAGCACATGCTGCCCCTGAACAAGGCTGAGGAATCTTACCACACTCTTGTGGTCAGCACCGTCTTTCTCATCATCTTAAGACATTGCGAAATTAAATAAAGACAAAGAAAGCTTTCTAAAAGAAAAAGAACAACAGATCAGGAGTAGGCACACTGTTAACACAATTACTTTAGATAAATTGGAACCTGTATGTTTGTGCAGATGGAGGCAAGCCTTGCTGCTCATGGTCTAGAAATCCCATGATGAAGAATATTCAGTGTATTTTTGTATCTTTTTTTCTTCAAAGTTGTTTCAGCTCTTTTACTGAGGTGTTGACAACTTTTCTAGCTATAAACACTTGACTCAGCAGGTTTTTAAGATCTGTTCCTCTCTGACTGAACACAGGTCCTGAGAAATGATGAGTAGCCTTCTCTGACCACTCAAACCATCAGGAATAAATGAAGCAATACCTGTTTCCAGAAATGAGACCAGTGCATCCTGCCAATTACAAAGCAAGAAGCAACAGCCACAGATCCCTGAGAGAATGGATGTTTCAGTACATTAAATGGTCCAATTTTAAACATGTGATCTTCTGCATAGCTAAGGGTCTCTTCACTCCCTCACCCACATTTTCCAGATAGACAAGTTTGGCATGTTCCACACTGGGGGTTTCTCTCTGGCATCCATTCTATAACACTCCACACCTGGGCTGCCCCTTAATTGATAATGTAATTATCAGCATAGTCATATTACTTCACACTAAGCATTTTCAACCATTTATCACAATGTTGATCTTTATTTTAAATATAAATCAGGCAATCATTTATGTCTTTTATGTTCTTTGTATTTATTCAAGAATATTTAACTGTAGACAAAAGGTGACTTATTCATTATTCATCCTGAACAAGGCAAGTATGGCAATTTGAAAAGCCTGACATTTGAGCTTTTTGCCAACACTAGCAAAATTATATCCTTCCCATTGTAAATCAATGAAGTAGAATCATTGTGCACAAAAGAATTAAATTGCCTTGTCACTTTAATAAGGCCACCTTATATACAACCTTCAGCCAATGCCATTGTGCAGAAAAAGGGTGCATCCTTTGCCTCAGCTGTCTCAGATCTCAGTAGGCTTTCCAATTAAATGAACATCCTCTTAGTCTTTCACTCCACTCCACTCTTTCTCTTTTTTGAGAGGCAATGTCAGAATGTCATAGGCATAACTTGCTATCAGTGGCATGCACACATCAATGTGAATTAACTTCCTCCAACTCCTGCTTTCTTTTGGCAGCCTTTTTAACTTGTTTGTCAATTCCAAAATGATGGAACTCCAAGAAAGAGGATTTTTTCGTTGTAGTTGTTTACTGAGCTTGGATAAAAGCTGCAAATAGCTATCTGCAAACCAACAAAAACTATACAAATGTGAAGATCCTCTGCAGGCAATGTAGATAATGTAAAATGGCAAAGAAACAACATGTCCAATCAGGCAGAACACAAGTGGCATATGCCGGAAAGAGAACAACTTTGTGTGTTCTCACTTCACAGGCTAGGACCCTATTATTACAATCAGACCTGATTTTTCCCATCTAACGCGCCTTGGATGCATTTTTCCCTGAGAGTAGAAACCTTTAACCAGCCATTTCCAGGCTTTTAAACCACTACCCAGAACAGCTATTTCATAATTCAACAACAGACGGCTGCCCATGATAGTCATATGCCTGCCTGCCCTTCCCTTCAATCGTAGCACACAGAGGTTGAAAGAGTAACTTCAGCCTGGATTTTTCTCAGAATCACAGAACTGAAAACAATTGAACAAAGCCGTGCACGCCAGCAGCCAAAATACAGCAACATGAGTGAATCTTGATATTTCAAAACATACCTAAAAGTCTGCAGCTTTGCAATTGTTTTGGAGTCTCAATATTTTGTCCTGTTTTGATAGTTAACTGATAGGTGCATGGTAAAGAAAAAAACCCATGTGAGTATAGAAACAGTGACAATATTCTTGATGTTGTTAACATTTTGGATTTAGTCAGAAAATGTTAATAACAAATGACCTTTTTCTGAAGGGTATTTTAAGGAGAACAAGCAATTTTCTGTAATGTGGTTACCATAGTGATTTGCCCTCTAAAAGGACCAGAAAAAAAAAAAAAAAAAGATGTACATCTGTAATCAACCAGCTACTGCAACAACAAATGGTCTGACAAAGCAACACTTTGATTCAAGCTGGAAAGATACTTGGTTTGAAGTTAAGTATAAAAGAAACTATTTATGGATGCAAAATAGGTCCTCTAATAACTATTACAGAACATTTGTGATGATTCAGAAGGGATTTTCCTTGAAAACTACATTAGTGAACAATAGATAATTTTTTTCTTAGAAACTACTTCATCATCTGTACCGTATTGAGTCATTCAGTAGAAAAGCTCAGCAAGCAACTGGGGATTGTAAACAGGGACCTCTGACTCCTTCACTCTCTGTCTCTTGCCTTTCCTGGAGCATACCTGGAAAATAAGCAGTTAAAAGAAGTGCTATGATTTTAAACTTTTCTGCAAATAGACTTACAAACTAACACCACAAACATTTTCAGCCTACCTGTCCTGGTAATGTTGGTTTATTTAAGGACAGAAACTTCAAATCGCCCATTAAAAAACATATAACTTCACATTCAGAGTATTAAATTAGTTTTAAAATTTCAACTACCTTTCTAATTCTCTTCACTGCTTCTTGACACTGGGCCAGACCATGAACATGTCCTTTCCATGCTAAAGTTCTCTGGAAGCCTAATGTGACAAGCATGCCCTTACTCAGAGAAGACTGTGCCATGGCAAGATGCTGGAGCCTGAAATCATGTAATGCCCAGAACAATCCCTCCCTTTTTAACCTTCAAGGCTTGAAACATGTCTAACAAACCCCAGCACAGCAGTGCCAAATATCAAGGGACTTTTTCCTTTGTTTTAAGGCATTTTAAACCAAATTATAAAAGCAGAAGAGCAATCTTCTCCTAATAGTTAACAATACAGCACAGAATAATAAACACAGCACAACACAGCATAGCAGTTCACCTTCAGATAGAAGTTGGCAAGCTCTCAGCTGGGATGTCCCAAATCAAGGAGGTAGGGCCAGGTCTCACCTTGGGAAGAGAATTCAGCTCTTTCCTTTGATGTTGAAGGCATTTCTTGGGATACCTTTCAGTCTGAATACTTCTTCACCATCAGCCTAGAGGCAGGTTCTTCTAACTTGGTCCAGAACACATACAAGTACCATGCCCAAATCTCTGTTGGCCACCTCCAGCTTTTTCTATAACCAAGGCAGACAGGCATGTGCACAGAGCACTTTTATCTGACTAAAATTAGTCAGATATACAGAAATACAATCAGTTAGGTTGTAAAGCTTCGCCATGCACCCACAAAGGAGCAAAGCACAGAGAAACAACAGCATTTGGAGGCTGGACTGGACACAGCACTCCAGGTGAGGCTTTACTTCAGAGCTGCTCTCCAACTGGGCAGTCCCAACATTGCTACTGGGGCTCCTCCTCCCCAGGAGCAGGACTTTGCACTTCTCTGTGTTGAACTTCGTGAGGTTTTTGTCAACCCATTTCTCCAGCCTGTCAAGGTCCCTCTGACCTATCACTCTTCTCAGTTGGATGTCATCTGCAAATTTGCTGGGGGTGCACGCTGTCCCATCATTACGATGTTAAACAGGGTCTGACCCAGGACTGATTCCTGGGATACACTTCTGGCTGCTGGTGTTCAAGCAGACTTCATACCACTGACCACCACCCTCTGAGCCCAGACACTCACGTGGTTGTCAATCTGCTTTACTGTCTGCACATCCAGCCCACATCTCATCAGCACTTCAATGAAGACAGTATCAAAAGCCTTACTGAACTCTAGGTAGACAATATTTGGTGCTTTCCATTCAGTTACCAAGCCAGTCATTTCACCATTTATCAGGCTGGTGAATCCATGCTTACGACTCCAAATTATTTTCTGGTCCTACACGCACCTGGAAATGGCTTCCAGGATCTTTCCATTACCTTCACAGAGATCAAGGTGAGGCTGCTACACTTATAGTTTCCTGGGCCCTCCTCCTTGCCTTTCTTGACGATAGGAGGGACATTTGCTTTCCTCCAGCCCTCAGCCACCTCTCCCAATCATCATTATCATTCAAAGATAATACACAGTGGTCTCTCAATGACATTGGCAGCTTCCCCAGCACTCATGGGAGCATCCTATCAGGCCCCATGGATTTATGGAGCTTTGGTTTGCTTAAGTATTCTCTAACCTGTTTTTTTTCTACCAAAGGTAAGTCTTTCTTGTTCCAAACTTTCCAAACCTTCTTGTTCTCTGAGTCCCCAGATTTCTGAAGGAGGATTTTACTGTTAAAAAGTATGCACTCAGTACCAGTGGAAGGACCATTCCTGAACTAGAAGGAAGCAATCCTCCAATATCAACCAAGTCTCCTGAATCCCTTTTATCTCCAGGGCCATCTCCCATAGGATTATTCTAAGCATATCTCTGAAGAAGCCAGATTCTGAAGTCTGGGATTATTGTCTGGGTTTTTGACTTATTCCCTCTTCTAAGGATCCTGAAGTCCATTTCTTTCAGTTTTTAGAGAAAGCTTTTCATCTACTTCTTCCTGATCAGGCAGTGTACAGCAGACACCCACTGCAACACCACCCACTAACCCTGATCCTATAAGTGCTAAGCTGGCTCATCATCCTTTCCTAGGCAGAGCTCCATGCAGTCCCACTGTCCTCTATCACAAATGCTGAGGCTCTCCTTGTCTTCCTACTCCGTCCCTCTACAGAGCCCATATCCATCCATCACAGCACTCCAGGAACATGAGCTATCCCACCACGGCTCTGTGCAAGTGCACACAGACCTCTAAACCCTTCAGTTTGTGCCTGTGCTGCATGCTTGACTGTACAGGCACTTTTGAGAGGCACCCAAGTGCACTGACAGCCCAGAAAAGGTAAGAGCTTTGCCCACCTGTAGGCATTTCTTCATTTATGTGCATATACTCAAAGGTCCTTTCAGTCCTGTTTTGCTGTTTGCAGGGTCTGTCTTGACAATATCACCCTGCACCTTTTGCTTGCCAACCCAGTCCAGCAATTCCTCACTTGAATGGGGTCATCACCTCCCACTCCTGTTGCTCCTTCATAAAGCTCTTCATACCAGGTTAGCCAGCTTGTTGGCTTTGATGCATTTTCCCTCCTTGGTCAGGTGACTCATCTCTCTCCTTGGAAGTTCTTGATCCTTAAATAGGTCCCATTGTCATAAAAGCCAGATCTCTGTTGTAGGTACCAGCTGCAGAATCAGAGTTTCAAAACGGCTAGGCCTGAGCTGGTTCCTGCCTTTAGGGAAACAAGGACAACCAGGTAATCCCTAATCTTTATTTCAAACCTGTAACTAGCAAAGCCCCTCCTTTTGTGGGTTCTCTCTATATTAGGGAAATTAAATACATGCTCTTTCTTTCCTTACTACTGCTGATTCCATGCTTACAATCTTGAAGAGGTCTGCTAAGGTTCATTCATCTAGGTAGCAAATTACATCATCCAGCTGTGATGTGACTCTACAGAGAAGCATTCTGTGCAAATACTGGGCAACATCTAGTTTAGGAACATAAGAAATTGAAAAACCTCTCTGATTTTTTGTGATAATAAATATTTGTGTCTTTGGACCTACCAACAAGAGTTTCTATGTTGATATATCATCAGGTCTTAAAATGATGTGAGTTTTCTAAATATATAAAACAAAAAAAAAACCCTGAAATTCACCAGGCAGGCAGGCAGGCAGTGTGAATAACATGGCCATTATCTTGTGAATACAAGCCAGTGTTTTAACAGCCATCACATTGTTTTGTTTTCCAGCTATCATTTAATTGACTTCAAAAATAACAATTTATTTGGATAAATGTTCTGAGTGTCTATATATCATTTAACCAGGCATTAATGACCAGTTTATAATGAGAGTATATCATGCTGCCAATGATGCCATATTAGTTTGACTTTGATCTGATACTGCTCTAAATTTCTCTGGATGATTTGATTATTTCAACATCAAAATATGTTTGATTAAAATTTATCATTGGAATGATTGCTAAAGTCTGCCTCTAGTAAATGAATATTGATTATGGATTTATGATGAGCCACAAAACAAGTCCCAGGCAGTTTTTTTTAAATTCCTGGAGAAAGTATTTTAACCAAAATGCCACATTTTTCATTTTCCATAGGAGCTCTTCATACACAATTTCAAACAACACTTTATAAGCATCTTTGGGCAGAAACTGAAAAGAAAGATTACTTTAAAAACTAAAACCTCTGTCAGGAAGGACAAAATTTAATTCAGTCAGTCAATTCAGGTGAAGTAACTTCTTTAGACTCCTACTGGAAGGCCAAGAGACTCTCTCTAGAAATGCTGGAACTTACAACATTTGCAACATCTTACCTTGCACCCATCCCATAGTGACCCTCAATTCTTCCAGTCATTGTAAAAGCAATTGTTACATGAAGCAGAGGGAAGATGTTACCAACGAGTGGAAGCCTGAGGCATAGGGGGAGAACAGTGGTAAATATTGCCTGTGGAAGGTAGAGACCTTAATCACTTACAGCAAAAATTACAGTGTGGAGAAGCCCAGTATTGTTGACATCAGTTTAAGTTGTGTGACAGGAAGAATGACTTCAGCCTCTGTTGAGCCACAAGCAAACATCACTACACTCAGCCTTTCCTCAGTCCCACACCTCACAACCCCCAGCATTTCTATGACCAATTGAAGATCTTATAAGCAAGTTCACAACCTCTTTTCCCATCTAGGAATTCTCAAACACCTTTGCTGAAATAAGTATCCATCTGGCTTCATATTTTCATAAATAATATAAATAATATAAATAAATAAATAAATAAAAATCTCTGCATTTCTGAGTACTAAAGGTCCATAAAGAAGTTATGTCTTGCCACAGGACTAAAATCACTAACACAAGTCCCTCACAAATCCAGGAGAACATACTGAAATAGGATCACTTGGAAGTGGTGACCAGTGGTGACCATTTATAGGCAAATGACTTCTATGAATTAATAAGGAAAACCAGAATCTTTTTAGTAGGTTTTATTGGTGCCAGGAATATTTTAGGAGCTATGCTGATGGCAGTCAGTGTGACAGTCAAAAGAAGGTTTAAAATACTGATATATACATTTGTGCTATATGGAGAAGCAGGATTTAATCACCAGTGGAATTCTTAATATACTTTTTTATTCCTCCCACACCATCTTTTGGCCCTCTGCAAAAAAAAGGCAGCATTCTTAGAGGTGCAAGAGCCTCCTCACTAACCTTTGCTTCTAATACTTTTGTGTATCAGGAGACCATAGTGGATTAGGATGGCTGTCCTCAGGCAAGAATATAGACTGAAGACTATTTGAAGCCAAGCCTGCACCAGCTCCAAGCAAAGGCCAGATCTAAACAGAGAAATTGCCTCCATGTCCACATGGGAGGAAATGGTGGGTCAGGAGATGGATCTTTTCCCATGCAAGGCTGGCAATGAGAGCTGGTAACACTGTGCCCACCTGTGGTCCTGCAAGGCCCTACTGGGCTGCCCTTTTCTGCCATAACTTTGAAATCCAACTCATTGCTTATGTAAACACAAAAAAGTTTAGCCTGCACAAATAGCAGCAAGGCAAGCCACTGCATTGCTACATCACCAGGGAGCAAAAGGGAGGCTCTAAGAAAGGGAGTCCAGGGGGTTCAGTTTGAAATTCAATGAGCTGAATCCATGTGCTGACATGAGCTGGGTGCCTAAGCTCCCACGATGGGCAACAGAGAGAGAGGGCTGGCTTCAGCTGCTTAAATGTGGGTACCTACAGTCATTGAGATGAGCTGGGTTATCTGAGTGGCCTCCAGCAGGGCAGAGATTTCCCATAGGTCCCGTAAGACATCTGCATGAGGGTGAAGATGTCTTACTACTCTGGCACACCAGATTTGTCAAGACATGCTTATATTTAGGTAACTGGAACGAGTTCCACTAATCAGCAGAGTAATGGGATCCCAGAGCAAGGTTCAGCTCACATCCCAAAGCAAACATCAGATGAACAGTTCTTTAGGCTCCACAGACCATGGTGACTTGCTGTCAGGAGGGCTTAGACACCTAGCACACAAAAAGGTGCCCATTTAGATGTCTTAATTGCAGCTGAACTGCACGGTCAGGGCAGGATCCAGCTGCTTAAGCAGCTCAGGCCTGTCCAAAAGGGCATAAATCATTTTTCTCAAACTCTCCCTACAGTGGAATAAAGTTATAACCAGTCCATCATAATTTTTCCATGGCTGAAGGGAGTGAGTTGCATCAAATCACCATCCAAGCGTACAGGACAGGATACTCAAAACAGCCTGGTTGTGCCTCACCACACAGCTTATTCACATACCCTGTCTTCATTCTGTATTCCCTGGGCCAGCAGCACAGACATTTCTGGGGATAAAAAAAAAAAAAAAAAGAAAAAAAAATTCGCTGTCTGTGAAAGCCCCTATAAGCTTGAAATCAAGTTATATATGGTACTAATTCAATTTTGGCAAAGTCAATAGAATTACGTTTTCTTTATGGAGTAAAAGCACTCGCCTGCTGTATATATAAATACGATGAAGGTGCCCAGGACAAGTATTATCAAGCTGGTGAGCACTTTCACGTAGGCTGAAAAACAATTACACTTTGTCATCTACAACTCCTCAACATTATTTCTTCCTCCTCCTTTAAATAATGATGGCAGCAGCCTAAAGATTACTTACAGGAGTGGCATTGACAGCACACACTTAGTGGCATGATTAATACTAGGTATCACTAGAACAGTTTTTCTCTTCCAACTTGTGACACTTGTTCAAAAGTTTGAGACACGTGTAGGGTACTATTGGAACAGATATGGGTAGTTTAGACCATTAACTGAGACTTCCTCTTAATTTTCCTTAAATGAAGAGTCTGGTCTCCACCTTTGACATGCAACAAGGGAATTATGTTAATTAGAAAATTAAGTGGCTGATTCCTTCGAGACAGACGTAGAAAAAATGTGCAGAAAAATCATGATTTAGAATCTTACAAGATTTTTCACTTTTTTCTTGCAATCAGAAAGGTAATTCTACCTTTGAAACCCTCCACAAAATCATAATTTTTAGCCCTGTTCATTGAGGAAAAAAATAATGACAAGTTTATGCCTAATAAAAGAGCCCCCAAATGTATCACTAGAAGTACTGTTAATATTGTTATCTTAACTGCCATGACATTTCAAAAAACTCAGTTTTTAAAAGGCCGACACTGACTGCTGAAACACTGGCCAGGTCACAAAGGCACCTTAAGACACATTTACTTTACCATGAAGAAACCAAGCCCCTGACTATCTTTGTACTGGCCCGTAAATAAACTTACATAAAATAGGAAGCATTTCAGTGTTCTATTCACCCAGCCAAGGCAAAGGGTCATGGGATTTCTATCCCTGTTTTGCAGACTCACTGGCAGCAGGACAAGGAAGGCTTGAGCTCTGTGTCCCCACCGGCCAGCAGATCCCTACTGGGGTTGTCACTCAGTAAGGGAGAAAAGCAGCACTGCATCCTCCCTGCACTTCTCTACAAACCCACCCTGAAGCACTGTGATGTTTTTTTATGGGTCATTTGAATCAAGCATTGCAAAATGTCATGTATTTTCCTCTCTTTTGGCTGAAACTATTCATCCAATTCAATCAGGATGTGAAACTCTGAGCAGCCTCAATGAAGCAGCACTTTTTGGCAAAGTGATTTGTATGAAAAACAATACCCTTTTCTCTGCACAACAGTTCTTTCAGCAAAGCCTCATACTGAGTCTGAGTTAAAGGTGCCCTATGCCAGAAGAAACAATACCACACACCATCTTCCCTGCACTCAGCATGAACTTGCTACTTCGACAGTAAATTAAAATAAATGGGGAAATGCAGAGAAGTAAATGTTATAACACGTGAAATAACCCAGCACTCAGAAAAGAGTGCTGAAAAACATGCATACACTTATCTGTGTATTTCACACTTGTTTCACAAAGAGAAAGGAATTAGGAGGAGAAAAAAATAAAATGAGGGGCACATTGAGTCTGGTAAGCTCCTAATACTGTAATCATAGAATGGCCTCGGTTAGAAGGGAACATAAAAATCATTTATTTCCAATCCCTCTGCTGTGGGCAGGAACATCTTTCTGAAGATGAAAACGTGACTCATTTTGGTGTTCCTTGAATACCCCAAATTGTATGTCAGAAACCTTTTTCTTCACTCGGAAATTAAAATCTGTTGAGCCAAGATGAGCTCCTCACTTGCAAGACTCTCAAGGCTGAAGAGTTATAGGTCAGTAATTTTCCCCTTTTTGAGTTTCTTTTTATCCCATTACCCACTTTCACACAGATACTGTCTTCATTTTATTATGATTGTAAAAAAAAAAAAATTCCTTTCCTATCTATGGCTTTACACCTTTTGTATTTTTATTCTTCATTATTATTTCTCCAAGCTTCTCACAGAATATGCTGAGTTGGAAGGGACAAATCAAGATCATTAAGTCCAACTCCCAGCCCTGCACAGCACCATCCCCGAGAGTCACACCATGTGCCCAAGAGCATTGTCCAAAAGCTTCTTGAACTCTGTTGGGCTTGGTGCTGTGACCACTTCCCTGGGGAGCCCGTTCTAGTCCCAGCCACCCTCTGGGGGAAGAACCTTTTCCCAACATCCAACCTAAACCTCTCATGACACAACTTCAGGACATTTCCTTGAGTCCTGTCTTTGGTGACCACAGAGAAGAGATCAGTGCCTGCCCCTCTCTTTCCCCTCACGACGAAGCTGCAGACTGCTATGAGGTCTGTCCTCGGCCTCCTCTTCTCCAGGCTGAACAGACCAAGTGACCTCAGCTGCTCCTTACAAGGCTTCCCCTCAAGGCCCTTCACCATCTTTATTGCCCTCCTTTGGACGGTCTCCAATAGTTCAGTTTCTTTTATATATTGTAGCACCCAAAGCTGCCCCCAGCCCTGGAGGTGAGGCTGCCCCAGCTCAGAGCAGAGGGGACAATCCCCTCCCTGGCCCGGCTGGCCGTGCTGTGCCTGATGCCCCCAGGACAGGGTTGGCCCTCCTGGCTCCAGGGCACTGCTGGCTCAGGTTCACCTTCCCATGGACCAGGACCCCAGGTCCCTTTATGTGGCATCTCATTCCCCAGTCTGTTCATGCATCCAGGTGCAGAATCTGGCACTTTCCCTTGTTGAACACCACACAGTTGGTGATTGCCCAGTCCTCTAATTTGTCAAGGTCTCTCTGTAGGGCCTTGCTGCTTTCACGGGAGTCAGCAGTTCCTCTCAGTTTTTCATGATCTGTGAACTTGCTTAGGACCCCTGGATCCTCTGTCCAATTCTGGCACTGATCTAGTTAACCTTTTCCTGTTCTGTCAGTCCAGGTAGACTTTTTATATGAAAACCAGACATTTTCACCTACAAGATTTTTAACGACATAGTATTTAAAGAATCACAGAATTGCATAAATACAGATCTAACTTATATGTGCATAACCCATATAGGAAAAGGTAAAGGAAAATTGTCTATCCCACTTCTCTCTGAAGGTGCTCTTTTGCAGATTTCTCTCTCCCTCATGGAGAAAACATGCCTGCTCTACATTTTTGCAAACCTCTTCAATAATTTTTCTGAGTAGACTTATTTCTGCCCCTTTACTCATAAAGATTTTGTTCTCTTCTCTAACATGTCTCCTTCCTGTCCTGTGGCTCTGTGAGAGGAAGTTGAAACCAGCCCTCTGAAATGCAAGTACAAGTCAACTTAGGAAAACCAACTTACATTTTGGAAAGAACTGAAACACTAATCAGTCCTTAGCTGTCTCCAAACAGGCTGATTTCTCAACGATTAACATACATAGCCCGTCCTGAACATTTTTATAATGAACCTTTAAATCATTTTTAATTGGAATCTGGGTATTATTCCTGCAAATTCTCCTCCTTCATTAGCCACATGGTTGGTGAAGTTCTCTTGGGTCATTTAGTATGAACAATGCAATGCCAGTCACCAGAGGAGGATGCAGGGGCACAAGGGTACCAATAACTCAAAATGAGAACAGAAAGACTGTGGCAAGCTTCATGGGCACAGGTCCATCTATTTCTGCTTGGGACATGAGCACCACAAGGCTGGTCCATGAAAAGACATTAATCCCAAAATTAGAAGCAAAGTCTGACATCAGATAACTATCTCACCTGCAGAAGGAGCAGTCTGTGGTTACATACACCTCTCTTGGAACTTTTTTGTGATGCATTTCATAAGTATGAAGTTCAAAAAGTATGGAATAGAAAAAAAAAAGAAGAGAGGGAAAAAAGGCAGTGAATATAACATTAGCTTTTCATTTAACTTCACTGCAAGGGGCTGCATTATCTTCATAATCACTGAAAGTGAAATCTGTAATGCATGTGTAGAATAAATTAAAGTTTGAAGCAAACAAAACAAAGGTAGAATTGACTATTCATAACAACACAGTCTTCAAGTCATAATACACTTCATGGGGAGACTCTTGCTGATGCCACTCTGAATAGTCCAGCAGAACATAAGACAGACTGAATACAATAGAAATGTTGAGATTCGATTTGTAATATATAATTATTCCATATTTTACTGTATTACAAGTTTAAATTATCCACATCAGAGGTTTTAGTATTTCAAGTCTGTGTAATAGAATAGAATTTTTACTCCCATTCTGACAGGAAAGGAGGAAGATAATGAATACGTACTGCAGAAGAAGATTAAAGAAAAGTACAGCTTTGTGACTGACCAATTTCAATATATTTACAAGTAGTTCAACATTTTAATCGAGAAATCTTTTTATAATATAAAGTGGAAATGGAATTGGAAAATGACTACAGCTAGGAAAAAAACTAAAACTGGGGGAAAGCTATATGCTGGCACATTGAGGGATTCACACAGGACAGTGCCTGCAACAGGAAAGAACTCACTAAACCCACATCAGGGGACACTTCCCAGACGCAGAGCTAATATTAATGGAACACAAATATTATTAGATCAAAATTTTAAAAGGATTTTGTTTCAAAAGGATTTTGTTTCAACAGAAGCGCTTTGGAGCTACACCTTTGGAGGCGTCTGGTCCAGAACCAGAGGCATGACCTGCAAACCTGCCTCCCCATAACCACTGAGAAGAAGGGGAAAGCCCATTCCCAATTAGCATGGTCCCATTTTTAAAATTACATGTATATAATGGAAGTGGAGGCATTGTAGTGCACCACCTCAGGGTGTGTTGTGCTGCAGTACACAGCGTGGCTGTGGTTAGGGGTACACACCCTGATGCTCAACACGAAGCAGTGAAGAGAGCACCACATTGCTATCTGAGCTAGGACCAATGCCAGCTGCACTGCAGCCTCAGAGATGAGCCCAGCCTATCTGTAATCCAGATGTTTTGAGTAGAGTTCCTTCAGCAGCACGATCAGTTCAAGCCCGCTGGGTTCTCTGCTAAGTTTTTCGTCCTTGATGGTTTTTGAGACCTAACTGGACAAAGCTTTGAGCAGTCAGGTCTGACCTCAGAGTTGTCCCTGCTCTGAGCAGGAGGCTGGACTAAAGACCTTCCAAGGTTCCTTCCAGCCTGAAAGTTTTTAGTAATGTACCGAGCCCTGTACAAAGCCTGTACTGCTTTAGCTGACCCTACCATCAGTGCTCAGGTGGAGATGATGATGCAGTCAAGTTCAGGCTTGCTCCTCTCTGCTACGGTCAAATTTCTAATTCTGATATGGGCCTATGAACTCTGAAATGTAGTAACTATGGCAAATGTGACCAAAGGCCCACCTTTTTTTTTTTCTAAAACAAGCACCTGGGAATCCAGCCTAGCTGTGGAGCATATTTGGTATATGTTTAATGCCTGTCTTCCCAGAGTCAAACATTAATTAAGCAAGAAAGCTAAGTCAAAAAAAAAAAAAAAAAAGTGTGAAAAGACCAGCTTGACCAGCTTGCTCAGTCCTTCTCTTGGCCAAAGGGGAAGTTTTCTGAGGCACTAACAGGATGTAGATACTTAAATATCCTTGAGCCGAAACAGGAGCCATAATCTGGAAGAACACTTTTCTTTTTCAATATGGGTTCAGGTTTTCTGCCCCTCACTATTATCACTAGATAATGGTTCCAAATCCCAGCTCCAGCTAGGAATAAAATTTCCCAGTAGTTTTCAATACCACTTGTTGTGCTGCAACTACCCTTGATGACAGCTGCAGGAAGTAATTAGGGTTGTCTTTTTTGGGAAAATGACAGCTATGATGATAGAAACAACTACACAATACCACGGATCTGCCAAGTGATGAGGACCAACAAAACAATTTTCCACTGAAAATGGACAGTGAACATGCAGAAGGCTGGATCCAGCCAGATGTGGTCTCTAGAATCCTATGAAGTATCTGAATGCTGTACTTGGTTTGACCAGAATCTAGCTCATTTTCTTCAGAGTAGTTCGTATGGTGGTGCTATGTTTAGATTTGTGATGAAAACAGTGTCTATACACTGTTATTGCTGAGCAGGGCTTGCACAGTGTTAGGGCCTCTTCTGCCTCTCACCCCACCCCACCAGCAAAGGGGCTGGGGCTGCACAAGGAGTTGGGAGAGGACACAGCCCAGACGGCTGACCCCAAGTGACCAGAGGCATATCCCACACTGTGTGGTGTCATGACCAGCATATAAAGCTGGGGGAAGAAGGAGGAAGGGGAGGGACATTTAGAGAGATTGTGTTTGTCTTCTGAAGTCACCATTAGGGGTTGTGCAGCCTGGCTTTCTTGGAGATGGCTGAACACCTGCCTGCTCACGGAAAGTGGTGGATGCATTCCTTGTTCTACTTTGCTGGTGTGTGCGGCTTTTGCTTTGCCTGTTAAACTGTCTTTATCTCAACCCACGAGTTTTCTCACTTTTACCCTTCTGATTCTCACCCCAATCCCAGCGAGCGAGAGTGAGTGAGCGGCTGCCTGGGGCTGGGCTGCCGGCTGGGGTTCAGCCACAGGAAGGCAGACAGAGAGCAATGAAGAGAACGCCAGAGCAACAGGAAGAGGTCCTGCGAGAAAGGATTATTTGGGAGGATTTCAGGCACGGTCCTGTTTAACCCCGTTCTGTTCCCTGATTGCCGCAAGTCAGAGACTGAAAATAGTTCATGCCTCAAACATTGATATAACGTTTTAAAGAAGCTACAGCCACAGAAACCTCCTTGAAGAACTTTGGACTGTATACTGTAACTGCTGATTGGATAAAGAGACACCATTGTTCCATCACCTCAGGTTGAGAGAAAGGCACGCATCCGAAAAAAGGCTGAAACTTCCAGCTGCCAAGTTTGGGGTGGGGGGAGGGACCACAGCTCACCGAAGCCCGGTTTCAAACTGGCCCTGCTGTGGAACCCCCAACCCATCAGCAGATCCAGGGCTGGCTGTAAGGGACATGCCCGGACATCCCACCTAGCCTGAGCATATGTACCCATCGGATTCTGTGCCTTTTGAGGGGACCTTCACCACCAAGAAGACCAGCTGGAGAGGACCGACGCACCATCGTTGAGATCCACGGAGTGGTGATATTTTCCTTATTCTGTCCCTGTCTCTCTCTTTCTGTCCCCTCCACTTCTGCTTCTCTCTCTCCTTTCCTTTCTTTCTCTCTCTCTCATATTTACTACCAAATAAAACCTATACTACTGTCGCTGGCATACGGTCTCGTTCGCACTTAACTGGGGCGGAGGAGTTTCCAAGGAACGTTAATC
>VZRO01000372.1:314690-363941 GCA_013397915.1 Daphoenositta chrysoptera
CATAGGCCTGGGCAAAGACAGGAGCTGAATTTAAAACAAAATCCATTCGTGACACAGATGCACTGAAGAAATCTGCAGTCCAGAGTGAGCCCACACTGGGGCAGGCTCATTGGCAGGAACTGAGCCCAGTATTGAACCCACCTTGGAGCATACATCCATCCTTGAAGGACTGCCAGCCATGGAGACGACCAACGCTGGAGCAGGGAAAAGCATGAAGGGGGAGCAGGAAAGGAATTGTTGCAGACAGTCCAAAACCCCCATTTCCACACCCCTGCACTGCAAGGCGAAAGGAGATGGGAAGACGGGGCAACCAAAATGGAAGAGTCAAGTTCAGCCTAAAAAGTGGGGTACGGGAAAGGTGGCTTTGTTTTTCTGATTGTTAATGATAAGAAATCAGTGGTTTTTATCTCAATGCACAAGCCTTTCCATCTTATTCCTTCCTTTATGTCCTGCTAAGGGAGAGGAGTAAGAGAGTGGCTGGGTGAGGGTCTGGCAGCCAGCCATGGTCAACCCACCACAATTAAAAACATTCAAAAAGAAAAATCCCCAAAACACTTCAGGTGACAAGGAAATGACAATTTCAAATTGTGTAAATTATCCATCTCTACAGTGATGAACCCAAAGAAAAGTTGGAAAGTGAGACTTCTGAGAACAGCTATAAACCTCTACAGTCCTCTGTGCTAAGTATATCTCCTTGCTAAACTAAGCTGGAATAAATACATTATTTCACACACCCAAGACGTTACTAATCCAAATGCCTTGTCCAAAGACTGAAACCATCTTTTCAAACAAATGACTCCCTGCACTTTCCTTAACCCATCCCACCATCTGGCATAAAGCCATACTGACAATTCTGCTACCATAAAAATCATCCCTCTCCCGTATTTCAGGCAGCACCAACCACAAAAAGTCTCTATGGCACACATCACAAATTTCTCTCTACTCAGATAAATCATGCATATAGACATATTTTACTCAATTGATGCAGTTTCTAGTGTTTCTTGCTTTTCTTCCTTTCACTATTTTCTGTCTTTGATCTCCTCCATTTCTTACATTACCTGAGCAGGTCAGGTTGCCAAAGAAAGTGAACATTTCTCAGTGCAAGACAGTTAAGATCCTTCTTCTCACCCCTCTAAACAACTCTTGCTTTGTTTTGTTTTCCAGGCATCAATTTACTATTACAAAAGACCATGAAAAAGCTCTTTCAAGATAGTATAGCAGGCTACTAAATTGGAGAGGTGGTTGTTTATATGAAAGGCAAAAAAATTAAAGCCATTTCCCTTCTTTATCTCATAGCCCATATATTAGATGAAATGTAACACTTCATAGGGTGGGGGAAAAAATTCATGGTTTAATTACAATGTAGCATAAACGCTTTAGTAGTGGATACCGGGATATTATTGTGACATCTAAACTAGAGTTCTTCACAGACACTGTAAACAGATACTCTAAATTCCCTAAATGATTTGCATTAAGAAGGTTTATACAAAAGCAGTCAGTTACTCAATCTTTAAGTGTCATGACATGGTGAGACAAACACACATACATCGGTAAGTACAGAGAAATGTTATGCTACATTTTGGACAGTTCAGAACTGAAAGTGCTTCACATCTGTAGGATAAGAAATGGCTTCATCTCCTCATCCCTAAATGATGAGAGCAAACAAACAACCCTTTAATAGGTTAAATAAACAGTGCCCCATTTATCCATGCTTATATAGTTTCCAACAATTCAGAAGGTCCATGGTGACATTTACAATCTATATACACTGTAACAAATTGTCAAGGAAAAAAGTTCAGGTACTCCTTGGTTCCCAACAGCCGGAAGCTGCTCTCTGCACTAGAGACAAAAGCTACCTACAACATTAGGTCGGATTTGTTTTTTGTCTCCTTTTTGTGTGTTTGTGTAAAAATTAATCCTCCCAATCCACCTTGAATAAATCAATCCCTAAGTCCTGGTCACACTTAACAACTGCTTCATCCCAGTGTTTAAGGCATGTTCATTAGATGTCAGTATAGGGGTACTGTCAGAAATTATAATATCACAGATACTAAGAGTCAGCAGATTTACACAGCAACACCACTCTTTACACTATAATGTAAAACAAGTTGTTGTGATGGAAGTTGTTCCTGAGTTAAAATTTGCTAAATACTGCTAAGGTTAATGTTTTCCTTTTATACTTCTTCCTCTGGAATGTCCTTTCACATATGCTCAATTGAAAATTAAAAATCACTCTGAAAATACCCCGGATGTCAGAAAGTGAAAAGGTTAGCAATATTCTAATTATATTGGCATTCCCAAGTCTAAACTTGGCCATGATAGTATGCATTTGCAGGGGTTAGTATCACTTAGCTTTTAGCAAGAATATTTTCTAAATGTGAAGATAAATACAGTGTCAGTCCTCCATTTTGGGCAACCACAAACATCAAGGAAATATTTTGGTATCAAGATTTAACAAATTTAAAGTTCTGTGAATATATATAACTCTGGTAATGTAGACTTTTTAGTTTTCTCCTATTTTAGAATTAAAGGAAAACATTTTTATATTGCAGGAACACAAGACACCTACAAATATATTGAGCTTTCTACAACAGCTTGTCTGCTAAGATTATGAAGCATCCATTCCCACAGAATTGTTTCTCAAGTATGTAGTCATTGACAGAATTTCCTATTTTAAAAAAGCTGTTCTTGACTGAAAAAAGTGGATAGCTTTAAAAATAGATTTGTCATTAGATTCAAAATGTGCATGACAATTCTTACAACCCAAATCATCCTGGCTCCAACTCACTGAAGTTTGTACAAACATTTGCTCAAGTCTGAGCATTACATTTAGCCGGAGTTAAAAGCAGTAGAAAATCAGAATGACAAAAGGTGTGACTCAAGTCTGTGCTATACCTGCACTTCTGACTCAGTTGAACATAAACCCCTCAGGAAGCTGCACTGTCTGGAGTTGAATGCAAAGTTTGATGAAATCCATGAAAACAATGGGTTTTAATGGCATTAGTATTTTAAGTGCTCCAGCTGCAGCTCACTGCAGTGATGTATCATCTCCTATTTTAAATACAAGAAACTGCAGTAATTGCACCTATCAGACTAGGGAATTAACGTTCCTTTATGTATTTTAAAATCTGTCAGCAGTGCAAATTATGAATTACAGTACAATTAAAAAAAAAAAAATCTTACTTCCACATTTCTTTCCATTTAAATCCCAGTAGGACAGAAATCAGCAACATGCAAAGAAAACAGGGTGGGAAAGGAATGACTGCTTCCACAGTATGGGAACTCCAAACAGAGAGTCTTACATAGTGGTATAGAAACAAAGCTCTGAATGAAGTTTGGCCTAGCCCATGTGTCTTATGCACAAAGGTTAGCTAAAATTTAATTGCTGTGACCATAAAATATAAATAGCAACAATTTATTCACAAAATTCTGGATTAGATTGATTTTTGCCTTTAACAAACTGTATGATCTGTTATCAGCCAGCTGTATGTTTAAGCACAACAATAGAAAATGTAGTACATAAACACCTAAAAATCACAGTCATAAAAAGCAGGCAAGTACATCAGTCTTTTGGTGGCCAAAGCACAACAGATTAGTCTGCCAAACAAGTGTATGTGAACGTAAATTGTGGGCATTAGATTTGTTAAAAATTGTTTCTACTATCAATAAACAATTTCCTGTATTTTAATACTGTTCTTAAGGAACTGTAAACTGTTTAAAGTAACAGGTAACAGTAAAGGATTTAAATATAGTGGTAAACAGGAAAAATAGGGGTTTAAATTTGCATGTGTGGTGAGTGGGTAATTTGGAATTAATTCATAATTATCCACAAAGAACTCTGACCTTTCTTAGGTAAGACAGTACTGCCATCATTTCTAACACTTGTGACCATTATAATAACACGAGAAAAAAAACCCCATCATATCAGCCCTGATACATCAATCACATATGCATTCTAAATTACAGCTATTTACATGAAAAATATATATTTAATTAAAAAGCCACTGAAAAACATGGACTTTTAGTCAGGTGCTGCACTTTCTCCAAAATGAGGTAATTTGGATGCAAACAAATTAAGTTTAGTAGAGTTCAGGATCCACGGTCTCCATGGTTAAAGTACAGATTGCTTCAGTAAATGGCTTGACTCTTTCCACATGTTCAGAGCAAGAAATCTCTAGATCCAGTTAAATCCTGTTTTATAGTGTTCTTGATGCAACACTGACTAATGTCAGAAGGCTTCCCAGCTCAGTTTTACAACTGGTCTTTCAATAGAAAGAAGAAGGGGAAAAAAAAATGGTTATAAGTTGGTTTCGTCCCAAGATGGATCATTCATATTCTTTAGAACTTTTCTAACAAGCTTCTCCAAGTCCTTGCGAGCTCTTTGTTCCTCTTCTAATGATTTCTTCATCTTTTTGTTATCCTGTTTAACAGAGACAGAGATATTACTGGTTTGTTTTGGGAGCGTTTAACAGATCTGACTACACATACACTGTCAATTACAAATTCTGAAGGCTCTTCTCAGTAAAACAGATATTAGCTGTTCATATGCAAAGCTGCTATTAAATCTTCACAAGTTACACACAATGCAACAAAAGCCACCAAATGGAAACTGAGCTACTATTTGTACTTGGGGGGGCCTTTATACAGAAAGTGCTAGTAACAGATGGCCACTAATCTTGAATTCTTCTGCTCAAATCTGATCAATGAGGAGTAGAATATATTTGTTGCTAATGGAGAAGGGAAATGGAGCAATAAGCAGACTAAATATCCCCTCTAAGAACCTCCTGTGATTTTAACTGGTTTCAATCTCCAAAAAGCTTCTTAAAACTTAATGGAAATTAACTTGCTTCATTAGGAATGTAAATAGTTGAAAGGAGTATCCTGAAAACCATTGCGTTCTCTGAAAAGTGTTTTGTGACTAAATTTTAAACTAGACTAATGACTACCAGCAGTCTAAGAGAGGTCTGAATTTCAAGGAACACCATCTCTCCACATGTATATTAACAGGTGAGTTCTCACTGTTTAGTGCCATCGGGTAATATTGAAATAAATGAACAACAGGACTGTAAGGGTGACAGGGACCAATCCACAGGAATGCTTACACTATTTAATCCTGTACAGGTCAAGGTGATGCTGGAAACAGTAGGGAAGCAACCAGAAGATAAAATAACATTGAAATACGGCCCCAAGACAAGTCTAATGGTGTTTAACAAACACAAGCCTGCAATCCCAGGGTCCAACTGGACTCCCATTAGCTGTCATTTACAGACATTTCTAGAAACAGGATAGCATCATAAAATCATAGAATATCGGTTGAGTTGGAACGGACTCATCAAGATCATTAAGTCCAACTCCTGGCCCTGCACAGGACACCCCAAGAATCACACCATGTGCCTGAGATCATTGTCCAAATGCTTCCTGAATTCAGACAGGCTTGGAGCTGTGATCACTTCCCTGGGGAGCCTGTTCCAGTGCACAACCACCCTCTGGGTGAAGAACTCTTTCCTGATATCCAACCTAAACCTCCCCTGACTCAGCTTCATGCTGTTTCCTCAAGCCCTGTCACTGGTCACCAGGAGAGGTTGGTACCTCCTTCTCTGCTTCACATCTCAAGAAAGCTGTAGACCCCAAAGAGGTCTCCCCTCAGCCTCCTCTTCTCCAGTCTGAACACACCAAGTGACCTCAGCCAGCTTCCCCTCCAGACCCTTCACAATCTTTGTTGCCCTCCTTTGGACTGTCTGCAATAGTTCAGTTTCTTTTTTACATTGCAGCACCCAGACCTGCCCCCAGCACTGGAGGTGAGGCTGCCCCAGCCCAGAGCAGAGGGGACAAGCCCCTCCCGGGCCCCGCTGGCCATGCTGGGCCTGATGCCCCCAGGACAGGGCTGGCCCTCCTGGCTCCAGGGCACTGCTGGCTCAGGTTCAACTTGCCATGGACCAGGACCCCCAGGTCCCTTTCTGTGGCACTGCTTTCCAGCTTCTTGTTCTCTTGTCTATGGACACAACCATGGTCTGCCACCTCATTAACTCCATTCCCTCCTTAAGTCTGTAGAGAAACTTGGAAGGTTCATTATTTTAAGTAGGTACAGATTTAAGTTATTCAGTCTGCCAATTCAGGACCACACTATTCAAGTGTATTGCCTGTGGAACAACAGCTATGAATAATCTATGGAAGCTGCTATGGGAAAGATCCCACTTTGCAGTCTGGTGTCTACACCAACTATGTACCCCCAGAGAGCCTTTATCCATAAAGCCCTTACCAGCTCAGACATTATTTCTGCCACTTCTCTGGTTGGTAGCATCATAGCAGTGGACCAGTAAATGATTTTAAGATGAGATTCCTGAATTCTTGATATATAAGGAAATGAAATCAGGCTTTAATATGTCTTGGCTTTGGAAGATGTAAGATTTCGGAGAACATCTATTTGGAAAGGCTCCAAAAAATAGAGCTGTTGCATGAAGCTCAGGAGAAGGTGACTTTCTGTTTAAGGGTCATGGAGCTGTACAGAACCTCAGTGAGGCTGCACGTTTATTCCTTGTACAAAAGCAGGAGGCCACAGGTGTATTAGTGAGCTATTACTGCTGCTTTTATTATGTGAATTGTATTTTTAAAAAGACTGTCATATTCGCATCTAACTTGGGATACTCATTCTTTGTATGCTGAACACAACAGAATTTAAGTATGCAACACATCAATTGTCCTATTTGAAGGAATATGCATTACATCGTTAGAAATAATGGGCATGCTTACAGACAGCAGAGAATTCACATTTATAGCCCCAAACCTGAAGAAATTTGAGTACAAATCCTTTTTACATTAACACAGGAAATTGTATCCAACTTCCAGAGGAGTCAGACTGGTAAGCAAATTCACACCTTTCAAAGTGAGGAAAATCCAATGCTTTTTTTCACATTAAGCAAAGACTACATGCAGTACCATTAACATGGTTAAAACAAGCTATGTCCTGATAAGAAGATATTTTTATTCATGGTGGATATTCAGAACAAGTGACAAAAAAGCACCCAGAGCTAACATGAAGCCCTCATTTAAATAAAAGCCATGTAATAGGCACTGAAAAGGACTCTTGTGTCTCGAAATGAGTGGTTTTAAGAACTGATTCACAAGAGGTGTTCAGGTTACTGTAAGATTGTCTCATTTTAGAACTATAAATATCAGGTTCTATTTAGGCCTTTATTAGCATTCTCGAGCAACTACAATTTCTCAGCCACTGTAAGCTTACTTTGCTGGTGATACAGCACAACTGAATTTGCCTAACACTTCCACCATTTCAGAAGCTGCAATGTCCAAAAACAGTAATTCACTTCAGAGAAACAATACTCAATGCTATTCTCAAAAGACTGATGACAACACAGGGAGTGCTTTTTGGCAAATGATATTTTACTTCTAAAAGTAAATCCAGGCCAGTATTCAAGTTCATGACTGTCAAAGAGAACTTGCAAGCTATATTTAGTTTTATAACAAGCCTTCCATTTTTTCCTTCTCCATGTTGCTATAAATGTAGCAAGTTACCAACCTGTCTTAACTCCTGTACTTCATCCTTTAATGCATATACTGTGTCAACAAGGCTTCTAAAATGAAAAAAGAAGATATCTGTAACAACAGTTTTCAGAAATACACATCTAAATCTATTATTAGACAGAACTGTTAAATGAAATGCAATTAAATAAAAAACACCCCATACCCCACAGCTAATAGCTAATTTCAAACCTGTGTTAAAAAACCACAGTCTCTAATCCTGATTTATATCCAGTAAGGCAAGGACTTCTTACCAGCTTCTGTGATAAGAAACACCTCTCAAGCACTTAAGAGACCTCTACTGGTTTCTGTATTACAGCTTTCTACAACAGAACTGTAGTTTCATTTCCAACATACACTTTACCAAAAAAGTAGAATGACGCCACATGCTAGCAAGAAGGATGACACCAATTTAATACGGAAATCCAACAGCACTTGGAAAAATTATTTGTAAGTGAAGCACATCACTTCTTGGCACGGGTGGAGTAAGTTGCACAGCATATACAAAGAAACCAGACATTAAAATGAAGGCCAATTGCTCTTAGAGGACTGGCAGCATACTCCAAACAGCTCTGTTCCAACCACAAACACACCATACACACCCTACTATAATGGGAGACAGGAGGAGGAAGAAGAGTGCAAAGTTTACTAGTTTAATTCATCATTCATTAAACGTTTTCTTACTTCTCTTCTATAACAGTCTGACCATTACTTTTAGTTTCTTCTACAATAATTTTTTCTTCTTCTGGAAGCAGGACTTGAGGAGTTGATTCTTTACGGGAACCTGTTGTAAAAATACATTACAAAATGAGCAACTCACAAATACCAAAGGTATTTTAAAGATTATTCTTTCATTCACTGCATGATACACCCCCATGACCAAGGTATACCACTTCCCATTTCCCCCTTCCCTCTACACATGAGTTACTGACACATTTTTTACTTTTGAAACCACAGCCTTACAACAACAAAAGGTTGTCTGACACTCCCATCCCGCTGCTGACATAACGCCCGAGTCACTGACAGGGATGTTACACTGATCGAGGAAAAGTGCACTATTCAACCATCAGCAAAAGCTGTGCAAATTCCCCATGGCAGACTGAGAAAGAAAGACATAGCTGTGATTAAGTAACAGTGATTTAAACCTCAAGGACAGATTCTGATCTCACATTGATAGAAATCCAAGAAACAAGTCTTCTCTAAACCCATTACTCTGTCAGTAAGGAGCAGAACAGTGGTATCAAACAACACAGCAATTAAAGAAAAAGAAGTGAAAACCCTTTTCCCCAAAACACTGTAAGCACCACACTTTTGTGTGTACAAGTGCATGCAAGTACTCTTACACATAGCCTTTTAGTCCTATAATACATTCCTACCAAAAGAAATACACTCTTTGTATTTAATAGATGTTTTAAAAAGCAGTTCATGGTTTGATGATAAAAACATTTCATTATCTTCAGAACTTTTCCCACACATTACAATTTATAACAGCAAGATAAAACATACAGATTATAAAAAAGTAGAAAAATCTACAGCCCAGAAATGTGCATCCACCCGTAAGTACATAAAGTATGTATTCCATAAATGTTATTTAATTAGGCTGCAACAAATTACAAGGTTGGTTTTTTTTTAAGTTGGTCTGTAAATAATTTGGTGTCTAAGCATTTGTTCAGAATTCAAACACTGCAGATAAAGGATTAAAGTTCTTACATTTTTTAACTAAGACATTGGTACACCTGCCTACCAATTCACTGTAGTGAACTTTCAGTAACCAGGAATTTCTTATCTCACAGTTCAAACTGGTAACTTGGTACTACGGAGCACATGCCTGTCCAGAGAAATTAGTTGCTGAACAGCTGCTTTGTGATAACAGCACTTTTCTTTTATGGTTCATGGTAAAATACATTATATAAACAAAAAAGTTGAATAAATCACACTCATTAAAAAATACTAACTTGCCAAACAACTGCAGTCTTGAGTTCTGAACAGTGAGCCTGTAGGAACTCTACCTTAGCTGTACATGTTTAGCTATTTAAACTATTTTAGCAAACAATAACAAATGTTTTTAATGAAGAAAACAGTTTCCTTAAGCTTACAGTAAAGACCTAATGTATCAATATGTGGTTGTCAAAATTATATAGAATAAAGATAACGGCAGATCTCAGAAACAATCTTGTCCTTGAAAGCTGTAAGTTCTTCTTACGGAGTGAAGAGATCTTTTAAGGGTTAATACACTTCCACTCCCACTTATTTTCCAGGAGGAACAACCTATAAAACAAATACATCCAAACTCTGTAGGGAGTTCAAGGACACATCTCTGGTTGTGCTGTCAACCTCTAACTGTAAAAGGTTCTCTTACGTTTATTTCAGTCAATTGCTTACTGCTCTGCTTTATTAGCCTGGCAGGTAACAGAACTGAATTAAATGTTGTATTAGGAATTAGTTGGCAGCAGCTGCTACCAGATCCCTGCATTTTGGGTCTCTGTACTGACATGGAGCACACCTCAGCCCAGCACAGGCCAAGGGAGACACTGACCAAGGGGGAGAGAACTGCCACGCGTTTCTCACCGTGACTCCCTGCACCCAGATGGAGCACACGTTATCTTTCTCTTTGTACAGAGCTGCATCCAGCTGTCTGTCTGGGCAGGGTAACACGGGTCCTTGCAAGGCACAAGTGGCATGGAGGAGACAGCTTGACGACCAATGTCCCAGCTGTTCAGTTCTACACACACACACGTGAAGCTGATGTCTACAGCAGCGAATGCTGATGAGTGCAGAGCAGAGCACAGCACACAGCACTGCCGAGACACACGGAGCAGCTCACCAGCGTTACACACACGAGGAGAGCTCACGCTACACAAACACACACAGAGCAGAACTGCTGCTGTGAACACCGACCTTCCCGAGCCACAGCACAGTAACTACTGTGGAACACAGGTTTCACTCTCACCTTCATTGCTCCGATACCCTTGGTAATACAAACTCATAGTTGTATGTCAGAACTCTTGCTGCTCTTATGGTTTGTACTTATGCAAAAACCTCCACACTTTCTCCTTGATCGTGGTTTGGGTTTTGTGAGCTTTGGTGGGTTTTTCTTTATTGTAGATTTTTTTTCCTAAACCCCACAAGCACTTGCTGAGTATCAAAGGTACAAACACAGAGCACATCTACCCTCCCACAAAGGATCTGGTCATCAAATGAGTACATGCACAGTAACATCAGACATGAGGTGTCAAGTTCTAAAGGCAAAAGGAAGCTATTTCAAAATCCTGCTTTTCTGCACCATTTTTGCCAGCAGCTAACTTTTTTTTTTTTTCTTTTTTTAAGGTGCCTTTTTTTGCAATTACACATCTGGAAGTAACTTCAAGCAGAGTCATCTCATCACTGGCACTCAGCAATATCCCATAAATTGCACCTTGTGCCTTCATCAGGTTCTTTACGCCTATCCTCCGTGTAACCATTTCCCTCTGTAAAAGCTACAGCTTTAGGACACGAAGAAAGGGTTGTGTCACAGTAGAGGGGGCACTTCCCACTGAATTAATACTGAAAGGACAGTCTAGGAGGTTCCTGCAGCTTAGATAATCCTAAACAGCTTTGAGACATAACTCCACATTTTCATGAAATAGGGTGGAAGAACCAAGTGACTTTCGTTTGCCATATCTACTATTCCTCAATCCTAAGCATCCAAGTTTCACACTGAATTTTATTACAAGACACTATTCCAAGTCAAAAAGGACAAATTACTATATTGAAATTGACCTCAAACAACTGCCTAATTCACCTTGAGACAACATAATCACAAGTATCAGTCAGTTAGTTTCTTGGGGTTTTTTGTGGGGGGATTTGTTGTTGTTGGTTTTCGGTTTAGTTTGGGTTTGTTTTGTTTCTTTTTTTTTTTTAAAGATGCTTATTACCCCAAGCTACACGAAACAGGGTTTCATTTAGTTTTGGGGCCTTTTTGGCAGGGGGAAGGTATTGAGGGAAGGAAGGTGGATGGGACAAGAAAGGATGTTTGACAACCCCAAACAATTACTTCAAGATTGGCAAACAAATATTAAGGCCAAGTAAGTTGCTGTAAGTTCTCAACGTGGAACTCTTAAATCTAGGGTCTTGGAAGAATGACCCCACTGTTCACAAGTCTGTTGAATAATTAAGGCAAACAACTGACCACTACAATCAAGATTCAACTAAGTTTCCATAAATTAAATTCCATCAAAAAAAAAAAGATATCTGTTCAATATCAATATCTCTCAGACCTAGAGTGGAGAATAAAGAATTACAATGCTTTTTGACAATACCATACCCTAAATTATAGGTTTAGCAAATTTAGCCCGTTCTAACACCAAACCAGGAAGATACTATAGCAGGGACTGAATGCCACAGAGGTTCTCACTGATGTCTGTTTGCAATACTGACTCACAACCTCAGCCTTTTATTCACTCTCCCCAAAACGGAGCTTGACATCTTACAAAATGGTTGACACAGAGTCAAGCCCCCTGCCATGGGCAGGGACACCTTCCACTAGACCAGGTTGCTCAAAGCCCCATACAAACGGGCCTTGAGCACTTCCAGGGATGGGGCATCCACAATTTCTCTGGGCACCATACTATTTTTATATGGAACAATCCTGGTTCCTGCCAGAAGGCAGGCTTCAGAAAGAGCTGTACTGGTAAACAGTCTGGTCCTTTGTTTTGAATGACTTAGCAGACAAATATGAAGGGAGTCTAGAAGTTTTGCAGAAGGGAAGTAAGAGAAGGATGACATTCAGAAACCTTTCCACTTTAACTGGATATTAAATTTCTGCCTACATTCAAAGACCTTGTCTGTCCAAGGTCTTTACTCTTAAGCCAAGAGTAAAATGGAGGTGGGTATTCACATCACCTGCTTGAAGTAGCTGGTTTCAGGGCATCAGTTTAAAAGCCAGCTCTCCCCAATCAACCAAGAACAGCTGCCTCCAGCTGGTGGATGGAAGGAGAAGGCTCACAGTCACAGAAGACTGTGAGTGTCCTAATTTAAGATATGCAAGTCAGATGTGTGGGGATGGTGGTAATTTCCAGAGTTACTTGGCATAATCTGAGGCCCTGAGCAAAGACTCTGTTGCACAGCTTTTAAGTATTGTTGTTTTCCTCACTTCTCCATACCTTTACTGTGATTAGGAGAGGTAAGGAGGGGAACAAGGCAGGGATAAAGGTCAAAAATTTGAGACAGTACTTGTAAATATACAATTCTGTTTTTCACCAACTTAACAAGCTAAGAAGCTCTCAGAAATTAAATTTACTTGAGCTTTAAAGAAAGAAGTGTGACTTGCCACTGAAAAACAAGTGTGTGTATACACAACTGTTTAGCTCTACCATTAACCACTGGCATGTACAGCCAAGTACATTTCCTAGTGAAGCAACTGTTAGACAAAAAAAAAAGTTACTTGTCATTTTAAATATTCAGTGTTTCACTGCATTTGTTATATTAAAGATGTTAAAGTGGATGAGCAGACCTGCCAAATCAACCTTCTCTTTCTTAATAAATTTTTCAGGAGGTCCTAATACAAAGAATCCTAAAAATTGTGGTTCCCAGAATCTGCATGTGTTGAGATTTAAAAAGTGGAAAAAACTGTGCTACAGATCTGCTAAAATCAAAAGGGTACCCTTTAATATCTTTGTAAAGAAAATACAAACCATAATCCAAATATCAGCTAAACCTTAGTTCACTGTATAAGATACACATCGTTTGCAAATTCTTGGGAATAATAAAAAAGGTTTGGGCATGAAGTTGTTTTGTCTTTTTTTAAACTAATAGAGATACACAAACAGGAAAAAAAATCCACATGACTCTGATGACTAATGTAAGCATTTTACAGAAATATGCTTAGATGAGTAAAATGGAAACAATAAAGTGGACAAAAATACAACTTCATATGTAAGCGTTAGTCATATAAGAACAGAATGAATACTTTGAAAAGACGGATACACCATCTGAAGATATGGGAGATTTCTAAGACAAGATTTGGAAAAAGCTACCCCACTAAACTTCCTGTATTTCACTAACCAATACAAAAACTTCCAACCAGATGGCTGCAGTACTAGAGCTGCTACAATCATAGCAAAACAAAGATATGACCTTTTAATAGAAAGGAGAGATTATTAAATTTATTCTGATGTAAACATTTTAGCACATATATTAGCTTATTGATTTGTTTAAATTCACTCATATGCGAGCATCTTTTAAGTAGAAACACTACAGATAACTCTTGCTTTAAAAAGAAAAGTGTTGTAATATTAAATAATGAAAACACATAAGGTTATATACACCTTCAGCATATTCATAAAATTTCTCTCTGGCAACAGGACCTGCAGAAGTAGGTTTTAGATTGTTCCAATAATTCAGCCCATGCTTTTACTGAGAATACACCAATCAAAAAAAAAAAAAAACAAAAAACAAACCCAAAAAACTAAAACGAAGAAAATAAAATCAGTTTAACAGGAGGGGGAGGCAACAGAAAAACAATCTATAGATGGCAGTGTCTCTGAAATTACTTTTTTAAAAAAGAGGCTATAGAAGAATACATACTTCACATTACATTGAATTTCCTGTAGATGTCAACTACGTTAAACAAAGATTACACACATCAAAAAAGGTCTTTCATGTCAGCATTTGATTCCTCTGGGAAGAAGGGAGGAAGAGAAAGGAGGCATAGCGAGAATAGGATGTGTTAAGTTACAAGATCTGCTGTCCTTTCCCCCTGTGTAATAATTAAATATTAAAGTCACAGTCTAGCAAATGCAAAATTTATTTCAACTGTACATAACAGATGTCCTTTTTATATAAAACAAAACACTTAATTGATATATGCAACCACAAACAATATGCATACTGTACAGTACAATGAAACATTCAGATATACATCCATTTTGCATTTTCCAAAGGCAGTCACCTACTAAAGATGGCTTCTCCCATTCACAAATGAAATGCACAATATATATTATTCTTTCTATGTTTTACTTCACTATATACACATTACTGTGTTTTGGCAAGATTACGCAAAACACCAAATTAATATTGGTTGGCTTCAGTTTATGGTAAGCACTAATTTATGGAAACACTGCATAAGCCATGAGAAGAGGGCCTGACAATGGCTTGAACCTACCTTCCAATTCAGGTTCTCCATCCTTCCAGTGTATTTGTAACTGTACACATACAATTTACAGAATTGCATAAACATAAGGTACTGTTATTACCATGACTAAAGTTCCACAAAAATAGAAACACTGAACCTTTGGACTGAATACCACCATTTCCACATTTGCCTTTTTTTGTTTGTTTGTTTCAAGCATTTTGCATTAATACTGATCAGTTCACAATAGCTTACAGCCTGTAACACTGAAGACATAGAATGGTTTCAAATGTGCTGTGATGTTAATATGAGAATACACAATATGAGAGATCCTAATTATGGTAGTACTTAATGACTTGAATGCTACAATAATTAATGGTGGTAAACTGTCAAAGCTTTGGTGCATAGAAAGTCAAAATCTTCGGATCTGGGTAACAAAACTTGCTGTGTGATAAGGAAAGTTCAAGTGCAACAACTGTATTACAAACTCATATTTACACTATATAACATGAAACAGACATAAAGAAATTATCATTTATCCAGTGCAGAAAACATTATTCAACTAGAACACCACAGCATAAGAAACAGGGCAAAAACCAATCCATACTTCCATATATGTTTAAAAAAAAAAACAAAAAAACAAAACAAGAAAACTGACTGAAAGGAAGAAGGGAGTGAAGTGGGTTACAAATGTGCTGTGAAATGATATGGAGCACATATACTTATCTCATTTCTCTAAGCAAGACTCCTCCATTTGAAAAAGGTTCAACATATACAAGTTCCTGGTCATTACATTAATATATGACCAGCAGTAAAATGTACCCCTGAAAACCGTCCTTGGTAAGCAGTACTGCTTTTGTTAGTCACATTACAGAATGCCAACAACAATGAGAGAGGATAAAGCAGGGGATCAAACAAGACTGAATGTAAATTGAAGATGTGAACTGCCTTGAAACATCTTGTCCACAATGACCACCTTCTGGAATCATGCACATCTAGCAATTACAATTTCTGATCATGTAACCTGCAGAAAGGTACTGATTATCTTTTAAACAGTGTGATCAGGTTCGCAGGCTGCAGTTAAATTTCATCACGATTACGCTGAACTTGTTCACAGAGTAGTATCTGAACACTGGATAACATGCTTACATGAAAAGGGATAAGGGTGTTGCACTTGGGAACCCTGGCAAAACTGAGAACTGTTTCTGTCCTTTCATCACTTTCATCACACTTTTCCCTAATGCTTACAGAGATTTGGAAAACATGCCACTTTTGTTTTGATGCCAATTGCTTTAGCAACAAGACAGAACACACACACACACTTCACCCCAGCAGTGCCCCAGGTGCAGGTTTGAGACCTTCAGCTGTGCACAGCATGTCACAGTTCTCTGAAAAAGCCAACACGACTGTAAGTGAAGAGCTGCTGCTGAAAACAAACCTGCTTATGAGAGAAGTTACAAGACACAATAAAATCTGTCACAGACATGCTCCAAACAGTACAACCCAAAAGCCAAGCATTCTATTATTCAGAACTTCAAACAAGCCAATTTGATCACAGTTGTACCTAGAGTTTCAGATGCTGAACACTGGAGCCTCCATCAGGGGAACCATTTTCATCTCGTCTTTTCAAGAAGAATGGTCAATTGAGAGTTGACAGTTGTGTATTTTAACAGGCAAGTAAACATCTACACCCTGCTTTCTGCCACACTACTGCATACAGTAAAGTGACAGTATGACCACAGGTAACATGAGAGTACCAAAACACTGCATGTAATGAGCATGGACTGCCAGGTTTTCATGACAATTGCCAGACTGGGGTGGGGAAAGAGCAGTGAGGTCCTTCATATAAACATTTTAAGCAATGAGCAAAAGACAGCAGTATTAAACCAGAATTTTTTATGGATTAGAAAATGCTCTTCCAAACAAATAGGCCAGATATCTGAATATCTGAATGATTTTAC
Source organism: Daphoenositta chrysoptera (assembly GCA_013397915.1). Classification (NCBI taxonomy): domain Eukaryota; kingdom Metazoa; phylum Chordata; class Aves; order Passeriformes; genus Daphoenositta; species Daphoenositta chrysoptera. The sequence continues at coordinate 331,296 of VZRO01000372.1, forward strand.
AGCTCTTGTACTGCTTATTTTTAAGCTGCATTTTACTTAGTCTACCAGCTTTGTATTTTGTTAATAATATGTAGAAAATCCAACCACTACCACTAAGGTATTTCCATATAGCTGGCACTCAGCTCTCAAACCAGTATGGTTTCAGTACAAAATATAAAAATGTGCTTATCCAAAATTAAAAAAAAAGAAAATAAAGGACCTGTTACTACACTGACCAAGTCAAAAGAAAAAAAAAAAGACCATTCAGAGCTACAAATTAACATCTGTCAGTTAAAAAAACCCTCAAGAAGTATCATCCTTAACAGGATATACACTTTTTAGAATGACTTATTTGTACTTGTATTGAATTGACAATAGAGCCTTCCACCAGGTATAACTGACGTTTCAGGAGCTCCCTCAGAAGTTGTTAAAATATCACATTAAAGAGACAAGGAACAGCAAGAAAACATCTAAGAAAAGCAGGCTGTGATACAACAAGCATTTGTTAAGAAAAAGCTCAGAAGTGCATTAGTTCTGGTGAGAGATATATGAGCAACAGCTCTTACGAGATGTAGACCCCATTCTGTAACTATGGGCTGTCCATATACTGTCATAGTCAGAGTCTTCTGAGAGGTCTGAAGGCTCCAAACGAGAAAGGCTACTGCGACGACCCAAGGAGTCTAGACTTGATTGGTCATCATCAGCCAAGACGTGATTATGCATCAGGTCAGTGCCTTGCCATGCTAAGGATGTATAGGTGAAATGAAATGGTGGATGTGGATAGGCAGAGGTGGGATGAGGAGGAGAACGTAAGGAATAGCCACAACCAAACACATGAAATAAAAGCAAAAAGGTGATGGGAAGAGAAGGAAAAGAGAAAATATTGTTAAAAAGGCACCAAAGTTGGGTTTTTTCTTTTTTTTTTTTTTTTTTCTTCAAATTTGTTTGGGGTTTAGGTATAAATTACACTCAGCATATAATAATGTTTGAACGGTTACAATACAATTTTGAAGTGGTTTTTAAGTTTCTAGGCAGTCTCAGTTGAGAATTTTGAGTAACAAAATATTGTTTGGAAATAGAATTTTTTGAAGAGGAAGTCAGGTTCTTTTGAAATACAGAGTCAGTTCTGGTCTGGGGAGGATTTGACTGGGCACAGAGCAGTAAACAAACACAGTAAGCCAGCATGATCCAGCACCAATGTGAAAAGCAACAGCCCCTTCCCCATCACATATCAGTACCTCATCCTTTCCCTCCCTTGCAATGACACAGTCTTTTGTACAGCTGCTTCATGAGCCAGGTCAGGAAACAGCTTCAGATGAAAAAATCTTTTGTAGGGTTAGCTTTTTCAAGCAGGTAATTTTTCCACCAGCTCACAACACAGCCAACAGAAGTGTTTGTGTCACCACTGTGAAGAGGAAAATGCAGGGGGAAAAAAAGCAAAGGTTCTCATGCAGAGCAGGGCTGCTGATTTCTAAATCAGCAGCAACATCTTGCACCCTTTGAAGGAAACTGTCAAAGTACATTTATTTTCTGTGCCCATGCCCCTTGTTATTTGTTAAACCATGTGGTACATTAACTCACAGAAAAACAGGGCCAAGAGGCTAACAGTGACACAGCCTAGCCCATTCTGACCCCTCACACACCTCTTCCTACACGCCTGAGTCCATCCTCCCAATTAAATACTTTTAGATCTCTAGGGTAGTTGGTCAAACATAGCAAGGCCAGTTTTTTAATCTTTCAAGGCCTGGCAGTATCCAAGGACTGAAGCCATGTAAGTGGCCGTGTTATGAGCCACCATACCCATGATATTGCAGAAGATTAAGTCTTTATTTGAAGCAGAAATGCAAAATATGCTCAGTGTTCAATAAGCATGAGAAAGTCAGACTCTGCTCTTTCATTTCCACCTATCTACCCAAATTAAATACCACTTCTTTCCCACCCAAACAACTGATAAAAAGCTGCTCTGCTACCTCTAATGCCACACTTTACCAGTTTGAACTGGTGCCATAGATCTGCCACACTGACACTGCCAAAAGCAGCAGATTAGGGTGCAGGTAGGGGAATTGCCCCGTGAGTGCTGTGAGGGACAGGCAGAAGATTACCAGGGAGGTAAGAATGGAGTATGTAAAGACTAGCATACGTCACAGATGACAGGCAACTCTCTCATTCTATTATTCTACACTGACTACTGCTCCAACACAAGCAATTCCAGCTTTATTGCTTCTTTCCCCATTTCCAATTCCAGCCTTCAAATGGACCTTCTGAAACCTAGTCTTAGGTGACAACACTATGCTTTCCCAACAAAGCAGCTGTGTGCCGAATCAATAAAAAACTTTTCTTGCTGTAATTAAGAGCAAATAAAAGCTGCTGACTTCTGATGTATGCAATGATACCCACAGCACTATGTATATTTCTTAAATATACATAGAAAGAAAAAATAGGCAAGCAAAAAAAAATCATATCCATTTCATATCTGCACACACACACACTACTGTGCAAGTGCAAATGTTTTCCCAACCATTTCTTGTCACGTTATCCTCGCAAATAACAGATCACATCTGAGGTGTTTAAATGGCAATCATCTCATTTGATTTTGTTTGGAACAACAGTATATCTTCAGAACTTTGAACTCATTCATTCCTTTTATCCAATTAAACACACTACTGCAATGACTGTAGGGCTATAAAAAAGATTAGTATTAATAAAAAAATAATAGTAGTAGCTAATTTCATGATCTTGGAGATCTGCAGTTCATTAAGACAGAAAAATCAAAATTAAGGCTTTTGCTGTTACTTGAAAAGTTTTTACAGTCTAATACAACTGCCATATTCCCATTGTAAGTTACACAGGAACACAAAGTAGCTGTGTTTTTTCAAGGTGACAATAGCAAGTGAACATGTATTAGGAAAATTCAAGAACTAAGTCTGCAATTGCATTTTAAGACTTCAACTGTCAGCATGAAGTGCTTTTGCTTGGAAGCAAAACAGGCCCAGAGCACTGTAGATAGCAGTAACAGTGACTAATATTGCAAAATTTAAATAGCTTTAGTGGACAAGAAGTTATGATGTCCAGTCTTCTAGTTCCAGCAAAACCAGCCAAGTACTTCAAGATCATTATACTGTGTTCCAAGGATCTCCAAATTAAATCTGTATTCAACAGTGTAAAAAGGAACAAACGCAACAGCATTTTCTCCTTCCTTGTGTAAATGGAACACATGCTGGTGGACTCCCCTGCTTTGAGCAATGTTTTACTTACAATACAGAGGAACTCCACATGGCAACCTTGATTTGGATTAAATGAAGTAGGACCCCAGAGGCACGTTACAGGTTTTCAATATGCTAGGTATTGATCTGAGAAACTAAAAATGGCTTTAAGCAACACACATTTGAGAACAACTTCTCCTGAAATTATGAGACGGGGTTAAAATTTGTAATTAATACTAAAAACAACTAGTGGCAATAAAATTAAAGACATTTTTATAGGTCTAGGTTACTTTTCCATAGAGAAAGTCTTTGTTGAACAGAACACAATAAAAATACAGTCCTCCAAAATTACTGTTACTTCTTCATTCCTCCTACTTACCAGCTTCTTGAAATTTATCCAAAAGCATACTGATTAGCTGTTATATTCAGTTCAGACACGTCTTATTCACTGGTGAAGCTTCAGTACAATTTTAAACCATGACAAGTAGTCACTTTTGGGTTTTTGTTGTTTTGCATTGTTTGAAAATACTGAAAAAGTAATAGTCTCTAACCGTGGCCCTTGGCATCCAATACACAAACACGTGGCATTGATGTTAAACCAGAAACATTATTATTTGCAGGTCCAACTTGCTGTTTGCAAAGGCCTGAGAATACAGAGCACTCTCTTTTGCAAACTATCTTATTTGTGTTTTAGTTAGCCATTTCTACCCATTTCAGTGCTTTCTAACTTACTTGAATTTAGTGTCTGACGTGTTTTGGCACTTGTGCAATACGCTTCAATGACTTTAAGAATTTGAGCATCTTCTTCTAAAGCAGCTGTACCTAGAATCAATGGGAAAAACAGAATTTTAAACATAGGCACGTTTCTTAATATAGAAAAGGCTTTGTAAATTAGTACAGTTCACCTGAGTCCAAAGTTCAGCCTAATCAACCCTTTAAAATTATTTAATCATACCATTTTAAAAATCAAACTTCAATGAACAATAAGACAAATACTATTTTGAAATGCTTAGAAAAAACTAAATTCAGAGTAACCACCACACATTCAAGAAATTTTCTGAGCATCTGATGTTGCACAGAATGTGTTTTGAAGTGTGAGGACTCTCATTCTAAAGCAGTCATTTTACTGAACAACCCTATATACTCCAGTTATTATATAAACATACAATTCAATATGCATGCTGTTTCATTGTTCAATCAAAGAAATCAAGAGACAGAATATTAATTCACAGAAAACATCTTGAAAACTTCTGGCGTTTGTACATATATGTGTGTGTGTGTGTATATATATATATAAAAGATTACATTTACCTCTTTTAACAGCACACAACTGAAAATAAAACTCAGAATTAACAGCATAATTTCAGTACAATTTCAGTCCAGCATGCAGTAGGAAAGATGCCACTATCACATACATATATCTGTGAAAAATTACTACTTTAAAAGAGACTTCACCGTAGAAACAGCACTACTAAAAAAAATTTAACTTTTCAAGCTTAGCATGGCAACATTTTCCAGAAGGTAAAGCTCCACAGAAAATCTTTTCCTCGCATGACTCAGTAAAAATACTGCCAAACTGTTCACTTGCAACAGAGTAAAATTCCAATCAGAAGTCTAGAGGTACCTCTACCATTAGTTTAGATGGAACGAGAAGTATGTGTGCAAGGCAAGACAATTTGTTGTTTTAAAAGCATTTTTCCTCTTTTCCCCTGTGAAATAACTAGGTTTGAATATTTCCTGCTACACAAATCTGAGCGGCCTTCAACATCAAAATGAAGCTGTATTCTCTGCCAGCCAACGTATCCTGTTGGTTTTTGTGATTTATTATCACCAGAACAAAGCCAACTTTCCAAACATTTGTCAGGGCAAGCTAGCTTTGCAGAAATTATCTTTACCCAATATAATTTTCTTGCAGTTTAGGAGATGCAGGAACTCCAAAGTATGGGTTATCCCTCTTTCAGAGCAGGAAAAATAATTGGATCTCATAGTTAGAATGCAACACCATATTACTACAGTAGCAGGACAAATACTACACTTCTGAAATAGCATTTTGAGGGCACTCAGTTGGAACACCTCAGTTTCGTCTGTTAAAATGCTAATTTGACACAGAAGTTCTCAAAACACAGGCCCTCTGGATTCCTGAGAAGGGAAGTAACAAAACCCAGACCTATCTATCAATATGCTTTAAGCTCAATAAAACTTCCTCAGTGGGAAACTTTAATAGCTCCAGAAAAAAAGTTGAGAAAGTTGAAGGAACACTAAGAGAAGTTTCTAATTACTGATTAGGGAAGATGAATACCAAGAATCTCTAAGAATTTCTGTAAGTAACACTTTTTGACTTAAAGCTACAAAAACCAGCTTTTACTGGAAGTTGTTTAATAAGGAGTAGAACAATGTATATGCAACCTACAGACTTCTTTCCCCCAGGTAAGAACCCTTAACTCCTCCCACTGTGTTCTTTAAAAATTGCTAAACCTGCAAGTTGACAGCTTTTTCACTATCATTACAACTACTGAATCTCCATTCTCCAACATCTGAAATGATACTGTATTACAGTACTTTCGTTTTCCTAAGCAGATGCCTTCCTGTAAGGATAAAACATCCTGAACTACATCCACCTGCACATCCATGGACAGAGAATCATTCTACTCACTACCTTAACCTTTGCCACACGAAATTCACAGAATGTTCAGCAGGACTAACACCTGAGACAAACCAAGAGCACCCTGAGGAAAAGCTTTTTCTCTCCAACTCTATGTAAACCTGTGAGAGACAGCTGCCACAGTAACACACTTCATGCACTGAACACCCATGGCACAGACTATCTTAAAAAGCCTATGAGCAAAGGACAGACACAGAGAAGCAAAAGCTACAGCAAAAATCTGTCCAATAAAACACCCTGGTCTTTTACTGATACAAGTAATCACATTATTCATTCACACAAATTTCTAAGGAAGAATTACAGCAATACTGACAACTAAGTGAATACTGTGTTTGCTTGATAACATTAATGCTCCCTCCACTTCAAATTATCCCAACATCCAGATTTCAGCCTCTCTCTTTCTGTACATTCATCAGTCTCTCTCAGATCAGTGTTTTTCTTCAGACTTCAAGCAGCCTACATATCTGCAACTTATTTAGATTGACAAATCTAAATGACTTTATTTATAGGAGATAAGAGAAGACTGTTGGATCCTAGAAGGAGTGATTGTGGAAGCAACTTGTCTTCAAATCAGCAGCAATAACCAGCTTTCCAGCACCAGGACAACAGAAGCTCCCACCAAGACCAATTTAAGAACATAGCAACAAAGCATTCTGCAAGAGTGGGGCAGTATCTTCACATTGTTGTTTACAGTAGCTAAAAGACAGGTTTACCTTACTGAACTTTAAATGGCTCTCTAGCTAACCTCCCTTCCCTCTGTAACAAACAGAAATAGGCACTCCACAAGCAGACACCCACAGCAGCAATCAGCAAAGCTCTAGAGAGGAACTAATGCCCTTGTAGCATAAGCATCGAAGTTGAATACAGCAAACTATCCTCTGGAGATACCTACTCCTCTCCCCTGACATGAGAGAGGAAACCAGATGACTTGCTTACATCTAACTCTCACAGAATTAAAACTGATGTTAATTTCAGCTTTTTTACTGTGCAGATATTTGTTCAAGTCTCTTACTTTTTCTCAGTGCAAACTCTTCATCCGATGGCTTCCGTTCTGGCTTGCGTTTGGGAAGCAGCTTTTTCATGGTTTTAGGGCTTTTGCTGAGATCCTGCATAGGAAAAATAAAAAGAGTAGAGCTTCTCTACATTATTTCAAAAATTTAACTTTTAAGATGCATACAGGAATTACTAACTGAAAACCTTTTAACAGCATCAAAATACAGTTTACTAATATTTTTTGCCATGTTCAATGAGCTGATTTCCTCTCTACCCTTCCTCCAACTATACATGAAGTCAAGTATTTTATGTGTTCTACTAACAGAAATATACATAAAACCTGCTGCAAAGGCATTCAGCCTGTTTGGGAGCTGGAGTGAAGGGAAGAGGCAGGAATACATTAACACAGGTCTTTTTCCTGAACAGTTGAAGAGACAACCCATTTCACTTGTCTACTAGGAAGCAGGTAAAAAGAAGGACCTAACAAGGAAGCTTGGCAGGTAGTATACTCTTCAAAGCCAAAATTTGTAAAAGTTTAGGACTGTTTTTACAGAACTCTACAGGAAAAAAAGACAACAAACAAACAACAAACCCAGCAGCATTTCTGCTCAAAATGTGGTTGTGATAATTTACAGGAACAATACTAAGTTTCAGGAACAAAAGGAATATGCTGGTCTACCCTTTACCTTAAGGATACAATACATTATCTGTGAAAATACAGAACAAGAATGTAAAAAGGTGACTGAGCAGGACCTACCAAAGATGATCAAGATATGTTTGGAAAGTTATTGTATGCTAAACACTATAAATATGTTTGAAATTTTAATATATAGGTGAATTTAGTGCCCTACACATAAAAGCCTGAAAGGATTTTTAGTTGAATTACAAAATGAGCACATAGTACAGCCAAACGAATACAGTCAAACAGAAGAATCTCTTGTAGCAACTAAGTCTCAATACAAATCTTGCATTGCAAATCAACTCTCACGTTTTCCCTGTTGTTTAGGAGATTTACAAAATTAAAGGAAAGTCACATACACAGCCACCACAAAAAAAAAATTACAGCTTCCTATCAATGCCACACTGTCCTTTTTCCAGGCTGCTGCATCTCACCTCTTTATAGCAAAGAGCTGCTGAAGGCCGCAGTGGCGGCGCGGGCCGCAGGCAGCTCAGACTCCAAGGCTTGGGCGTTTTTGGAGGTTCCAGTGGTCCCCAGTTTATTGTGGTGTGTGGAGTCCCATGATGTGATGGATGAGGGAGAGTGTGGTAGGCAGGAGTCAGTGGTATTGGCTTGCTGTCTGAATGCTTGCTGGAGGGAGTCACTGGGTGGGAAGGAAGCTGTCAAACATGATAGGAAAGCAAAGAAAGCATATTATCATAAATGGAGACATAATGTCATCAAGGACTGGTGAAATAATCCCACTTGCTATATAGCATTTCTGTTAATTACAGCTGGCCTTTGAAAAATTTTACACTAATTTTTTTTTTTTGGAAAAAAGGAGATTAAAATATTTTAATTGTCTACCTCAATCAGAGCACAAGCTAAAGAAAGAACAGCTACAAGCAGCCCTATTCCCACTTCTCTCACTGCTAAGGGTGGACCTAAATTTAGATCCATTCATATCCAACAATTCGAATGCAAAACCTGAAAGAAATTATTGTTTCTCCACAGCCTGTCAAGTGTATCACCAATTACAACCTACTGTTCTAAGTATACTTAAAAGATGGTGATGTATGCAACTTGGTCAAAATAGAAAAAGTAATGATAATGAACTAACTTTCACCCCGTTAAACTATTACACTGAGTTTTAAGCATTTTATTCTTTGTTCACATGATTAAAAACCAGAAGGATCTTTTTACCTATTGAACTACAGTGACAACATTCAGTTCTTCTTACAAATGGCTAAAAAAAAAAGGCTTTCCATGGTGTTATATTTGCCAGATAACCTAATTCTGCTCAATCACTTCAATCCAGAAGCTCTTTCTTACCGTGTGAGATGGCACAGAGTGAGGTTTAATGGTGGGATTCCCAACAGTTGTGACTTTGGTTTGCTTCTGCAGGTGATCCACCCATTCATGCAAATCTTGTTGGTTGTTACAAGATACTAGTATCCTTTCAATCATATTTCCTAGGTGATAGATACCAGAAAGACACAGGAAATTTAAAAAAAAAAAAACAACTTCATCGATCTGACACAATTAAAAAAGACACTCATTTTCTAAAACATCATGTCCTCTGAGTACTAAGCAAAAATTTTAACTGTATTTTCAGTACAACATCCCACTCTTCCAGGTTGTAACACACATCGCCTCGATGTATTTATTCTTAGCCAAGCACAGGAGTTCTACTTTTTTCTTCCCAGCTCTAGTAATTAAGCACAACCTTAAGTGACAAGAGTAGGAGACAGACTCATCTAGCAGCCTTATGATTCTCCATCTTCCCCAGTAAAGCCAGCATATAGCCTAAAATGTCATTCTTGAGTCTGTACACTACAAGAAAAGTTATAAAATAAGACTTCACCAATCTTCTCTCAGAAGAAGGCATAAAATTAAAGCTAAGGCAATGGGAATGTAATCTCAACACAATCTCAACAACTCATTTCTGCACTTAACACCATTTAACCCATCATATTCCCCTTGAGGTTCAGCTATTATCTCAAAAAACCATTTTTTTCTCAACATTAACAATTTTTTTCCCTATGCCTCATGGCATTGATATCATACTTGAGATAGTGACAATTGCTTTATTTAAATGCAATCTTCTTGGAGGTAGAACTGATCCAGGAAATGAATGAAGGTATAAAGCTCCACCATGGGGGACCCTGCACTGTCCTTTAAATTACCTAAGGACATACATGATGAAATGAATGACTAAACAGACAGAAATGACCCAATATAAGCATAATGACAACAATCACTAACATCAAAGATGCTAAAGGTGTCTCAGGAAAGAGGCAGACAATTTCTAGAAGAAAACTCTTCCACAGCCTCTTGAATTCTTTCAGTAAATAGCATTTTTTTTTTAACTGCTTCATTATTAAAGACCTTCTGCAAGGCTACTGCCTCCCTTTGTTAAGATACAGAAATTCCACGACGAATCCCACGCAAAGAGCTCCTCAACTGCTTAAGAGAAGTAGTAAAAAGCAGTCTTCAAGTGAGGCTCTGGGCAGTTGTGTTACAAAGTTTGTACAATCGCAGGGTGGCTGAGCCTGTAAGGGAGCTCTGTAGGTCCCACTCCCCACTGCTCAAGCACAGACATCCAGAGCTGGCTGTCTGGGATCATGGACAGAGCACTTTCCAGTACCTCTGAGGACAGCGATCTCCCCAGGCACCCTGTGCCAGTGCTTGGTCACCCTCACAACAAAAAATTGTTTTCCTCTGTCCAGGGTGAGCATTTGATGTTCGAAACAGTATATCCTGGAATAACTAGTAAGTAAAAATACTAATGGGCAATACCTGATATTTCAAATGCATTTTTATGGTTTTCACTGTCTTCTAGCTTTGTAATAGTCATTCCTGTCATGGGCAGTTTTCCCTTAAAAAAAAAAGACAGTAACATTGATGTTAAATACAAAACACTTAAAAACTTTACCAACTAAAGAAAATACTAACTGAAAGCTCTGAAAAAATACCTTCATAGTAAATTCACACACACACCCCAATGGGTTTAAAAACATTAAAAAATCCATAAGGACATCTCACAGTGGGAGTTTTTCCTATGTCCGACTTCTGCAAATGACATCTGTGACGTTAGTAAGTCTAGCTGATACCTATTCAGGCTACAAAATCCATACAAATGTAATAGTGATCATTCCTCAGTCTCAGGTTCTTGAAACTGAGACCTTAGGGTCATCCACATTACATGACTGGAGGTAATAGTGACTCTTCTTTAGGCACATTTGTTTGCAAACTGTTTGATTAGCTCCCGGAATAAGGTCTGTAGAACAAGTAAATTTATAAAGGAGTATTTCACTAAATAAATGCATCCATTATTTACTGAAGTTTTATTTCTCTAATAATGCCACTACTAAATTCCCTCACAGAAATATTTTGAGGGGAAAAAAACAACACATGAACACCTTCAAATTTGTAAAGTTTCTTCAGAAGAACATATTAATTTTGCAGAAGATCCCATTTTAAAGTCAGTCAAGCAGGAAAAAAAAGTCAGTCTAGGATAACTTTTTGACCCTTTAGACACAGAAGAATAAATAAAATTGAGTATTTTTGAGATGAAAGGCTTTACCGAAAATGAAACTTCAATAAAAGTTATTTAAGACAGATCCCATATTCTCCTGCACAGAAGCACTATTCACCAAATGCTGGCGAAAGCACAAATACTATGTACTGTGGAATTTTGGCTCCAAAAGAGCAAAAAGAATAAAAAACAACTTTATGTTTTCCTCTTTCCTAACGACAGCAGAATGGACAAAGGTTTCTTAGAAGCCTGGAAATGAAAAATCACTTGGTATTCTGTAGGCACAGAACATGGTCAGACCCAAGATACCAAAGAGAAAGGAGGAGTTTTCTTGTGGCAGCTTCCCCATTGAAAGAAACACGGTGGCCACGTGCACAACACAATGCAGCTAAAATTTGCTCTTTCCCCTTTTTTTCCCATGTTTGCTTCTTCATGAATAACACAGCATACAACCACAAACATGAGAGATGTGCAAGAACTGCTGACATGGGTGGGAAGGGAATATGGGAGTACACTAGGTAAGACTGGTGACAGATCACCTGAACCACTCATGGCAAGAAAAAGTACAAAGTCACCAAAATAGAGAAAATTGAACTGAACTTGTGAATCACTTATATTCCCCTTCTTTTCACAAACAATTGTGTAGCCCTTCTAAGAAGTATGGTCCTTGCTCCTTGTGACTTCAGTTTACCACTGCTAAAAGTTCTTCCCATTAGCTCACATGGTAGATACCAGCACTATCAACCAGAAAATCTGAAGCCGGACAACATTCAGGCTATTCAGAAATGCAAGGAAGGCATTATGTTGAATGATGCCTCCAGTGGCCTAATTTCCCTGAGAATAACTGAAGAAACTGCATCATCTTCTGCCCATATCCATCCCAGTTCTGAGATGTGAACCTCAGAAAAAATGTCCAGGATGCCCACATTATACAATCTAGACATGGGCTCTGAGCAACTGTCTCAGGCACAAACAACGATGAAATAATTCCACCTTGCTGTGAATATGGAGTCATTAAAATTTGAGATGTTCTCAGTGATGGGACTATCACACATGAGGTTATGAGGAAATTAGGAGTTTTGCTTTCAAGAGATGGTTGGATAGTGAACATTCAGAAGGAGCTGGGCCCATTCTGAGTAGAAGCTGAAGACAAATCACAGAAAACGGCTTATTAATTTATTTAGTTATTGAACAGTGTTGTGCACCTAGGGATAAGGTGGGAGGTAGGAAGAAGAAATGCAAGTGATATACAATAGGAGAGGCAAATAAAGCTTGACAGACTGTTTAATTTCATACCCAAGATACAAGTGCTTCTGTGAAACACGGCCTACAGCTACAAGGGAGCCAAGACAAATGGCACTCCTGCACTGCAGCAGTTGTTCCACCTCTGGAACAGGCCTGTGGGGCAAAAGCCATAAGTTTTCGGCTAGGAAACTTGGGAGAGAGCTCAAAGGCTGTGTCTACCAGCTGTGAGCAGAGATCTGTGAAGTGAAACACCTGGTGCTCAGGTCCCTAGGGCCACACTCATGCATTTCAGGTGGTGTCACACTGGGGAGCCCAAGGCTGGGGCCAGGGACTGTCAGCCCATCTACTTGATCTTTTCTTAGAGCACATCAAGCATACTTTTGGAGCATGCCTTCCACTTCAGCTTCATCCAGAGGGAATCTAGTCTGAGAGCCCCAAAACAACTTCTACTCTGTGACTCAGTGCTCATTAAACAGAAAAAACTAAAGGATGAATTTAAAAAGTGTGCCACTGATTCAAAGATAAAAGCACTAATGTGAATGCATCTAAACAAACTGCTGCTAACAGCCTAATTCACACTAATGAAAGCTTAAGGGAGCTGTGCAATTTTTTTAGGACTCAAGCAGCAAAGAGCCCTAACAAACCTACGCAGCAGCACTGGATTCCTACATAGATCTAAAAAGCTACCAATACTTCCTCTCATCAGGTACTACTAACAAGGTACAAAAAAAAAGTCTCCTTGGTGATAGTCACAGCTACAAAGAAAATCAAACCCTGGGCTTCTAGGCCAGGATTTTGTAAGACAGATGACCACTTCTTATTGCAGATATTACCTTTTATCTTTATAAATGCAGAAGTTTAATAAACCTTCCAAGTTTCGCCTGATATTTCATTTGGAAAGAACACAAACCCCAGCACATTTTTACACATATGTAAATGTATTACCTTACCTGATAGATAAACCCACTCATTCTTGGGCTGGCAGACAACATTAGCAAAATGTTAGGGAAGAGAAGAAGATACCTTTCATTCTTTTCCTTGTTAAAAGAAGAAAACGAAAAAGTAAATACACCATCACAAGTCCCCTCTCCCATTTTTCTATTTTAGATTATTAAAAGCTATCAGCATTTTAACTGCATGATTACTCCACAAATATTTGTTCATTGCAAAACTATCCCTCTATTGAATTTAGAAAAATAAAAAAAGAAAAGAAGAAAAAGGAAAGAAGAAGACAGAATTATTTATTTTCTATTTGAAAAGTGCTACTAACACATGCCTATACTTCTTCCTGGTGAGTATAGCCTAGTACTTCAAAACAGGAATTTTACAGTCTGGGTGAAATACAGACCTTGTTTAATATTATAACAACTGCTTGGCCAACTTCAGTAAAACCAAAATTACACACTGGATCTATTTCTTCATATAATTTAGATGGATACTGTTACAGTCATATCAAGACTGTGGTCTCTCAAGTTGGAGAGATCAGATTCTTAAATACTGGATTATGTCCCAAAGTAGAAAAAGCAAAGCAATAATTACTATAGTCACAACAAAAGCACTCATTACTTTGTTCTGGTTTTAATTTGCTGGTTTCATATATGAAGTTATCCATTGTGGTTTTGTTTAGGGGTATTTTTATGGAAGGAGGAATAAGTTTACTCTGAATCTACTGCTATAAATAAAAGGGAGCAGCATTAAAGTATAATATTTTAATAACAAAGTAAGTATATCAATTGACAAAGCCACCATCTTAATTTCAAGCATCTTTGCAAAATTCCAAGTCCTTAGCAAGTTTTAATGTTTTTAAGCAAACATTTGCAAATGTCAATATCATTTTTAGAAAGACAAAACCAAACCCAGCTGCTGTTGCACAAACGAAGCTGTTCTGTATCTCGCCTAAAAGCTGTAATGCTACACAGAAACTTCTAGAATTCCATTACGCTTGACATTTTACCTCATGATGAGAGTGGGGGATGGTGATTTGTTTTGTTTTGAAGGCTTCAAAAGGAGACATGATTGCAGAAAATGCACTATCAGCTCTACTGAATCTTATTTATTTACTTTAACACCTAACAAAATACCTGAGAGAAAAATATCAAGTGACTAACTTTTAAATATTCAGTTGCATAAACATTTTTCTTTTTCTTCATATTTATGGACCTCTTTGTTCTAATGGAGGAAATGGACTGAATGAGGTTGCAATTCAAAAGCCCTCATCAGGTTCAAAGCCTCATTGATTTTTAAGGGGAACAACAAGCCATAAAAACATGTCAGTAACCTGTATAACATTGCCTTTCTGTTAGCATTTGCTTTTAAGATTATTTTAACATTATTTCTGGTAAGACAAGCTTTTCTTTATGTTTTATTTGCTTCTTTGGTTAAAGAAAAAAAACACCCGATTTTGTCACTTTCAACTTTCTGATGTATCTTCTTATTCTATTTCTCAAAGATCATTTGGTTCTCAAGCTTATATTTCAAAATTTACTACTTGAGCAAGGTGCCCAAAACAGAAAACGAAAAGGTTTGTCTCAGACACCTTACAATATAAAACTTTAAACCTTTTTCTATTTAAAACACACTGTAATAACTGCTATGAAAAATGATCCTGCAACATAACGCATGGAAAATCTTGTTTAATTATGCACTTTGAAAAAAGTCCTGCAGAAATCATCTTACAATATTTATAACTGCAGTATTCAGTCACTTTTCAGTAAATTTTACAGATGAGACAATTCATCTTCAAGGAATTTTATTTCAGGTTTTGTAAAAAATGCCTTAAATCAACAGAGAAAGATTTAAACTTAGATTACCATCTCTGAAGCACTCTCTTTATTTCTGTTGCATAATGATTATAATGAATTTTATTCAAAATTGTTGAAAGAGTGACAGTAAAGATGAGAAGGACATTACCTCACTTCCAGCACACTGAATCATGACTTGGGACATGTAAATCACATTGCCAAGTGTTTTGATATCCTCTCCCTCCCAACAACGAATAGCTTCCGTCAGTATTTGCAGTTCAAGTTCCTTCCGTTTCCGTACTTCTTGACATTGTGCCTAACAAACATAGGGAAAAACATCATCTCTATAAACTCTACCAATTTGGAACAGGTTAAGGGTAAAAATACTACTATAGTTTTATTTACTGCTGTGCTTGTGATACACAGAGGACAGCACCTTACTTGAGGTATTTTCATTTAGATGAGTGTTACCAATATATTTTATAAACTAGTTTTACTAACTTAAGTATTATGACTTTTCAATATACTGACTTCAATTACTATTCCAAACTCATAGTGCTGTTACTCAAATTTCTCTTTCCTTTATATTTCAAATTTTGGCATGACTAACCAAAAATGGACATGCTCAGCAGAAAAGAGTAACACAGCTGTCAGAAGTACATGTCTATACAACAAAGCATCTTCTTTCAGTAAAAGAGACGTGCCACCTGTGCAAACCATGAGTGTGTGTATAACCTTGTGTTCCTACTTTTATTAAATAACTCCAACCTGCTCTACTTCTATTCATTTGAATTTTTCTCAAGAGAATTGTTTCCTCTTGTTTGTATAGCACCAAACAGGATGTAATCCACAAACCTCTTCTGAACACTGGTAACGCTAAGTTTCTGAGTTAAAAAATAAAAAATGCCAGGTTATCATCAGCACACATTCCTAACACAAAGCACAACACATTAAGTTCATTGTAATTGAGACTGCATTAATTATATGCTTGTTGCACTTGAGGCAGTTTTTCATTTTTTGTAAAGACCAGTAACAGACAGTTTATCTGTTCAAATTAGGCTTCCTGTTCCAACTATTACTAGAAGTTTTGCATCTTCTGAACTTCACTAGCACTTCCCTCTTCAACTTCTCTCTCTCAAATCCAACACCATTACCCTAGAAGGAATGCACTTAGAAAAAAAAACATCAGAACATGTATTCATTGTTGTAAAGACGCCCTCCTTCAGGACACTAGTCCTGCTAGCACTAGTAGAAAGGGAGATGAAGTATGATGAGAGGGCAGACAAAGAGGTGCAGAATACTTTGCACAACTCTTACACCAATTGTCTAATTGATAACTCCCCAGCAAATTACCATCCTTAGCTCTGCCCACATACAGCACTGATTTCCATGCTTCTAAAAATTTACTACACATTAACAAAAAAGCTTCACTTTTTTAAGCAACAGAAGGAAATCAAATTAGAAAACATCCTACTTAAAATACATAATCTATTCTTTTATCACTCTTACAGAAAGATTTTTGAAGGCAGTCATGGATTTTTGAATATCTGGACGGTCCGGATGATAATCCTAAAAACAATGGAGAAAACACAAATAAAAAGTTCAGTTCTAGCAAAATTAGTTCTAAAAAATGTTAGAGGCTTAACTAAAAACAAATAAACAATTTTGCAAAATTGAAGTTGTAGACTGATCTGGTCTCTTCATGGCCTTCTTATATCAAACACTGCTGGGTCTGGCTTCTAGTAAAACTGCAGTTACTTAGCACAATCCTAGTTATACTTAAAATAGAGCCACAGCAGTTTTACAAGACCTAGTGGATAAGAGGTTTTGAAATCCTAAGAGGAAAGTATTTACAGAGTTTTGTTTGGCAGGTTAGCTTTGTCACAAAGGTGATTCCCTACAGACTAACTAGCATGTTCTGCTATCACTGGCTGACAAACCAAGCTGTGTGACAAAACCCCCACGCCTTCTATTTCTGTCTTTTTTTCACACTCCAAATATCTAACCTATAAAATGCAAAAGGTGAAAACAGTAGGTCCTCAAACACCTTCTCGTCCTGTAAAGATAACTTTTGGACAGCATTCACTGGAAGTCAGAGGGACTATTTTGCCAATGTGTTCAACATGCTGAGGTGAGAAGCAGCACTCCCTCTACAAGATAAAGTGGCCTCAAGTAGTGTGCAGGAGACACATTCAATGTCAAGTCAGCTAGAGACTCTGGTAAGACTATTCTAGGAATGACGATTAGCTTCCCTGGATAGTTTTACTTTAAATGTTTAGCTTTTACAGGAAGTTTTACTGCACTGACTTTTACATAAACCACTGCAGCCTGCAGTTTAGAAGGCTGACGGAAGAGCAAACAAATGTAATTTTGGGTCCCATCATGTTTGACATGTACCTTTAAAATAATTGTTGTCAAATCATCATTAAGCTGGAACATAAATGCTGATAAGATATACCTCCATGTGCCTTTCAAGCTCTTTGAGTAACGTGGGGTATTTATCCAGACGCATAAAAGGTTTGCTGAGGCCTGTGGTCAGTACAAGGATCCCAGGGCTGTTGGCACCTTTCATCTCCATGAATTCTCCTAGTTCCTCACTGTGTACACAAGATATTTAAGCAAATTAAGATTAAATTATCAAAACAAATAAATTACATTGGATTCACGATTCAGTCTTTCACCTGCAATGAAGATGCCAATAAAACAGGAGGCCAAATAAAAAATTAATTCAAGTACAACTTAAGTGCTGTGACCAGTTTGTGCATTAAATAAAATACAGGAAAAAAGCCATTTGCAGATCTGGGGTCCATCCCGGGAAAAACATACATAGGATCAAATCCACTGTTCTAGACAACCAGTGCTCAAAGACAATACCTAAATGCTGCACCATTCAAGCAACAATTACAGAATAATGCTGTATTTTATTACTCAGCTCTTTACTCTAGTAAAATTACATATGACATTAGAGGTAGTTCACACAAGTAATATACAAGCATAAGTCAATTGCTTCATATATAATAAAAAAATAGGTTTTTTTATGGTGTCAGACACTAATGAGAAGACAAAACATTTCAGAAGTTTTTACTCTCCCACACTCACATGTTTAATGACCTCATCTCACAACCAAGGTGTTACTGCAAAAAAAATGACCAACATCCATACAAACGGTAGAAATATTAGAGCAATGGTAGAATGGTAGAAATGGTAGACCATTTAGTTTATTCTCTAATGAGCTATGGTTTCACTAAGTGTGGACTTATACAACACACTTCTTTTGACAGCAAAGCCACTGCAAGAAATCCATTCTCTCCATGTATCATGAATTGCTACTTCCCGTCTCCAGACATTTTTTGGTATTTGAATAATTCAGAGCTGGTCCAGCCCCTCTAATTTTTACAGCAACTCAGTTAAAGCACCAGATGTGAGAATTTCAGCTCCCTTTGCTATCAAGGAAACAAAATAGCTACATCTTCTGCTTATAAAGCAGAGATTTTAGAGGACTATGCTGGAAGAGCACTAGCTTTTAAAGAGTTTAAATTACCAAGAACAAAATGAGCCCTCTCCACTGGTAAGAGAATACATGGCAGCATCTGGGCTGATTGCCAGGCTTCATAAAATACAAAGAACACAGAATTCTAAAGGCAAAAAATCTAAATAAAAGAAATACAGAAAGTCATTTATTAAAATTGTAACAGCTTATTGTATTCAAGACTCACACACACTCCTTTGCATTTCAGAACAAGTGACACTTCTTCTAATGTAATTTGTCCAAATAGATGAAGACAACAGAACAAGAACACAAACATGGTACTTAGGGTCTTGGTTTAGTGGTGGACTTAGAATCCAACTGTTAACCCAGCACTGCTATCTTAAAAGTCTTTTTCAACCTAAATGATTCTGCAGTTCTATGAACTGTGACCTTCCCATCCCAATATAAGTCCTTTATCCACCATCCCACCTGGATCATTCACCTCCCAGACACCAAAGTTTCCTCCAGTTCACAGAAAAGAAGGTACTTATCCATAGTATACTCCAAGTTTACTTGTCTTCAGATTAGTTAATTGGCATTTACTTACACTACCTTGCTTATATATATCCAGCACTGTTTCTGAATTGTCAGGTCCATCATAATTTTACACAACCTCTTTCCAGAGATATCTGTCCCCATTCTAACAAGGACCAGGCACTCCTCAGTGTATGTATTTGTGCTATTTCAGCTGCATTCAACTACGGAGTGGAGACACAGGGTGAGGGGATTTCTCAACACGTGCTGTGTGTTTTACAGATGCAAAGAGGAGGGCTGGGCACACCTGGGATAGACCTTGAATCCCTCTTAAGCTGGATATATCAGCAACTCCAGGCCTTCTAAATCAGCTTGTGACATAAACAGGTTTTAGCCAAAATTAAAACACATTGAAAAACCTCCTACAATACATTGCATAAAGAATTATAATAATGTAACACAGACAAACTCCAGTACTTTTTGAGCCTAAATTTAAAATTAGGTAAAGCTGGGCAGTTCTGAATACCTAGAGGCTGAAGACCTACTTTGCCTAATGCTTTCTTAGTCACAGCCCTTGCTTAGCATAAAATCACACCATTTCAGAACTTGACAGCTGACTGCACTGGCACCCTAAACAAGAACATAGATTTTGACTTGTAACTATGTCTTGGGTTTACGGTGCTACCAGCTTCTTCGAGGTGATGTATTGAGGGCAATTCACGGAAACATCAGGCTGCATGGCTATGGTGAGGTGGCACTTCCTCTCCTCCTGACTCAGGTAAAAGAAAACAAACTGTTTCCAGTAAGTAATAAAGGTATGACACTCAGTTTATACAGGAAGCTTTACCAAAGTTCACCTGTGAAAGCCCTTCTGCCAGAAGGCATTCATTGGTTTTAAATTTCAATCCCCTATGTATATGACACTGATCACGTACAAGTCATTGCTTTTTTTTTTTTAATCCATTAATTCCACCTGTCATCACCCCCACCCATTTCAATATCATAAATTCAGGTTACACACAGCACTTGATACTTCATCATACTTCATCTTCTTAATGTGTAAGACGTTTTCTACAAGAACCAAGAAGTAGCTGTTTAAACTCATACTTTGCATTTTGTTTGCTTCAGTCAGACACAGTCCCTTCTACCAACTCTGCCCTTCTATACCATCTACTACTCTTCCCCATTTCAGGCAGCACAATCCATAAGTGTGTTACACAGATTCTCTTTCACCCCGACATAGCTGCGTTTTCCACAGGAAGTGCTAATCTCAAATACCACAGGCCACTCAACTGTTCACTGTTCTGAACAGTGCTCATTTTTGCCCCTAGACAGCAAGGGGCAAAAAGCCCCATTCCTAATTACTTCAGCCATCTCCATACTGCTGGGTGCATACAAATGCACTATATAAATAGTATTTGCTGTGCTATCCACTCATACATTGCTTGCACTTCCCCTTCCCCACTTTTTTTTAATTTTAATGCTTCTATAGTAGGACGAGCCTTGGTTACCATTTCACCTATATTCACATTTCTTATTTTTATTATCATTGTTACATTTCCTCAACTTCAGCATTATGAAACAGAAATGTGTGAAAAAACATTAAAAAATTCACTATAGCTTGAATGAAAAATCAACTTATTGGAAACCTGAAATAAAAACCTGGTATTATCTTGTTTTCACTGTCTACTCTGCAATCCCTTTAACACATTCTGTGGTTAAGCCAGTCTCTGCTCAAGTGACACTTGGTATTGACCATCACCTTTTTTACTTAATCACAATATAGGAACCTATGGAGCAAGTTTAAACCTCAGCTCACTTGAAACATACACAAAATCCTGAAAAACAGGCTTAGCAATGGCATCATCAGGAAGCCTTTTGCAGGGAGCAGTGTTAATAGGTGTAATTAAAACTGAATGACGTAGTTTTCCTCCCAACATTCCCAAGAGGACAATGTTTTCTTTCACACACTTCTACGCTTCCCTCTGACAAGTTTTGACATGCCAGCTTGTTCAAGCCCTAGTCTGAACACAGTCACACACTCCTTTAATACAATAATACCCAAAATTTTGTCTGGGCAGTTCCATCATGCAGACCCCTTTAGCATTCTACTCATCCTATACCAACCTGGCACATTTGCAGGTTTGTGGACATTAAATATCCATCAAAATGTGGGTGTTCCTTTAGCTCAAAGCTAAAGTTAGTGTCTTTCATTTAGTCACAAATGACAAATAAAGTACAGGACATATTGGAAGGGTTTACTTTCAAAAATATATGAGTGGGTTAAAATACTGTTCGAACATGACAACAGTTCACAACCGTTTTTTAATTAATTGCAGCATAAAACCAGTCTGTGTCAGCTGCTTGGCCAAAGACAATGGCTCTTTCATATCACAATTTCAATTGATGCCTGCAAGTACCACAGTCTCCTAGGCAGTATATGCTAAATGAAACTCCAGCCCACAGCTAAGAGTATGTTTTAATAAGAAGCTATCATTTAGCTGAACAGGAAAATCTTTTGAACAGTGAAATCTTCAACTCAGTCTCAACTGCCTAAGTAAGTAGCTTTTCAGAAAGAGGCAGATGACACTTTAATTCACTACTTGCGTCACTTTACACAATAAAATGCAGAGAAGCATACAAAATGCTGTGCTTCATTTATTCTAAAATCTCAAGCAGAAGAGTTCTCCCCACTCCTGACTAGAGTTAGTTCACAGCTTGAGATATTTTAAAGGTCACGATGAAAAGTGTCTTTAAGCCCTATTAATACATTCAAATCTTTCTCAGTACAGCTGCCTTAAACGCTGCAAATGAACACGGAAGAGGGGAGTAAACAAAGTTCAGATGTGCCTACAAGTAACAGAAGGAAAAAAAAAAAGGCCATTGAACCTAGAGGAAAGCAGTCTAGGAACTAAAAACGTATACATTTAAAATCACAACTTACACTTCTGAAGGAGGTGTCTGTTTGTAATAGATGGAGCACGAGCTATCACTGCTGAGGGGTCTGAGGACTGCACACAGGCACCGCATTTTGAGAGCGTCGTGACACAGCTCAGCTCAGCAACCCCTCAACTGCAGCTTCTCATTTCCCAGGGCTGAACTTCCCAGTCAGGCTCCTCTCCCGGGACTGCTGCTCGCAGTATGACATCAGCCTGCTCGCTTGCAGGCTCGGGGATCCACCAAAGTGGGGGAGGCACAAAGACTTTTCTGACTCAAGCTGATCTGTATTCCATGCTCCAGTTACTCACAGTAATTGTGATGTTCCAGCTCCACAAATTTTATCCAGACTGCTAGGTCTGTGATGCAAGTGTGGAATATGTTTGGGACATGTTATCTAAGAGAACAGAAGAATCTAGCAAAATCAATGTTTCAACTAGTAAAGATTTGTGAATAGCTTTCTTGCTGCTGAGAACTGCCTTGATTTTGCTACTTTGCAAAATAAAAAAGCAGGTGTGTGTTAGTAATTTTCAACTGCCTCTTCATCCAATTAAATTTTCTTCTGGGAGGATTTTTCTTCTCTTTGTTTTAAAATAAACATACTGCTGTTTAAACAAAGTAAAAAAGTTTAACACCCCACTCTACCCACCCAAAATTACATACCTGATGCTGGTTACATTGGGTCTGTACTGTTCATATTTCCTCAAAATAATTTTTTTGTCCACTGATCAGTGGGGACTGTTACATTTGCTTTTTTAAATTATGTTATCCAACCTTCAGTAAGTCCCATACTCAAATATCTTTCCTCTTGTCATTTTTGGATATCATCCACAGGAAGTCCCAGTCCTAGCTTCTGCCTGCTCTTTTTTTTTTTTTTTTCTCTAGACTTTCTTGTTGCACTGAACTTTGCTGCATGTGATCTTTCCCAGCTAGGCAGCACTTCATATTCCTGGCACTCCTTATTCTGCTGCAATTACCCATTTCTGTACTTTGTATCCAACTGGGTTTTTTAATCTGCAGGAAATTCACTCTTTCACGCCTTCGGTTGCTCATTCTGTTCCTTCTCTTACTGGAAGGCAAGCATATGTCTATGATCAGAAGCACACACAGGAACAGTGCTAGTTTGACTGAACTCTACACCCTCAAGGCAGTACTGGTCTCACCAGGAAGCAAAATTCTCTCCTAAAATAATACCATATATTGGAACACCTACCCTTAGACTTGAACTGGGATCTTCAAGCAAAACTGTAAGATAGTAGAACCAAACCTGATAAAATGGAGCCAAAAAGCTGTGACTGCTGTGAAATCAGGTAAATATAACAGGGATGGTGTACAGTGGCACTACAGCCACTATGAGAAGGGAACATGCAAAACTCTGCCAGAGCACCACCCAACCGTACCTGGCAAACTCCAGCTCTTCAGCTCTAGCCAGTGGCTTTAGACACAATTACAAGATACAATGACAGATCTGAGGAAAAATTACTTAAAATTCTTGATTCATTAAGCAGAGGGAATTTACTCTCTGGAGAAAAGTATGCAATAGCTTCAAAACAATTCCTGAGACAAAAAGTACCTACTAAATTTCAAGTCAGTATAAAATTGGAGAAATTATGTTGCATAGCAACTTTAAAACCTGGATAAAACTTACAAAGCCACAACTGGAACCAAGAAGAGAATCTGTTCCCAAACTTAACAGAAAGATTTTGTTGTTTCTGTGGTTATCAGAAGCAAATACAACTTCAGAAATACATAGCTCTGGAACCTGAACTCACATATGGGCTGTATTAGGTTTTACTCCCATTTCTTCATGTTCACATACGCTCAGGTCTCCAAAGATTTTAATAGTTTTTTAATAGCCTGACTATTAATAATTTAACTTAATGAAATGAAAGATGTTTGCGGCTTTGAAGATTTGAACATGATAAATGTCTTATTCTTTAAATAACATAATTTACCCCCTTTGGCCCAGATTGTGTATTTACATAAACCTGCACATACACAAACATATGCACACACAACCCCTTATTCTGTATGAATTGAATAAAAGCTCCCATGTTGCTGCTGCATATGATCAAGAAGTAAATGACCAAATATAAAGATAAAAAAGACTTGCATTCATACTGGATGGCATTTAAAAACAAAAAAAGGGGAAAAAAAGACAGTCACATTCCAACTGAATGTCCCTTTTCAATCTCCAACCCCATCCCGAGTACTGCTGTTTAGAATCTACTTCACAAGAGTGCTATTCAAACAAAGTTTTTATCTAGAAGTGACCAATAATTCTGAGTACATTATTATAATGTTTTACCTACACATACACATACACACAGAGCCTTTACGAGGTGTCAACAACATTTTAACAGGTCTTACAACACTGATACCCTTGATAGCTCAGACAATGACATATAAAACCCCCATGTGTAATGCTCCACCAAACCAGGCAACTGCTTACAATTTTAATGTGAGCCAATCCCTTAAGGAAACAATACAGTTAATGCTTCAGCCAGTTTCCTTAAAGCTTTTTGTAGTCAGTGACAGTAAAAAAAAAAAAAGTAAAAATAGTGTATTTTATAGAAATTTTAAAAATCTTCATCTAGAGCATTATCTCAAAGATTTTTTTGTTGGTATGGGCTCCCAGAAAAAGTAGTCTAATAAACTGAGCAGAAAATACTAATTTTGTGATATAAGAATTTGACTTAAAATTATTTGCTAGGTTTTTTTTTTATTTAAAAAAAGGTTTTCAGAGGTACAGTTATTGCATATGTGTTCGGTTTATGAATTGCACAGAGCTCATGGTAAGAAATAATCTTCTGTAGACAGTAGGAATTTATGTTCAAAATCAAACTCCTCCAGACAGTTCCCTTCTCCTCTCTAAAATGCTACTGAATAGCACAGATGCTACAAACATGATATTTAAATCCAACGATTCCACATACACCTATTTCTTTGCCCTATTTTTGCTGGTATTAAAACACATAGGTTTGGACCCTCTTCTAAAATTAGACTGACAAAACAGCCAAAATAACATTGCCTTTCCTTCAAAACCTTAAACCTTGGTATTTTATCCAGTATGAACTGCAGTGTAATTGTTTCACCATTACTACAATCATGGATATCCTCAAACCTCACAGCAATTTTTAAATTAAGTTTTATAGGGGATTTTTTTACACACTAAAATCATCTCAGCTAAACAAGGGGACAGTTCTGAGTATTTTCCATTTCTTCATGCCTCCAACCAGTTTGTTATTTCTCTCTTTCCCCCTACTTTGAAACAATGTAATTGAAAGCTTTTGGCATTGTGAGAGGAAGAGATTCAGAACTGCTTAGAGCCACCTTCTGATTTCTTCATGGCAGCTGTCTCAAGCAGTATATTTAGTCAAGCCACTTGCTACCTACAGTAATGTTGAGCAACAAAAATTAAGGTATTAGAATAACAAAAGTGGGGTAATTAGAAAGAACAGGATGCAATTCTGTTGACTCATGCCTTGTAGCACAACAGAATTAAACAGAAAACTGTCTCTCTCAACTTCTCTTCTCTTGAGCTATCTCATACAAACAAACTTCCACATCCAAATAACTTAACTGCTCTATGATACTTATACTGTCTCCACCAAAATTTGATGTCAAGCTGACTTTAGAGACCTGGACCTGAATTTTTTCTTAGGACAACCTACACAAAAAGAAAGAGAAGAAATGCTTCTCTTCTCCATTTGCAGAACAAACAGCTTTCCACCCTCAAATTTCTATCACCATTTCTCAAGAGTTCTTAAAGTTAGGATAATCCTTTACAGATATCCCTGAATCTAAAGAAATGTAGATGATCACTTTGCTGTTGCATGCCATCTTCCATCTAGACCATCCCAGACCTCTGTATGGAAAGAGCATAAAGACTCAAATAAAAAAATCTAAGCCCAAGAGTATTGAAATTTATTTACAGAAAATGGTACTAGAAGAGGGTCATTTGAAAGAAAGCAAACACACAGGGATTTCATCAGGGGGGTTTAAACATATTTTTGTCTTGCTGAATTTTAATGACAAAAACTTACCTTCTTTCTGCCTATACTGTAATGTGAATTTGAAGCTTGATTTTTTCAGCTGGAGTTGAAATATAGTTACATGTATTACTAAAATAAGTGAAAGTTCAGAGTATTTGGTAACTAGGTTTTTCATCTTCCTAATATTATGAGTAAAGCTCACAAGCATGCCATAATGTTGCCGTTAAAACAAAATTTGAGTTCCTGAAAGAAGCTAACACTATAGGAAAAAGTCTATTGTGATCCTCTTTGTTTTCTAAATGTTAAGAGTACTCAAAATATCTTTACTTTAGTCCAACACAACAAGACAAAAAGAAGAGGGGTGTGTGAAGCAAAAAGAACATATATACTGCTAGAATTTGTCCTATAGCTCATGTCCAGTCCATGAAGAAGTCATGGTTCTGTCCTGCACCACAAGCAAGCACAAACAGCCCCAGATGCCTCAGCACGGGGGTCATCACAATGCAAGTATCTAGCAAAAGCTTGTGAAAGCTGACTTCTTTCATCAAATTCTGGCCTCAATACTTTTCCCTCAAGGTGACTGATACCGGGCATCTTCTATGCAAATTTAAGGTCTGTCCAAAAGCTGAGCAACCTACATTGTGTTAACCAAGCATCCTACTTCTTACAGAAAATAGTAATTTTGTAAAACTCACACTTCTTTCATATCACTCAAAAGTAAAGCTAAGGGTATAATGCCATTATGAAATTAAGTATACACAGGCTTTTACAGGGCTAAGTTACAATGCACCGTCTAAGAAGCCTAAGTCATGTCAGTTATGCCATAATTTCACAAACTTGTTTTGATCTCAACATTCTTAAAACAAAGATGACAATCAGTAAAGTTTGTTTTACATAGAGTCCAGCATGTGTTCTTTCAATGAAAAAATTCACTCAAATAGTTGATAATATACTGCCAAAAGTGACAAGCTGTCCTGATCACATGAAACAGCTTTGTTTTATGGGGCATTTTGTCTTTTTTTAAAAAGTGTAATTTTTTTTCTCGAACAAGTTCTACCACACCAAACATGTCAAAAGAGACATCACAGCTTTGCAACTCAAGTGTATGTTACACACAATTTTGTATCAGACTCAAAAGACCACAAAGTTAACATACCTGTGTTCTGTGAGGACATTTACTGCTGATGGGTGGTTGGCACAGTATGTAAGGTATAAACTTTTCATTTGTGGCATCAAATTTAGAAAACATCCTCCAACCCTCTGCTGAGCTTCAGGCAACCTAAAAACAGAGCAATAAAGATGAAAACGCTGTAATACCAACCAGACAGAGAAATAAATGAACTCCTAGGAAAGCAGTCTATATTGTGTGCTGGGTTTGGCTGGGACAGAGTTAATTTTCTTCACAGTGGCTGGTAGGGGGCCACGTTTTGGATTTGTGCAATAACATAAGGGTGACAGAAGGGATGAAACTCTTCTTTTCTACAGAGCAGCTCCCACTTGAAGGACTAAGCCTCTTCAGCAGAAGGCTGTATGGTCAATTGTATAACCCACACTGAAGTTAACCAGAAGATGGGCCACTAAGCTTTCATCAGTCCTGGACTATAAACTTGTTCCTGACACCTTGTCTAAACCACTTTACAATACGTACAAGATTAAATGTTTCAATTTCTCCATGCACTTGCTCTCCTTGCACAAAGGCTGCATCTCCTAACATAAAAATGCTGAATTTTTGCTTCTTTGCAAGATATGACAACAGATCTTGCTGCTGTTGTTATCTTTTTAACTACTCATAAAACCAGTGCTTCACTCTTTACATCAGCTGTAAAGCTAAATGAGCCCTCACTAAGTACTCAATGCACATACTGTTAGCACAGTCAAAGAGCTTCTTTCTAAGATTAGTTTCAACAATTCTTTCTGGAAGAATATTTTTTTCCTGAAAAAGATTTATTTTTAAAAGTCAGTATTTTCTGTAGTTGTCCCAGACACGTACATTAAGTTCCTAAACATCAATATTTAGCACATTCCCTCTAGGAAAAAAGTGAGACATGCTCCAGTGAACTTCAGTAGGAAAGAAACTGTTCAGGTTTCCAGGACAATCACTCCTCCAGGCAGGGGATGTCCCCATTCTGCTCAAACACAGTCATCTTGTCCCAGTCCTTAGATTTGCTCATAGTAGTCAAAATGCAAAGTTCATTCCAAGAAATTCTCCCCCAAATACCAAAATAGTAAGTCTGTCTCCTCTTAAGCTGTTCGGTCCCTCTGCACAGTATGGGAAGACTACTCAAAATAAAGTAAAAATTGACTGTAGAGGTGTTCCAAATGTGAGTCAGGGGCAACACATTCCCTGATTTGAAAGCAACATTCATTACAGACACCCAGAAAATGACAGCTGAATCCCCAGCTAACACATCATGCCAGATACACTCTGATCACATTATCAACACTCCTTATATTAAAGGCTAGGGCTGCTCATATTTTAATACTGCTTTTTTTTTTTTAAGTTTAAATTCTGAAATCAATAGAGTGGCTGCTTTTGCAGGTGTTTCGGGGAAAACCAAGGGCATTCCCCAGCATACTGAGGGAATGCTTTTCTTACAGCCTTGCCAAAAAGCATTTCCTGCCTAGCAGCTGGCCCCTTTAATAAATCTAGCATGAGCTAATAATACATTCTTCGAGTAATAGATGCAGCCAAAGTCTCAAACTCTGAAGACTTACTCTAGGCATATAACTCAGTATTAAAAAGCAAGAGGCTCCAATAAACAGTTACTAAAAATGGTTAAATTCCCATTTCATACTGTAGAGATGGGGGTGGAGGGTGAATTACGGCTGCTTGCACCGAGCAGGCATCTGTGTCTTCTCAGTCTGCTGTTCTTTTAGCAGAATCAAAGAGTGACATTATTCTCTTTCACATGTTGCACGTGCATTGCCACTTTATACTGCACATTCTTTGTTGAATTAACATAATCAACAGACTTTATAGGGGGGTGGTAACTCATCCCCTTTGACTTTTCTAATCCATGCATTAGTTGTAAGTGTTCTACTATTTTCAGCATATAAACTATCTATACCTCCTTTACCTGCCAGAAGAACATCAATTTAATGCCTATCACCAGATCATATAAACCTTTTAGTAACTGATGTGTTCCATTAAGAGCACAGTTATTTTACAATTTATTCTGAAGTTTTCATCCCAACATTCTTCTCATATTTGGCACTTCAATTAAAAAGGAATCATATAAATATTTACACATATACATAAGTTATACCATCTTCAGTTAAAAAAAGGACAGATACATGTTTTAATTTTATTTGCAAATGTAAAAGAACCATAACAAAGCCTCTGCTGTTGTACACATGCCAGAGGAATCACCATATGACAACATCTAACCTACCTAACATTGTCTGCTTGTTGGAGTTGCATCCAACAGGTATCAGTTTTGTTTCTCCAGACTTACAATGGGCGCCCAGTGCATGGTAATTTGAAGAAAGAAGTAAAAAGTAAGTGTAACTGAACAACAGGGTTAGTTTTAAGACTGATCAAAACCAGCAATCAGAACTGGACTAAAGCTACACTGGGAGCTGACAGAAAAAGGGTGACAACACAGAATATTTAATCATGTCCTCTGTGTTCTAAAAAAACCTGCCTTAGTTTTGGGATCAGCAGATATTACAATATCCTGGGAAAGTCTGTGGAAACTGTCATTAATTCAAATAAATTTAAACAGAATTAACAGAGGCAATTTAAAAAGAAAAGTAGGTAACAAAATGTAATCAGTATTTATGCTTTCTTTTTGCAGGGAAAAGAGCAGATCTCCCCAAATTTCATTTGACTGTGTAGTTACCTTAAGGGTGTCATTCATGAAGGAATCTATGTTGATATACACATATATGTGTGTGTGTGTGCATAAATATATGTATATTTATGAAGGCAGCCACCTGTAGAACCTGCCACAACCTGGGAACTAAATTGTCAGGGTGGCATTTTCTCCTCCATCTCATCCCACACAAAGACAAACAGCAGAATTTCAGCTCTTGAAGGAGATGAAGCATCAGTGGTAAGTTTGCAATGTTTGCAGGAGGTCAGTACAAAAAATGCCTTGAACTTAAAAGCTGATTGCAGAGAAAACCCATGAGAAGTAATGGTCTGTAAAGATTACTATGGGACAATTGTGATTAATGACTCCAAAGGGTGCCGTTGCATGTTTGTTTCAGGATATCTGAAGACACTTTCAAATTCCCTTAATATACATAGCCTTACTTCTGTTGATACTCATGATGACCAAAAGTAAAGGATGATACTTAACAGGCTTAATTTGTATCTGCACCCCAAAACCAAACCTGAAATACTAATGAATTTTGGATTATATTTAAATAGTCTCCCCCTCACACTCTGGCCTCTCCCCCCTGTTTTTGTTGCTTGGGTTTTTTTTTAAATTCCATTCCACTTCAGGATCATCCCCAAACATGAAGTATCTGCTTGCATTTAAATACAGAGAAAGACAACACAGTTACTGTGACTGCAAGAGCAGGGACATGAAGGAAAGGGAGGACAAACCCCAGTTATGGCTGTTAAAGGGCAAGGAGGTAAGTCTGTAATACTACATGAAAGACTTCAATTTGCTACAGAGGAGATTATACCCAGCAGTCCGTGTAGGCTGGTGTCACCAGCCAGCCTGTGTGTCATGGGTCCCCCTCCTTACTGAAAAGTACAGCCATGGACTGACAGCTTCTACTTCCAGGTGAATGGAAAAACCTTTTCTGGAGCAAGAGATCAAATCAGGTTCAATCTCCTGCTGCAAAAACACCCCTAGAGCAACACTTCCAATAGAGATAATTTCCATCAGGCCAGAGATCACCTGATGGACACTGACTTTGTCCACAGAGACTCTTCTGCTGTGTGAACTAGTGCAGAACTGATCTCTGGCACAGGACCACAGACCTGGAACAAGACCTAGAGCACTGGACCATTTTTTGTCTTCAAGAGACCAGAGCACGGAGCACTCTTGCTCTGTTTCACTGTCAGAAATCTGCTCTTTTGCAGCTGAAGAAAACAGAAGAGATCCAACAGCATCTCTCTGCCTTGTGTGTTACCGTTCTTTTCCATCCATTAACCAAGCGCACTGGAAGCTGATCAGCCAAAAAAAGCACCTTTGAAGCCCACCAGCCACAAGATTCTCACTCAGTGCTAGTTAGATTTATTCCATGCACCACTTTTGTTTGCTAAACTAAGAAGAGAAGTTACAAAGGTGGAAATAACCTCAACCTGGACAAGTTCAAAGGTGACAAACCTTTAGCAATGAACCAGAAGACCTTCAAGTCTGTGGGCAGGGTGGGAGGGTGGCACACAGCTAAACCCAAATCATATTCAAACAACTACTTCCCTGAAACACACAAAGAACCCACTACAACATCATATGTTCTGAAAAAAACCACATAAAGTTTAACACCACGAGGATTAAATAAGCCAAAGTGGTGCAGGCAAAAAGGAGGAAAGCATAGCAAAGTTTCTGCCACTGAAGTACGTGCCAGGATTTGTTAAAGAGAAAACTCAAATGACAGACTGTCTAAAGGTGGGTGTGGAATTCAAAAAAGCATTCAACTCTCATGCCCAAGAAAAGGAGTTTGTCGAGCAAGGTAGGCTGGCAGCATTACAATTGGCAGGATGACAGCATTTGGTCATTCTGACATGTCAAGTTAGAATAAAACACCACACCGGATGTTGCAATATGAAGTGCCTCAATAATGGAACTATAAGCTCTCTGCCAAAAATAAAATAAAGTGATAAATCTATTTTCAGCCCGGGAGCTAGTCTGAGTTTACAGAAGAGGTTCACCAGCCAAAAAAACATGGCAAAATGACAAAAAACCCAAAAAAAGGCAGCAGAGCAAGCATTCTTCTACATGATGGGAATAATGATGGATTAATGGATTAGATTCAAAACAGGAGGATGCTGTATACTCAAGTTAATGTAATATGATGAAAATTAAACTGAAAATACAACTTGGCATGATGAGCGTATTTATGAAATGAAAATAAGACAAAATGTTTGCAATAATGCCTCAATAATTTTAGGGCACCACTTTCTCTGCCCACCTATTAGTATACAGTATGTTCCTAGTTTATTATACAGCAGTATTTCACTTAGCAGAAAGAACAAACAAAGGACATTATGAAAAGGTGTTTTAAAAGAGTTAAAGCCAAGAAGAGTTATTAATGAAGCTCCATTGTGATATCACATTAACTGACACTCCAGGTTAAAATGAAGTTTGCATTAATGTTCATTTAAAGGTATATACTTGTTGGGGGTTGGGGGCATTGGAATTTTTCCTCCATCCCTGTTACTAAGAGACAAATGGCTGGGTGCTCAGAGCTATTAAGCTTGTGGTAAAAGACAAAGACTATGGCTGGGTGTGGTGAGGACGAGGCTCGATGGGCGGGGGGGCGACACCTCGCTGGGACTGGCACTATCTGTGGGACACCGGGAGGAGAGGAGCTGCTTTTCGGGGCTCGGACTGGCGACCGCAGGGGATCCCACCGTGATCTGCCTTCTCCGTCTGGCTGGGTGAGCTTTTGGCTGGGAATCCCATTTCTTGCCCATACCCGGAGAGCGAGGCTTTCTTTTCCGGCTGTGTTTCACAGTGGCTGCAGGGAGGGAAGCCCGGCTGCCCCCGCCGCCCGTCCCGTTTTCGCCG
>VZRO01000372.1:364238-419842 GCA_013397915.1 Daphoenositta chrysoptera
GGAGGCACCGCACCTGCCCTGCCCGGCCGGAGCTCCACAGCGCCCCTGCTGCTCGCAACCGCGATTACACCACACAGGAAAGTGCGTGGCAGCCCAAAGGACACCTGCTACTGGTTTCTGGTTTTGTTTGTTTGTTGTTATCCTTGGTATTGCTTGTTTACTCTGCTATATATACTAGTAAAAACTGTTATTCCTTTTTTCCCCATACCTTTGCCTGAGAGCCCTTGATTTCGAAGTTCAAATAATTTGGGGGGAAGGAGGGTCACATTTTCTACTCTAAGGGAGGGTTCAACCTCTCTTAGCAGGCACCTGTCTTTCAAACCAAGACAATACTCTTCTCTCATTTTTAAGACCACCTTAAAAAAAAAGTTTTAAAAGATGACAGTCTGTTCCATGCAAAGTACTTAATTTCCCTAACTTCTGACACAAAGAAACAAAATCATGGTAAAAAACAGGTAAGACAACAAAGAGCAGTGACAAGAAAAAAAAGGAAACATTTGAGTATGTCGACAAATGGACACTTTCAGAGATGTAGACATTTAACTGATCAAGTCAAACTTGCAAGAATGACTATCATTCTTTCTCACAGCATGAGAGACAGACCATTTCAAAAATGTTGCCATTACACTGCTGAATTGCCATCTGAACTACACACCATCCTCCCTTCCCCTCTCTCTGGTCTAAGCTGTGTGGAGACAGGGAGACAGAAGAGGGACAGAAGGCAGGTGGTCGGAGGGCGTGGGATCTGAAGTCAGCAACAGTACCAGGCACTTGGTACTACCTAGTGGAGATGAACTTTGTCATGACAAGGCTGCTTCTTCACACAGAGCAGCTCAGGGGAGAGGAGGGAGAGGTCAAAACAAGACATCCTGAGGTGATCTAAAGCTCACTGTTGCCAAAAGAGGTATTTTCTCCTCCATCCAAGACATTAATTCATTCTCACAGCAAACTGAAACTTGTCCAAGCCCTCAGTAGCAATTCAAATTACTAACTTGGCAGAAACCAAGAAAATTTGGATTAGGAAGTTGCCTTAGCTCACCATGTGGTCAGACAAAACTAGAATACAGGCAAGGAAAATGACACAAGCGAGGTTAGGAACATAAATTACACTTTCAGTGGAATTTCAGAAAACTGTTAGGACAATCCAAATGCAATATGGTCACCTTCTTTCTTACATGCCCAAGTGCTGAGGTAACAAGCTAAAAAATACCAAATTATCACTTCAGCCTAAATTATGGAGGGAGGAAAAATGTTTTCACCCCGTTCTTTCTGTGCTCCATGCTTCCTATATGGTACAGGACAAGCATTGAAGGGTTTTATTTAATTCAGGTTGTTCTTTCTGTCTGTCCTGCAGACCTCTTCCAGCACACTTTGATGACCACCTTTGTTCAGGCCAGAAGAATACCAAGCACAACCATTCTCTCACAGTGTCCTTTATCCAAGTCACTTACCTCCTTCTCCACTGTTCCACCATCACATACGGTTCCTCTATTCTTGTTTTCGTTCTCTTACTTTGAAGCAAATACTTAAAATTCATGCCCCCAAAACCAAAACCACCACTTCCTTATTGGTATGCAATTGCATCATGAAAATTCATAAATTTCTATTAAACTACATCAAAATTTCTACCTTTGCAATTGCATCCTAGGGCCAATACATATCTGTACAAACAATCAATAAATTCCCCAAACATCTACGACAGTACTGCTCTGGCAACAACTCTTAAAGTGAGAGGAAAAAAAATCTATGCCCAATGAAAGATGCAACAAGTAAAGTAATAGAAGATATTTGCATGTTAGAATTTTACTCTATCCAGTATGCATGGTACTTACTTGGTGCATTCTTCTAAAGACTGTACAAGCATTTGCTGGAAAGAACTTATTTCTTCCAGGTTTCCCATTAAATATGAAGTATTTGTCAAGGTTAACCTGGAGCCAAAGCAAATAAAACATGTTTAGGTTTGCAGCTATTGACTAATTGTGCATTAATACTATCTACTGCATGAAAAGAAAACGCTTACTGGTTCTTAGATCAAGGACCAGACTGTTTCAGTCAGCAAGCAAACTGAATAAAGGCAAGCCCTGCCTCAAGAATCACACAGTCCACAGAGGTAAATTCACACTGACATTGACATGTTGACCACGTTAACCCTCCCCAATACATGAGAGATCTCAGGCTTAATTTAAAACACAGGACAAACTCACATACTTTTCACTGGCTTGCAATGGTCGCAGGTAGTTTGAAAGCATTGTTTGTAGCTCCTTAGCATATTCATTTTCTGTTTCTAATATATTTTGTAGCACCTACAATAAATGACAATTGCTAATTGGTACTTTTTAAGATATATCAATACCAGTTTTAAAGCATACTAAAATTTATTTAGCATGAGAAAAACTTAAATGAGAGTTCCTACATTAAAAATGCAAATATCAGCAAGAAAACAATGAATACTATACATCTATGAAATTCACAGAGAAAAAAAAGAAACACTACACACAAGACAAGCCATCCTTTGACCATATACAAAAAAATGGTAAGCTAACAGGATTATCACTACATTTTATTGCAAAATTTGAATTACACAGAGCTTTCTTCCAAAGCCAGGGGTAATTTTTCCTCCTATGTACTTCAGAACAGTCACAGATCATCAGAGCATGGTAAAGCACAATAGAAGTTATGAGAGAAATGAACAGTTTCATTTTCTCAGTCTCAATTACAACACATTACAACTAATGTTGCTAGTGGAATGTTTAGATGTATTAAACAATCTGCTAGATTACTTGAATATTAACAAATCTACAAAGATCAAGTAATTTCCAACTTCACTTACCAACACAATATTATGTTATTTTTAAATAGTGCTGCCTAACCTTACACTACCACAAGAAAATTACAATAGATTGATGCAAAGCCAGGTATTTATAAAATACAGCACAC
The DNA here is from genome assembly GCA_013397915.1 of Daphoenositta chrysoptera. Classification (NCBI taxonomy): domain Eukaryota; kingdom Metazoa; phylum Chordata; class Aves; order Passeriformes; genus Daphoenositta; species Daphoenositta chrysoptera. Next base: position 367,176 of record VZRO01000372.1, read on the forward strand.
ACTTGTGTTTTGGCTGAATATAAATCAAACAACTAGAATAACCCCAAGTATGTACAGGAAAACATTTTACTGGGCCATCTCTTGGGAGCCTGCTTTAGGATATCCTCCAATATAGTCACATCAGGTTCTACTCTGCTTTTAGAGGGCAAATTATTTTTTGCCTCCATAAAGTTATTTAGCAAGAGAATCGTCAGAATTAAATGCAATTTAGTGAACAGAGCTGAACTTGGAAAACTTACTGCTATTCACTGGTCATAAGCCACACCACAAACCTCATTTTGTTACATGCCATATTTGTCAAGCCTACAGTAATATCTCATTTCAGCATTTATAGGAACAACTGTAATTGAGTGCATTATTCACTGTTGTAGTCAATACTCTTTCTTAGGAAATAAAAAAAGCCATTCATTCCTAAATGCAAACCTGATGAAATAACTTTAAATAGTTCAGAATGTCAATGAAGAATTCACTGTTCCTTTCATTGGTGTCATTGATTCTGCTTATTCCTTGAATGCTTCTATTCATTTGGGGAGAGAGAGAGAGAAACCATTTTTGAGTTCATTCTTTTGTTGCAAGTCCGAATCCTGAACTGAAGATTAAAATGTCTCCATTCTCTGCTAAACACTGTGACAGAAGAATGTCACAGGGAAAGTTATGGCTACCAGCTAGGAAATTACAGCATAAAGTAAAATATGGGCACACAAATTTTCAAAAAGCTAAAGGTTTTTTTTGACTGTTTAGACCAGGGAAATAAAATATCTCTGCCAATCATAGCACTAATTAACCCCCATATTCTCTTTTATATATATAAAAGAAAGAAAGCAAATCGTTTATCCATGAGGTTCACAACTAAGTGCAAAATCAATCTTTTTCAATATGTTTTTTCCCACAAAAATCTCCCAGCCCAAAGTCATTACACTGGCAGGAAAAATTAGTAGAGAAAAGGAGACTGAAAGTCAGGAACAAAACCACAGTGTCCTGATGAAGAACTAAACAGTATTAAAAAACACCAAAAGATAAAAATCAACAAATTTGCTAGAGATCTTGAAAGACTGCACCATTGCCCCATTTTCTCAAAGACTACTTCCATTCTGTGCTATAAACAGCTGTCTGAAAAGCTTGAAATAAAACTAGTTTCATGTTGGACACACTTCATTATTTTCCTTGTGCCGGTTTGGATTTTTTTTGAGGATTTTCTTTGCCATATGGAGAGCATGGGATTGGAGGAAGAAGACTTAAGGGCAGGGGGAGGTAATAACAAGAAAGCTTAAAAGCTAGAATTAGCAACCTGACAATTAGTGGAAAGAGGAAAATTAATGTCATTGTAAATAAAACTATGCTACAAAACCTGTGCAGAGTACCAGATGCACTTATACATCTTTGTTATTCTGGTAGTTCACAGTGTTACACAACACTTGAGATATACACAGTTTAAACAGTCCCCAGAACACATTAAACCTATTACCCTTTCTTTTTAACAAGTACAGTTTCCATTGCATATAACTTTTTTTTTTACTTTGAATATACTTTTTAAAGAATAACCTTGTTTATATAGCTCGTAAAATATACTTTCTGTGATATCTTGCATTCTTGCAGTTTGACTTACCTACCTCACTGAGAAGCTATGAGGATTCAACTCTTGGACTGTGCTTTGAGGTGACAAGCAGTCAGTACTGCAACTCGGTATTTTGGCACCAGAAATCCCTTACATTCCTCATATCCACATCTCGTCTGCATGATCTAATAATCACCTTTCTTCCCCTTCCTGCTCTCTGCACATTCTGGCTGCTGCACGACCCCATGAGACCTCGACGACCTTGTTTCCACAGCTCCACCACAACATTTGCACTGATAGGACCGAGGACCAAAAGAGCAGCGCTGAAGTGGCAGCTTTTGCAGTCTGTCACTGCTGAATGGCAGGCACAGACAGCCGAGCTCATGCAGCACCAGCTCTCTCCATCCCACGGCATGGAACATTCAAGCATGGTTAACAATTCCGTCACACAAAGCCTCAGCCATCTCCTTAAGGCCGTAACTACCACCCAACAATGGATTTGAGAGGGCCCACGTGAAGATGATGGCCTTCCAAGTCAGTGGGAGAAAAGGCAGAGTTCAGAGATACACCTGGGTATGATCCTGCAGCTCATTCACATTTTATCATGGTAGTATGGCACTCAACCAAAATATCACACAGTTGAGCAAAATGGTGATTAGTATGTAATTTTCCTGGATCACCAGAATTTGCATAATGAACTCCTTAACAGGCCCTGGAGAGGGGCAGTGTAAAGCACTGCACAAGTATACCATATCTTCAGGGGCCTCAAAAACTTACATGAACTTTAGTCGGCAACTTGATTCAACTTTAAAAGTGTGGCCTCAAAAGGAGTGTTTATTTTCCACTACTTCTCAAACACTTAAAAGGAAACAAGGTCATCCAAATACTCATAACTGTGGAGAAATTTACCCATTTCTTTGCCTGCTTTTAGAACAGCTACCTAATCTCAAAGCAACTGTAAATGGAGAGAATCTAATTTTATTTTGGATACAAAGTTATAAATTCTCAAGGGATCTCAAGCAAAAATAAAACTCAGAGTAACACCTGCTCTGTCTTCAGGGAATAACATGCAACAATACACCCACTTCTTCAGTAATAGGCTACTAAATTACTTTACATGAAAAATGCTTCATCACAAGTCTGATTCATATTACACACTACTGTAGATTTGTACCACTTTATGTAGGACAAAACCTCAGCATTCTCTACTAATTTGAATTCCTGAACCAAGCCAAATGTACATATATAACAAACGTCTGTCTTCTCAGCAGCATTAGTGCAAGGAGCAATTAATTAAGCACACTGAGACTAGAAGGCATGAGATTTGTCTCACAAACTCGAGACGAAGCTGTGAATCCACAGAAATGAACATGCTTACAAGCGGGTGAGGAGCAGAGAAAAATGGGGAAAGCAGTCTCCTCTTTACACGAAGTACCCTTCCCTTAGCCTATCCCAGTCCTCCTCCCAGAACCTCTACTACCACTTTCTGAACTGCTTTTTGATTTTGTCCTCAGTTCAACAGATGTACCCTCAGGTGCTGCCTGCACAAAACCTTCCCTAGGGTAAATAGCAATAAATAACCATGAGGGTTATAGGGTCTCAGCACATCCCCGTGTGGGGACAGCCGTAACTCAAAAATACTATGTGGTCCCAGAGTACCAGTCTGAAATTGGTACCAGTCTCAGCTTGGTTGTCAAGAGAGCCTTTAACAGAGTTTAACATTTACTCCTTAGCTACATCCTTTCAGCTACCAGTTGCCAAAAGTTTTTTTGGAGCTTTTCTGCTTTTTCCTCAACTTTGTTATCAGTACAGATTGATGACATAGCACAAGGAAGTCCCATGTCTGCAGCTTAAGCATTAAGACAGAACAAAAACTCATCTCAGAGGTTAAACTGAGGTTTCACTTCAGTGAACAGGTTTGCTGTTTGTCTTATCTACATGTAAAACATGTAGAAATCATACATATTTAATAATAATTGAAAATATTTTATAGAGATATTGCCATCAGAAGCACACAACATATTTCAAGAAAATCTAAATGTCACCATGTCTAATTTAGGTTTCAGACACAGCAGTACAGTCTTACTTGTCTGAAACAATGGGCGTGCTACAGCACAGCCTCTCCTTTTATAAACCAGAAGAACAAAACGGTGAGTTTTAAAAAAAAGTAGGGGTATTTGCCACACTGTGGAAAAATGTGAAAACAAGGCAATTATCCAATTCATTTCAGAAAGACTTAAGAACAGCACTCTAGGGTCAGTGCTCTAATTTACAACATATCTGTCTATTATTAGGAACTGGTCGTTTTCACCCCCTACAATGTCATCAACAGTTAATAAGTAACCAGCATTCAAAACAGGTGGCATCACATTACATCAGGTTAAGTGCACCAAGAAAGCTGCACCTGAGCAAGATGAACAATAAACTAATTCTAGGAGTAGGTATATGATGGTCAATAAGATTTGGTGCTTTTTTGTTTGTTTTTTAATTAAACTACTTTAAAAGCCACCTATAGCTGTATTTCCCAAAGTATAGTAGCTTGAGCTTCCACAATTAAAACAGATTATCCAGGGAACAATTATAAAAATCACACAAACCAAAGCTGATAATTCAAAGTTGTATGGTATATTATAACTTAGGTGCCTGAACAAATTCAACATTTCCTTTCTATTATTTTCACTGAAGTACACTATCATCTCTTAAACTGCCAATGTTACTCTTACAAAGTAAAATATGCCACCATAAGATTCAAGTCATTTTAGTCAAACTGAAGTCTTAGCTAAGTCCAAATTAAACAGCTGAAACTTTTACTTTTCATCATGCTAAAAACCATCAGGAAAAAATAATATAAAATTGTAAAAGAGGCATGTATTTATCAATTACTTTAAATAAGTTAATTAATTAATTAAACCAAATCCCCAAATCTAAAGGACTGATGTTCAAGATAGCTGCCAATCTATTTTGATTTAAAATCAATATAGATACAGATTAAGCATAAGTAAGACTAGTCTCCTACCAGGTGAAGGAACTAAATCCTCTCCTGTCCTGCATTCTTTTCAGTTTACTGGCATTGAAAATCATGTCTGAACATCAAAACAACAATTTGCTTCTACACACTACAACAACTTCGAAAAAAAGATGACTATAAAGAGATACAGCAAAAAAAAACCCATAAATGAAAGCAATCCACTATTTTGTCACTGGACATCCCACAGTAAGATCATTTCTTTGTGCAGTTTGAAGGAAGGGTGTGCCTGCACAGGTACTTTCCACTGTGATGAGCAGTTGTGGGATGCAGTAGCCGAAGAACTGCAGCCCTCCCTGCAGCACAGAACTGCAGCTCCTGGCAGGGGCAGGACCTGAGCCAGATGGAGGAGCAGGAGGTTGCTTCATGGCTTTCAATCAGGGACCACAGACAAAACTCCTCTGCTCTTCCAGGTGCTATTCATGCCACAACCACACAAGACGAAAGCAGAAAATGATGCTTTGTGATCCTTTTTAAAAACTGACATAGAAAATGAAAACCCACGACAGCTGCTTCAAAGAAAAGGGAAAGAAAGGTTGTGGTTTGGTTTTACACCAGCAGGGCGCAGTGCCTAACAAAAACAGTAAGATGGTTTTTTGCTTCCCAATGTATCTACTCAATAAATAAATGATTCTCAACATGGTCCCAACACACTTGAAGATGTGTTTGTTTCCTACATGCATGCACTAAAGAGGTCTGAGTACTAGGTTAAGAATTCCTGGGGGTGTGTTAAAGGCATGCTCTGGCTCTACTGCCTTGCTGTGAAATCTGTCCAGCACTGTAAGGGAGAGGTTCCTTAAGTTAACAACAGAGCTGATTTACAAGCATGAATACAAAGGAAGAAAACTGAACATTTTGAAACCATCTCTTATTCAACAAAGGATAAAAATGTACTTAACCATTTTAACACAGCAGAATTTCAGTAATTTATAGAGATTGGGGAACATTGATGGCACATGTGATGGATGGGAGAGAAAAGGGAAATTAACAACTAGCAAAACAAGTAAAATGAGCATAATGTTACATGAATGCAAATCACTCACTTACTTTAGACAATATTTTTGCACCATGTTTAGGAATCTACGTGTGTGATATTCTATTAAACCAATAATGATCTTGTTTATATGAGAATCCACCAATACCCCTATCTAGTTTTGGTACTTCCTGGCAAGACTGCCTTTTTTTCATGCAGATAAGAGCATTTAGTTAAATGACATTCTACTGTATATAATAGTTCACATGGAGGAAAAAATGGTCACTCACCACATTGTAATAACTTTTGTTAATTGCAGATGTATCAAAGCCTTTAGGTGGACTCTTCAATGTACCTGATTTCGGGGAGACTGGTTTTTCTGAAATATAAAATATTTTGGAGTCAATGGGATGCAATTTCACAGCTCAACACTAGAGGTCAAACAAACTGCTTTAAAGTACTTCTCATAAGATACAGTGGAAATGGTGCTTCACTGAGAAACATACATAATTGTACTTGAAATTACTGGTAAAGACTCAGTATGTTCACAATGAATGAAACTCTATGCCCAGTGAAGGCAAATAGAAAAACTCCCATTCTTTTTCCAGGAACCAGAAAGTCAGTTAAGAAAATTTGCTTTTCCAAAATTATTTTTTAAAAACAAAGTGTTGTCATACACTTCAATTAAAAAACCAAATAAGCAAAAAAAAAATCAGTAACAGGCATTTCCAAACTATATATGCACTTTCAAACAGAAGTAGTATGAAGTTTTAATATCGATTTAATGAACTCTGTGAAAACAAGTGTCCAATTAAAAGCTGCACATTCCAGAGGTGAGATATTACACTCAGTCTCAAAACAGATATTCAAAACACTGAACTAGTGACTTAACTTATGCCTAGAAAATCATCTTTTAAAACAAATTATCTTTCACTATTAACCAAGTATAGAATAAAAATGCTTATGCACTTGAGAACAGGATTCTTCATAATAATAAATCCTTCCTATAATCCCATAGGGAACTTATCCCTCAGTAATGCATGCTCTTCCTAGAAGGACAACATAAATCTACAAGATCAAAACACCAGTTCTGAGAGTTACCCAAGTGCTGGCCCAGAACAGAGGCTGAGAAAACACACTCCTAAAGCCTTCCCTCCCACCACTACCACTCCTCTAAGTCAATCACAGAGGAGCAAACATGAGGTGAGAGAAGCTCAAAAGCAACATGCTGCATCCAGGACAAACAGCAAGTAAGACTTACAGCATCTCTTTTTGATCTTTCACACTTGATTCTGCACTTTACCAACTGAGAATACCTGTGAGACTATGTTTATCAGGACATTATGGTTTAGTTTGTTTATTTTTGTTTGTTTTCTAAATAATCAGGCTTGTCTAATATGCAAATGTCAAATAAGCATTTGAGTAATTTGCATCCAAACTACAAAACAGCAAATTGTCAACTGAACTGTCCCAAAACCAAAAAAGCATCATGAAAATATACCTCCTGAAGGATCTGCCTTTATTTTAAAAGCAAGCTCCTGTTCCAAACACATTTTAATGAAGATATATGAATAATTTAACTCTCATTTACCTGATACCTCAGGCTAGGAATAAATTATGCAAGACTCAAACACCTCTCCAGGAGAAGCCCAGTAAGCCGAGCTAAGGGCCAGCTATGGAAAATTCCCATGGACAGCAGAGCTGACCAGGGAAGCACTGTCACAAGCAGAACACTCCCCGTGGTACCAGCCTCTCCTGAGCAATTTAGTGCTTCTTCAGGCTGCCCAGCTGCAGCCCACGGATGATGCCATCCCAAGCAAGCTGACTCCTGGGGCAGGTCACCCTTTCACCTCCAGTACCAGGACAGTGGGACAGAGGCTTTAGCTAACAGCCCCTGAAGAGCAGCTCAGGCCCCATGAGCACACAAATGCAAGTATCTTTAAGGGGATTTGCTCTGTATTGCACTGAAACTCCCCTCAAGGAAGCTAATCTGAAAATAAAATATAGTCTTAAAACTGCCAAACATGAGCCAAAAAAAAAAAAATAAATATTCTCCTTACACATTCAGGGATGACAGTAAAAATCCTTTTGGTTAATATCCCCTGCCTACCCACCCCATGTCAGATCTAAGCTCACAGACAGCACAAAAACTACTAGACCCAGCAGTTATGCAGCTGGGAACACTGATGCTGTCAGCCACCAGCCCTGCAGTACAGACGTGCTCTGCTATATAGCCAAGTCATTCCAAATGACAGGACTCCTCCCACCCCCTTAGAACGGAGCTGTAAACTCAAGCAGATTTGCCATCAAACACTCAGTGTGAAAGAACCTAAAATCATGTCGTATGTATGGCTACTCGTTTATATATTCATCTATAATGCTACTCTTTATGGGACAAATCAATTTTTTTTCTTTATACTGAATGATGAAAATAATGTCATTCTCACAAACTTGGTAATTTGCTTTCATTCTCTGTGGAAACTCTTGGATTTATCCTACAATTTATAGGGACTTTCAGGTTCACTAAATACCTAAAGGTTTATTAATCATGTGCCAAAAACCATGAAAGGAGAAACCAGAGTCATTTAAGGATAAAAGTAAATACTTGTCACAGAGTTTATCATAATACAGATGTCTTGAAAGGAGAAACGAGAGTTATTTAAGCATAAAGGTAAATACTTGTCACTGAATTTATCATAATACAGATGTCTGACCATTGTTAAGTTGGCTGATCACAGAATTCTGGCTCTTTGTTATCTTAAAGGGCGCAGAAATACCTCTCTTCCCTCAAGCTGCTGAAGAAAGTGGGAGGTTTTTTTGCTGAAACGTAGAGAGTCATTTATATTGCCAGCTGTTCAGCTGATTCAGTTATCCATCAAAGACACATACATGTCCAAATTCAAATTTAAAGACAGGACAGAAAAAAAGAATCTCACATTCATATAATTTTGCGTGAACAGTCATAATCAACATTTAGCTTTTAAAATGTAAAGGCCATCTCTATTGTAGAAACACAGAATCAGACACAGCAAATTAGTCCAGCTGTCTATCATGTCTGGTATTCTGCCTCCAAGCAGTGCCTTGCTTCATAAGGAGGAATAAGAAACAGTCTTGTTGCAATTAGGTTATTGCACAATGCATTACACTGAAGAAAATCCTGATCTTGCACATAAGAAATCACTTACTTTGTTTATGCTAAATGAAGTGTCATTTATTATCCTTGGTAATAGAACATTAGAGTACTTTTGCAAACAGAGCATATTTCATTAAACATTTCAAGGAGGTGCCACCCCCATTCAGCACACTATGTCTTTATGTCCGTAAAGTCCATAGGCTTCTGAAACATCACTAAAACCCTGGCACCTTGCCCACTCCGTAGAGGCTCTGTTTCTCAAAGCACTGGAAGAGAGTGACCTGAGCCAGACAGCAGCTTTTCCCAGACAGAAGGTTTTTCCATCTCCCCAGTCACAGTGTGTCTCCCTTATATTAATACTGAAAGCAAAAGGAACATGGCTCAGCATATGACCAAATCCAAAGAAAACAGGCATCTGCTCAAGTACGGGAAGAGATGGTATCCCACTGGTGATGAAACCAAGAGCTAAGTTACCACTGGCCATTTCTCTCATGATCAAAGTGGCTAGTGATCAACCAGGCAGAATTCACTTAACAGATCATCTTTGGGTGGAGAATTAGGGTAGCATAGGCTTCTGAACATTATTCTTCCACCAAAGACTTATCCTCAGTGAAAGCAACTGCTTTTATAACCTTTCCCTAAGTAGTACATAAGATGCCACAAACTCTCTAAAATGAAGTTATCTTAGTCTTCACAAATGTCCAATTGGCTGTAAAAAGACAATTTACCCAATTCTTCCCAATAATTTGTTTCTTCCTATTTTAACTTACGTGCCTTCAAATTACTTGACATTCCCACATTCTCTCTTCTGTCATGTCTTCAGTTTATGCCATATCCATTTTCATGCAACACTCTATTTCGTGCTACTCCACCAAGTATTTATTCCCTTCAGAACATACTTTACTGAAGCACTTTGACCCTACTGCTACAAGAACACCCTCACGTGTTTCTGCGATTACTGCGCAATCTAGATAAATCTATCTGGTAAATCTGATAATCTGGTGCATAATCTAGATAAAAAGATCCAGTTTGGGCTATTCCATCCTACATTAGGGAAGGAAAGATATGCCAATGAGGGCACCAAAAGCTGTGTGGTCCCTATCAGTGAGTGCCACAAGCGAGCTCTCTCTTCCTAGACTAATCAGTTCAAGTCCAGCATCAGGAGGGCAGACCTAAACTCGTTCCCAGTTCTCAGCATGGCTCAGGCACTGCTGCAGTGCTCCACACTGCAATATGGACACTACCAACACTTCTGCCCCACTAGTTTTCACTGGTCCCAACCTCTAATTTATTTACACTTGACAGGAGAACAAAATACTCCTCTGAGTGTACATGGTTAGGAAGAGAAAAACGAACATTCTTAATGGTGTTTTAGTTATTTTTTTCCTTTTTTTTTTTTTTCCCAAAGCTTAAAGTGTAATCTCTTCTTCCCTCACACACCACAGGATGGAAACAGCTGACACTCTACTCCTCCACTATATTCTGACCTTTTCCCCACACTGATTTTGTTTTTTTAACATCCAACGAAAAGAAAATACTATCACTATAATTTGCACTGGGCCTGATACTAACAACTGTCAAGAAAGCGTAACGGAGGCTAGGGCAGTAACAATACATTAATTTCTGCAAAGAATTAGAATAAAGTTTGAGACATATTAAATGTAGTTTTTACAAAGCCATATTCCCTCCTACGTAATCTCATGCATTTAAATGATTTATGCTTGGCTAAAGCTTGGCAACTGACCATGGGATTTTTTAAAAATCTGATTAACATCTGACAGTAGCTAAGTAAGTACATCCCATTCTGGCTAACCATTCTTCGTTGCAAGGGAACCCTCAAAACTAGGTCTCCAAATATGTCTAACTACTGTGTGAGACAGAAGCAGCAGTATAAGAGACAAGACTCCACTTACACCTTCACCCTTTCCTGATCCATTTTATGTAAGCAAAAAACAACCTCAATGTGGCCACGCTGTCAAATATCTTAACAAGTTTACACATTATTTATCTTTTACCCTCTGCCACATGTAACAGTAGAGCAGGACGAAAACAAAATCCTTTCATTTCAAAGTACTTCCTGACTAGTGATCAAAGAACATTAAAAAGGTAAGATGCTAGAGGGTTTGAAAATGGATATGGAAACATAGGCACAAGGGGGAGGGAGAGGGAAATGGACTATTTTTTTTTAAGCTTATGGTGTAGGCATATACCTGAATAGAAAATATAACTTTTTTTATTATTTACATGTTTGATCATAACTATCACAACTTTAAACAAATCTACTTTTTCCCCTTGGATTAGGGAGGGGGACAGAATAAACATACACTCAAAAGCAAAACAAAACCATTCCCACACATCTCTTTCTTTCCTTCCTGGAATATCTAACTTCAGACCCATCCTACAAGCTAAGATTACATATCCACCGTTTTTTTACACTAAAGGATTTTCATTTAGAACAAAAATCCATTTATCTAAACATCTAATGTCTACAAAGTTTGTGGGAATTAAAACAAAAACACACATGCATAAATAATTTCACTCATTTCTTCTTTTACTCAATTTGTAGAAGTCACGTTACAGCAGACTGAGGGGATTTAATTAAGTCAAACCCAGGAGCTTATTTAGTCATGTCCTGGGAGCTCTCTATATAATGCAACATCCTGTACAGAATTTCTAACTATTTGCAGTATTTTCAGCTACATTTCAGAGAAGAAAGAAGGGTAGAATCATACTCTCAATGCCAAAACACTTCAAAGAGTATTTTGAAAACAGATGAGATATCCAGGATGAACATTTTTTTCATAGATACCATAATCATGAGGGAGTATTTAAACAACCCTATCTGGATCTTTTTTTGAAAATCAATATATTGTAACACTGACTGAAAACACATTTTGAATTTGAGCTAGCAAGACCACAAGTTCTCCTAACCACTTTTAAAATACATAAGAGAAAAAAGAGCACTTTTATGTTTCAACCTCATGCTTGTGGCATGAAGGCACTTAAAATACCTCTGAATTAGGAAAATCCTGAAGTGAGGTATATATGGTTACTAGAAAGTCAAGAAAAACGGACAGTGTAAGATTATCAACTCAAGAAATGCCAACTCTCCTAACAAAGACAAACTAAGAAGAGCAGGGACACAGGAAGGCCACAGAAACTGTGAAGCCATACATTAACCTAGATGAAGCTTTTCATGAATGCCCACCTATTCAAATTACTTCAGAGCTTGCTAACAAACAGCATGGCATCCTTGTTTCAACAAGGACAGCAGAACAAAAAGTTCCAACAACAGGACACAGTGGCAATGGACTTGGATACAGAAGGGAGGAGAATTCCAGAAAAGCTCTCTCTAGGATCTTCAACAATACCCATAAAGCAAAACCCAGTTGAGATTGGAAATATTTGTAACAAGTTTCATGGAAACAACCAATAAAATAAAAAAAGCAGTGCAGCAAAATTACAACAATGGACTTCAAGTAAAAAGAATTCAGTAAACTTAAAAACATGGGTAAAAAAAGAAGTCCCACTAGTAACAACATAAGCAAAAAAGGCTCACAAGAATGATAATGCCTTTAAAAATTAGCGGCATGTCAAAGAAAGAACAGAAAAAGTAGATGCAAACTGACATGGAGCAAATATCACAAATATATACACTGACCACAGACACACAAAAAGAAGCAAAAGTAAGTAGGAGAAGTCAGGTCACCATTTGAAATACAACTAACATGGTCATAAGGGTAGTAGCAACAAAGCATTCCATAGCATGCATAGATACGTGAAGGGGTAAAGCTAATCTGCAACTCCACAGTTAATAACACACTAAGCAGCTCTTGGTATGTCATGCTTCCTTCTAGCACCCCCATCCTCCTCATAAAAAAGTCCACTTCAGACAACTCAAACGTATACCTGCAAATGCATAAAAGCAGGCTAAAATTACTATTTTGATAAATTACACAGTACCTGTGTGCTGATTTGATAGTAAGAGAACTAGCTATATCCATATCTGAAACCAGAGAGGACAAGTGAAGTTCCACAAAGTACTGGAAAAAGCCAAACACAGTAATTTTAAAATGGAGGAGGAAAACAGAGAAAGATAGTGAGCTACAGCTTAGTCATTTCAACTTGGTAATACTCAATGAACTAAGCTTCCTGAGAAGACAAAAGCATGGGCACATATAGAAGAAACTTCCATAGAAGAAACTGAACATACGAGACAGCACTCCAAGAATGCAAGAAGTCTTGCAAAGCCAGAAGGGGTAAACTGTTGTGGCAGAGAGAATACACCTGTACAGTGGAGGGAAAAGGACTTGGGAGAAAAATCTCCTGAGGGCAAGAAGTAAAAACCACGTCAGCCCCAGGGATCAGACAGGGCTGCAAGGAGTCACAAGCATCAGACTGCACTTGCTACTAACCTTGGCATACAGTTTGTTGTCTCTCCTACTTAGAAGAGCTACTTCACCCAAGTGCAGGGTTCTTAATAAAACAAGAACCACTTAATTCCAGTTACTGGCAGCTTCTGGTTCTTGCATGTTCACTGTTAAAGCATTTCTACTCTGAAGCCCAACTCCCTGCCCCAGGTTCGGGTCCAGGAGTTGGAGGAGATCAAAACTGATGAAACCCAAACAAGATCTCTGCAGCAATGATTTAAATGACTAACGATGGGACAAGAGGGTCATCATGGCTGATGCTACAACACTACAAACCAAAAACAGGCTTTGAGAATTGTTTCTCAGGATAAGCTGCATCTGAGAGATCTCTAAAGAGTATTAAAGCCAAATCTTACATTGTGACTAAGCCTAAGAGAATCTGGTTCAAAAGGACAACGAAGCTGCTGATCTAAGACTAGATTTGGCAGCAACAGACTGGAGATAGCAAATCAAGGAAGAAAGTAAGAGGATGCAGCCAAAGGAGAAAAAATGAGTTTAAAAATGGAGTTTTGCTTCTACAACCTCACTTTGCAATCAGGCATCTGAATAGCTGCCTCATAATGGGGAAAAAAAGTTTTAAAAGCTATGCCAATGACTTTAGCACAGCCTCAAAAGATGTGTGTTTTCACTGGAGCTGTGACAAAAGAAAGAGTGGTGAAGCCTTCCGGAGACCCTGGGTAATTTTATCCTACCAGGCTTATCCCTAATCTCTGAAAATGAGCCGAGACAAGGAAAGACAAGGGGTAGAAAAAGGAAATAAAGGAGACAGAGAAATTATGTCACCCATAGCAATGTCCTAGTGGATTAAAATGGAACGTTACTTCCGATATTCAGATGACATTTACAGAACACACTTTCACTGCATAAAGCTCAAAATAAAACTTCAGTGGAAGGATGAAGCCTGTATGAAGAAAAGCTGAAGGCGTATGAACAAGAAAGAAAAAGAAAAATCACAAAACTTATTTTTCAAAAGTTAATTTTGATAGAATTGGGTTTCTTTCCTGCAGTTGTTTACTTCTATGTAATGGGATGTGCTGAGTAATTTTTTGGTTGGTTTGGGGGTTTTTTCTTGTTCATTTTTTTCTGGTTTTTGTAGGAAATCTCTCACTATTTAAACCCAAAGCACCAAGTCAAAGTATATCAGCATCTGAGACAAAATCTCATATTCTAGGAATTCAGAGCAAGGAAGTGAGAGCAGCCCAAATGAGACAAACAAGCAAACAGAATAGGGAGTTTTCTGCATGCTTACTGCTCATTCAGAAGCCTCTGAGCACTCTGTATAGGGAACTGGGGTAGGGAAGTGCAATGAGCATTAGTGATTGCTGTGCACGATGTTCAGTAAATAAAGTCAAGCTTAAACAAAAAGCATTAGAAGTTTTAATGAATCAATCAACCATCAACCACTATCCAATGCAAGAATTTCTGCAAATATGCTCTCCCCTTCAAAACTCACCATTTGATTTTATTTCCCGTACGTAGTTACTTGGAAACCACCCTGTTTTTCCATTTAAAGTTCCTTCCCACCAGCCTCCTTCTTCCACTCTTGTAACATGAATAATATCACCTTTTGAAAAAGAAAGTTCATCTTCATTTGTCTGTTGAAAATTAAATTTGGCTCTCACCACCAACTGATGGTTGCCGTTATCTGTCATGTCCTAGCAAGAGAAAACAAAGAATAAAAGAGATCATTAGAGACTTAAACAATATTTCCATGAGCAAAACAGAAATATCCATAAAATGGAAACAGCCTTTCCCCCACACACAACAGTCCCCACACATTTTTACTCAAAAACCTTTATAAGGAGTGATTTGGCATTTCCAGTATTTCTGTCATTTTAATCTACAGATTTTTATCAGCCATGGGAGTATATATCTTACTTATTACAGCCCCTTCAAATCAGAACGGGTTAACAGAGCTAAAATGAGAATAATTATTTCTCTTACAAACAAAAATAAAGAAAACATCTACATTTTCTATAACTGGCATAACTTGAAACTGCCTTTGACAACTACAAAGAAACAAAGGTTTTACATTTGAGAGTTTTTTTCCTAAAACTTTCTGTGCTTCAAGGAGGGAGAAACTGGGTTGGGTTTAATTTAATTCTGGATATACATGGAGTTTGCAGCTCAAAGTCTTTCCCTTTCCTTATTTCGTGTAACAGATCAGGTTGCAGATTTCCACAGCTGAAGGTGCAAGTCTCCATGGCCTGCCAATGAAGAAAGACAGTGTTCTTTCACAAAACCTACAAAAGAGTTATGCAACTTACCTTGAATAAGAACTCCCAAATCATTTCTCTCAAGATTAGCAAAGCTGGAAGCCTGCAGCATGTCAGACTTGCAGCTGTTCATGTAACACTATGTATGCATGCTCATCCCCTACCACGGATGTGAAGGCAGATTATTGCTCTGTCCTAACATCTGAATGCTCTTAGAAGTAATTAGTAAGTCTTTAGAATTAATGATGTTCAAATTCAGCATTTTGTCCTTGGATGTCAATTTTGGGTATCTGCACCATTCAAACATTTCATGAGTTTGGGCAAACATTTATGCTAAAAAAGTGCAATACTTGGACAGCTTTAAATACATTGCACTGGAACTGAGAGAATAGCACTACAAATCATGTTTGTCTCTATCATCACTAAGGATCAATACCTCTACAGCTAAAAAAGTAACTTAGTGAGAAAATGACTGTGTAAGCAGACCTATCCAGGCAGAAGAATTTCACCTACATGTTGCCTATATAGTTGAGATGATCAAAAGACTGCATATTGTCACTAGGGTCTTATAACGTGTCAGCTTAATTCATAACCCCAGCAATCATGTTATTGTATCCCAACTCAATATAACTTTCATCAGTTAGTGGCTGAGAAACTACAGGAAAATGAGGGCAAACACAACTTTGAAAACATGCAGAAAACCCCAAGATAGTGTAAGTCCCAGTGTTTGACAATTAGATTGGCACATTTTCAAACAAGTGCCTCTACCTTAGTCCTCTGCTTGTACATTATGTGCTTTGATCCACTCTGCTCAACAAGAGAAAATGTTTTGCTTTAGTAAACGGTAAAAAAGCCACAAAATAAGCAGAAACATTGCACAGTGAGATCAACTGCAATCCCTATGCTCTGCCAGTATGGCTTTCTAGCAGAGGAAATGAGTACAAACTTGGTGAGAACAGTTCCAAACTGATCATCTGCAGCAACAAAACCAAACTAGGAATTTCCTGGATTTGGCTGCTAGCTCTTTTTCCTTCCTTCTTGCACTTCTCTGCTCTAACTTTGCACAGAGCAACTCAGATCACCAAAGTGATAGGAATACTGAAAACTCCTGATTACTTCAGGGATCCAGCTAACAGCTAGTCCCACCAACTGCTGCATCTGCAAAAGGGAGTGGGCTGTGAACAGCAGAACAGGAGCTCGAATTAGTGGCCTAGGGCAAGAACTTGCACAGGCTCTGCTACCAGAGAAAACACATTACACCACAACTAAGAAAGCCACAGAAAAAGCAGCTTTCGTTAGGGATCTGAACCCTCCTTGCAAACCTGCAGTGACTAAAAGCATGTTTTATCACAATTTCCATGAGGTATGCAACCCTGATTTCAGCAGTACTATAAAACAATGCCCATACCACTCAGTTACCTGAGGGCCAGTTGAAGGATCAACCTTGAAATGTAACAGAAAACAGGAACAACTACCACTACTGCCAGCATTAGAAGTATCACCTTCAAAGACGTTTTAATAACCTTCAATCATCACCCCTAAACTCTGAGAGAAAATGAGATTTTTGCCTTTGGAAAAGCAAGTCCTTATACAAAAAAGAAAAACAAATCCAGGAAGATACTGTCTATGCAGACAACATGGAGCACTAAAGGAAGAAAAAACAGTTAGAAGTTCACAAAAAGCTGCATGTATTTTGAAACATTATTTGAAAAGCTGCAAAAACAAACTCAGTCTAAAAATAAGGAAGTGAAAGAGATTAAACAGTTACTTTGCTACACTATAATTTACTTACAAAACTAATTTAAAAATAAAAGGGAAAAGAAAGGGGAAAAAAATACATCACACCACAACATGTTCCATTCTTCCAGAACTTACCAAACTCCGATACTGTCCCTGAAAGAGTTTTGAAGTTCTACTGTGTAAAGACTGGGATCCCAGAGAATCAAAGGATTTTATCCGATGAGATGAGGGACGTGCACATACAGAGTCACTGCCCAGCCCTATGTCTGTAAGAGGGTGGGAAAAAAAAGTAAACATTAGAATTTGAAAATTCTGCATCTATAACTTCTGCTGTAAAATTCTCATGCTTAAAGCAGATTTGATGTATCTGCAGTTACTCAGTAATTCAAGATTGAAAAAATTATAGCAATAAATAACCTAAAACCCTGAGACACTGACAATTTCTTCCCCACACAGACAAGAAAACAACTTGGCCTGTTTAGAGAGAGGAGGGTTAGGGTTGTATTTCTGTATTCCTACTCACTACCAGTCTATTTAAAGGTAATTAACCAGCATCATTTTAGCTAGCAGCCAAGAATTTTGAATGCATTAAACTTGCTTGAAGTGAATGCCAGCCACATCTGTTTCTTAGCTCTTCCCACAGCCCCCCATCTCCTTCTCAATTAAAACATTCCTTCCACTGTCTTTTTTCCTACATTCCTGTGCCTCATCCACTTTTTTTTTGCCAACTAAGCTATTTTTTCTTCTTTGGAGGGAGGACTAGGAGTACAAGAAAGGAAAATGCTGCTTCTCAAGTAAACAACACCCTCTCAAAACATCTCCACTCTTCCATTTGTCTCTCCTCTGAGAAGCACACCCATGTGATATGTACATCTGAAGGGTTATGTGCCATCAGGGGCTGCTGGGATCCCCTGTGGGCCGGGAGGCAGCAAGGGAGCAGCAGGACAGGGCTCATCCCACCATCCCAGCCAGGGGTGGGGCAGCTGGAGGCACCAGGGCAGCCCCAGCCCTGGACACTGGGCTGGCAGCTCCCGGGGCTGGGATGTTGCTGGCCAACAGGAGGGCCGTGTCCTGTGGATTAGCACACAGCCAGCCAGGGGCTGCACCAAAAGCAGCTCCCAAGAGCCGGGTTCAGAGCTGGCTGCAGCCTCCCACAGCCCTGCTGGGAGCCTCTCCCCACCTTACAGAGGGACAGAGGTCGCTCCTGGCTGCACCACTGTCCCCCATTGTCACAGCCAAAGCCCCAGGAGTGGGATGCTCCCAGGACCCTTGCACAGGGCAGCAGGCAAACCTTGTTCCCTTGCACAAGCATGGCAAGTCATTATTTTCTTTCATGTCTTCCATACACAAGGAAACTACTCAGTGAGCACCAGAGCTTAAGAAGCCCTGAAAGCAATACAGTATTTTCTGTCCCAAACCTAGATGTCTTCACTAGACTACACCAAGCCTCCCAGCTGCTCTCCTGGTTTTTATGCCTGTTACTCTCTTTCCTAGAGTTCACTTTTCTTCCAAAGCTTGACCTCCATATTGAGGTATGCACACAACTGTAATCTCCTAACAGTTACTTTCACACTGAAGTAGTCCATGATTATGCAAATCCAAATTATTTTTTGTCCAAAGGAAATAACATATACAGGTTCAGATCCAGGGACACCAGTGAATAAGGTGTATCTTCTGTTCCACAACAAACCTGAAGAGACAACTCAATTCATCTGAACTGGAAAGTCTTTAAACTTCAGCACAGCATCCAACAACAGCAGAGGTGCAGGAGGAGGGAAAGGCTTTGAGATTGACAACAGAAGTGTTGACAAAGGATGCTCCAAGTCTGCAGCAACTGAGTGGAAAACACCTTCCCTGGTGCATCTTTTTAAATGACTCACTGATATCTTTCAAACATCATCATCCTTCAAAACAAAAAAACCTATAAATCTACACTTCCTAGTTAGATAGTGCAATATCAGAACTATACATATTAAGTTGAGTATTTTGTATGCATAGTATCCTTACACATTGAAGTAATAAAAGACATTTCATGAAACCACTTTTCTAAAAGCATTTAAAGGCTGTGGTATTCAGAAAAACACTGGTCATTATAGTCCATTACAAAAGAGGTCATACATGACATGTTTTCACAGACTACCAGGAAAGCAATAGGACTGGATTATGGGCTTAGTTTGTAAATCATAACTATATGGCTAACTCCAATGCTCCCAGAAACCTTTAAGTTGCCATAACCATCATTACCTAATAGAGCTTAAGGAGTAAAAGTAACCTGAAACATCTCCATGTCCAGCTTGCTATGTTTCCTAAGTGCAGTCAAGTTCAAGGACAGAGAGCCACCAAATCCAGAATTATACCTTGACACAGCTTGCCTAGAAAAACAGGGTCAGGTTGGCTTATGACTGTATGTTGCAGCTTCTTGGCAGCTCTGAAACACTATCTAGAATTTAAGGGTAGACTGATTCCTAAAATCTTCTAATTTCGCAGCAGCAGAGCTAATACACCAACACAGGAGCACCTTTTTAGGCTTGAATTAGAAACTGCATGTGTCTGAGGGGAAAACAAAATTATTACAAACCACATGCAAATTGAAAGTATTTTTACTGTTAATATCCGAATACTTTGAAATCAATCTGAAATGTCAATACACTTAAAAGGATTGCAGACCCCTGTATCCATTAAAGTTTCTATTAAAATACCTAATAAACACGTTCAATTAATTTCTCAACGGTATTATTGTCAAAAAAACCCCAATCAACTCTGCTACTAAAAACTCAAGAAACTTGAATGGCAACAGAATATGCATCCTTAACAAATATTAATTTGGTAATTTCCTCACAAGCTTCACTCTTCTATCTATTTTAAGATTTCCAGTGTTTGTAAAACCCTTTCTCCCTCATACCACTATCTCAACTTTCCTATACCAATTCCTCTCCCCTCACCTGTCTACACACAGCAACAGCTTCCTTGATCCTACCACTCCAGAGATTAATATTTTGATGGAGTAAAAACCCACAGAAGTCTTTCATCAGTAATCATGCCCACCACTCACATTCCTCATACTGTAGGAAGGCCTATCCCAGAAGAACCTGTGTATGCCTGAAATTCCTGCAGACCCACGTGGGGATTTGAAAGCCATCTTCCTTCCAATACTAGAGCAGAAAGACAGTCTAAAATGCCTGCTACACAATTACCCAGTTAATGAAAATTGTTTGGAAGAACAAGAAGGTTTATGCTTAGTCCAAGGAATGAGACAACACCATGGTTTGCATGTGGTTTTGATTTTTGGTTTCCATACCACCACCACACGCCCCCACCATGGAAGGGACCAGCCCCAAGACTTTTCTAACCAGCTGCAGTTGTGGCTTTTTGATGTGGGCATTAATCCATAGACATCTGGGCAGAACAGCCACACTTTTTCTCCACTTTAACAACAGCAAAGGCAGTGATGGCCAGTGTACAGCAGTTCTAAAGATTGCCCTGGTTTGTGTTTGCACTTACACTTGAGGTGAGAGGCAGTATCTCCAACTGGTCTCAACAGCTTCAAAGAAGTCAATGGTATTACTCCATGCCCATTCATTAAAACTAAGAATTTGATTGCAAAACTTTATCTTAATGGGTGCTTTCTAACGCAAGGAAAAAAAGCCACCAAAACCACAAAATCTCTCTTGAAACAGACCAGAGAAGTATTACAAACGTGACAAGATACTTATCAGTATTAAATGAAGTAACTTTTATCCATCACTGACTTTTCTATCACCTTCCTTTTCTTCCTCACACAAAAACTGACAGGTATGGTTCAATTTTAGACTCTCTCTCAGACTCTGACCTGATGACCAGTACTGAAACTTGCTGCTGATGGTGGAACAGGAAGAAACCAAAAGGGCCAATGTTAACATTTCTTGACTGTCCCAGGGTCCAGCTGGCATAATTCAGCACAGCCTCCCCCTACAATGATGGATGGACACCTCTTACCTGTGTGTTACTTCTACAGCTCCCTCCCCTCCCACCAAAGAACTTGAGGCAAGTGGTTCATGACTTCCAGCTGCTAAATGAATGAAATACGTGGCTTAAGGGATCAAAGACACTGGATATCCTTTTGTTACTGGCAAGAAAGGATAGTGCTGGGAAATGGAGACTGGGGAGGGCCACAATTTTGACAAAGCTGTTCAAATAGGAGGATGACAGAATGGAGCAAAAGTCAACTTTAGTATTTCAAACTTGGAGGGAAAGAAAGAAAACCAACCAAAAAAACAGGCCCTTTTTCTAAATTCCTTGCCAGCTTACAGGCTTAGCCTTAGGTCTACCACAAAACTTCCTTCTGCAGAAGACACGACTAGAGAACCCAGAGCCACTGCGCAGTTTTAAAAACATGAACTCCAACAAAAGCTCTTTTAAAATGCTGGACATGTTCACTTCATCATGGATACAGCAACAGGTACACTGATGCAAGCTGAAAGTAGTCATAAGCCAGCACAAGACAGAGCAGTCTACTTACCTGCAGTCACCTTATTTAAAGCCACAAGAGAGCTGAGAACTTTGCTGAAATTCTGTCCCTGATACAGGTCATTTGCATCAAAAGTCTGAAAAAAAACCCAAAAACCATGTAGTTAAGTCACAGAAACAAGCCTTTAAGCTTGTACACACAAACCACAACTGTAGAAGCTATTGCATGGACAAGGTATCAGTCTTTTAACAGTGGCTGTTATGAACCAGTAAAATTGGGAGGGCAGGGGGGGTTTCTCCTTAAAAAAATATTTTAAAAACCCCAACGAACTAGGACATTTTTAAATGGACAGATAATACAGCAACAGCTCATACTCTTCTTTTTCTGTAGCAGCTCACAGGCATTGTACCTGATCTTCCATAATTTTTTTTTTGTAGTAATTTTCTTAAAAATTACTACAAACACTTCAAGAAGTACTACAATGTACATGCTATCTCTTTACAAGACACAGAGGAGAGCAGCATTTCTGAACATTAATGAACTTTAAAAAGAATGAAATTGTTGGATAGGTTAGATCAAGGATGAGGTTTGGGAAGGGAATGGATGAGATGCGAAGTTTATTTTATTTTTATTTTTAAGTGTGGTAAGGAGATCCAAACCTTGAACTATCTTGTAGAAAACACTCCAGCAACTTTCAAGCACTGGGTGATGACATTAAACATCTGGATTTTTGGGGGGAAAGAGGACTTTTTTTAAAAAAGGAAAAAACCCATATTTGCCTGAGGTAATGGAAACACTCATCCAAAGTCTCATGAAAATAGCTCTCGCAATAGATTCTGCATAGGTTGAAAGGAGTCACAGCACTCCTTTGTGCAAGACTAGAAAGCTGACAATAAAACACAGCTGCTACAGTTCTTCCAATTGATTTAAGAAACAGAAAGAGATTTCGTTTTCTGCAATGTAGCAGTTTTTATCTAAAAAGTCAACAAAAACCTGTTCACTTTCCTGATCACAGACCCATCCCACAGGCACTATCAGAAAGTCCTTACCCCAGAAAACAGCCTTCATAGACAGGAGAGGAAAAACCCATAATCCCAGGGGAGAAGCGAGAAAGGAACAAAGAAAGGCTAGTTTAACCCAAGGGAAGTGAAAATGTTAACAACAGCTACCAAAAGTAACCACAGAAGGGACTGCCAGACCAGTTCTGACAGGTTATGTAATATCACAGAAAAGGTAGAACAGATTTAGGAAACATTTAATGACAGTATTAGTAAGAAAAAAATCTCCCAATGCATCCACAGTATTTGAGGTACTTGCATACATTAACATGCTCATTTTTCCCCCCTCTGACTGAGGATCATCTCTGGTCCCAGAAAGCAGCAGTTCTACCCAGGCTGTAGAGGTGCCAGCATCTCTCAAGCTCGAGTAGCATTTACACAGCTCAGAAAAGCAATGCCACACAACACACACAGCATCAAGCAGTCAGAGCCACATACCAGTATACTCCAAGCATTTATAGCTCACATAAATTAAGTTAAATAACTATTTCAACAAGTTTCACTGGACTACAGATAATTTAAAAAGACTTCTCTTAGTTATTTGAAGCTGTAAGGAGTAAGGAGAGGCACCAGGGAATTGCCTAGATGTGAATTTTGTAAGGCTTTTTCTCAAACACAAGGAATATTAAAAGACTAAGTACACAAAAAAGGCATTAAAGAAATAGGAAATAATCTGATTCAACAAAGACGTGATAGATTTATTTACAGCATAATTTATAAACTCAAAACGAGGCTGGAGATCAGCTTAACCACTGTTCAAATTGGGGAAAAAAATTAAGCTGCTATGGAACAAGAAAGTATTAAGAGTGTGAAATTTCCTTTGTTACTACACACTTATTGTGGTAGTTTTTAAACAAGTAAACTTGAAGTGTGAACAGATTCACAAAAGCCTGGCCCTGATCCTAAAATTTAAATACACAAGACAGGTGCTCATGCAGAAACCAGAACTGGATCAGAAAGGGACAACAAGGAAGAAAGAGAATGACTAAGAAAAGGAACATTTTTTTTTAAAAGGTTAAAAATTATAGCTGAAACTTACAAAAACTTAAAAACAACCCAACCCTAAATCCATTTTAAGCTCACCTTCATTCTGGATTCTGATAGAGCCAAGAGCTCTCCAAAGTCAGGCTAACTTGAGAACAAAAGGCTGAGAGGAAGCCTCGTTTCCTGGTAGGCTGAGACTATAGGGGATACCAAGAACAATTTGATTGGATCATCCCAACACGTACAGTGCCATAAAAAACCTGTATCCAGGACATGCATCCAGTCTGCTACTCCACAGGAAACAACACAATGGGAGGATGCGAGAAACATTTGCTTCCTTGTGATTTTACATGAAGCAATTCTGACAGGAAGCCACCCTCAGCAGCTCATGGCCAGTATGTTCAGCAGCCTACAATAAAGGGGGAGGGGGACACAACACCCTCCAGAGGGATCTGCTCCTAACATAACAAAAGTCTAAGCCTAGAGAGGTAAAAAGTGAGGGGAAAAAACATAAGTGGTCTAAAGTTTTGAGGCTAATTCTTGATTATACAACCCTTATCTCTAAAAAAAAACAAAAAAAAAAACAAAAACAAAAAAAAAACCAAAAAAACAAAAAAAAACAAAAAAAAGAAAAAAAAATACACAACCCATAAAAGAAAAAAAAAAAAAGAAAAAAAAAGAAAAAAAACACCCCAAACAAAAAACCCACAAACAAAAAAAACCAACCAAAAAAAAAACCCTCCTGCCAACCACTTACACCCTTCTTCTATCTTAGTGGAGGTTTGGTCATTTCACAATATATCTGAAAACTCTGACAAAGT
This sequence comes from Daphoenositta chrysoptera, assembly GCA_013397915.1. Taxonomy (NCBI): domain Eukaryota; kingdom Metazoa; phylum Chordata; class Aves; order Passeriformes; genus Daphoenositta; species Daphoenositta chrysoptera. The sequence goes on from VZRO01000372.1 coordinate 391,558, forward strand.
AAGAGCATCAAGTAGCCAGAGAAAACAGTCTACTCCAGGTTTTCAAGAGAAGTCTGACTTGCATGTGGCCTGTAATCTTCATTCTGGTAATTATGGGCAAACTAGCTGTAGAACTGACTCTTAAAATTTATCTTGATATTAAGAAGAGTAACTTCTCATTCAGTGACACTGCATGACATACAACCACCCCCCATACAGCACTCCCAATTCTGCAATTGCAAAAATCAAAGCTGAATTTTGAGATCCAAATATCAAGCAAAACTATTTTTATAACACAATATATTACCAAATAATAAGGTCTGCATGCTAAATTACCTTCTACAATACTGGTATAACCCACTTTACTAATCACAGCAGAAGCACAACATGAATTCAAACTTGCACATCCTTACAGCTCTTTAAACCTCAAAACACAAACACTTAGAAAGGTATTACTTTGCAAATGTTAAGATTTGTCTTTTGAACAGTATGCAACAGGCATATATAGACATTAAACAAGGCTTCATGGAAACAAGTATTTCCAATATGCCTTTGATTTCCAGGCAAACAACATTTATAACTCTGTAGAGACTCTACCTGTGACGTAGTTCCCCCTCTTGTTTATTCAATCCTTATCTTCTACCAAGACAGTCAAATTAAACATTAGTAAAAATACAAGAATAAAACCATGATAGATCAGATGAGGACCCAGCTAAGCCAAATCCTTTGAACAAAATATTTAACTAGCATACCTTTGTTTTTCAATACCACAGAATTGCCCACACACAGATATGCCTTACATAAGCATTAAGAAGAGAGAAGGAGAATGGGGTGGTGGTGTTCAGTGATGGTATTTCTCTTCCCAAGTCACCACTAGGAGTGATGCAGCCTGGCTCTCCTGGAGGTAGCTGTTCATGGGATGTAATGGATTCATTCCTTGTTCTGCTTTACTGGCATGCACAGCTTCAGCTGTACCCATTACACTGTCTTTATCTCAACTGGTGAGTTTTCTTTCACTTTTACCCTTCCCAGTCTCTCCCCCACCCCACCAGGGAAGGGTGGGAGCGTGGCTGCCCGGGGCCGAGCTGCTGGATGGGGTTAAACCACCACAATATTCCAGCTGGACACTGTGCTGTAAAAGCAGACCAGACCAGGCTAGCAGTGACCTACAAACAACTCTGTGTGTAACACTCCAGAGCACTCTGGCGCTTTTGGTCGCTGGCTGCCACAGCCTGGCAATCGCCCACCCTGACCCACAGATCCTGGCTTCCCTTTCCACACAGGACACCAATTCCAAACACACAAGCCTGGCTTCCCACAACTACGTATGCATTTTCTGGCCCCAGATTTCAACTGGCTACAGACTTTATTGATAACAATTTTACAACCTCTTCCAGGTCATTATTGAAATGTTACATAATGTGGTCAAGTACAAATGGCACAAAACCCGTATAGCAAGATATACGCTGGATGGTCGTTTTGCATTTGGAATTATAATAAAGTTTATTGATAAGCCATTTTTTAAACTCACTTCATGAGAGCCATTTCCAGTTTTCCATCACTGACATTTCTTCAACACCAAACAGAATGCCTTAGAGATTCATTTCATCCACACACTGGCTGTTCAACTACTTACATCCACCCTCTGATTTTAAACAAGACTAAACTCTGCATGGATCTGCTTAAACTCCATAACATTAAAAACTACCTGAATGTATTATTAGGACCATTTTAAGTCATCTAAACCACTGACCCTGAATGGATGGAAACTTCTGTTTCAACAGTGTTTCTCATTTAATAGCAATAAGGAAATAGAATTGAAGTAACAATGCTTATCCCTCATATTCCTGCAACAACCAATACCTTCTGAAAGGAAAAAAACATTACCCAAGAATGTGATGAAAGAAAAAGGAAATGAGAAAATAAAGCTGAAAATATACCTGGTGAGAGCAGACTACAGCATGCAGCAAGCCTGCAGCAGGATTCTTTTCTTCAAATCAGTCAGTTTTAAGGCCTCAGGTAATCTTTATACTATTTTATATCCCCCTTGTAAACCTTAAAGTCAGAATCCAGTTATGGAGGAAGTATTTTTAAAATAAAAAATTTTCACCTGATAAAGCAAGGTCTACAACTGGAGACAAGAAAAAAAAAACCAGGGGTAGTTCAGCCAAGCTTTCTTCAGACACACACTTTCTTCAAATATGTCTTCTATGAACCTTAACTTGCTTGTATCCTTAAACCACCAGAGTATCAGTAAGGCTGTATCTAACAGTCATAGCAAGAAAAGTTCATACACTGATTAAGAGCAAAATCCAGTAACATAGGAAGGTTTTTCCTTGCTAGACTACTGCCTTGAATATACACAGGTACACTATTCCCAGTGGATATTAACACTTTAAGCATCTGACAGAAATAGACGACGGCTCCTTCCAGCACTGCACCATCCCCGGCAGCAGCTGAAGAGCTGACTTGTGAGCAGCCCGGGCGTCTGCGCAGCGCAGACAGGGCAGCTGCTGCTAACCTCACCAGCCAGCCCCAACACAAGCTGCAACCCCTGGGCTGGTACACAAACCAGCAGGACACTTCCCAGCCCAGTGCTGCAGCCTCGGGCCCCTCGCGCAGAGGATTAGGGAACGCTGGCTCCCTCAGCCGCAGGAAATGAAAGGAAATGAGCAGAGTGGCTGGACAAAGCACAGTGTGACACGGGAACGTGTCCCTCCACCTCCTCCTACTGCACACGCTGCAGTGCTTTTGGCCACGGCAGCATGAATAAAGAAGTGGTAGGGAAAAAAAAGCAACTCATGTTTAGAAACAGGTGATCTTAAAAAACACTAAGAATCCCAACACCTTGGTTTGTTGTGCTACCACCCCCAGTGTGGCAGAATCCTCGGAGCAGCTGGCAAGAGGAAGCCACGGAGGCCATCCACGGTTCACCTTCATCCAGGGATGACACCTAATGCGCCCAAGCTGAAAAAAAGATCCTGTAGGTAAACCCACATGCAAATCAGGGATTTGTTCATTTATTCTCAAATTAGGTCAGCTCTAAGTGGTGCTGCAGCTATTATGCAGCAGCTGCTCCTTGAGCTGTGCATTATCATCTGAAAGCTGCAGCAGTAAAAGGAGAGATAAGAAAAGCAGGGAACTATGACAACTGAAAGGAAAGGAAGGGGTGAGGGGAAAAGAGATGATTACAAATGTTCTGGAAATCTCTATGAAGCATACCAAATGTAGCCCAAATGTAGCACTGTACAGCACAAGGAAGAGCTAAAAGAAAAAAAATTAAGTTCTGCTTCAAAAATTAAGAGTAAAATAAAAGGAAAGCTTTGAATAACTGGAAGAACAGACCTGCAGTACAAGATTTCTGTGCCATTTGATAACATTTCACAAGAGAAACGCCAGTGGTAAAGAATAAACAAAACTTATTGGTGGTCTGGAATAAATTTTGCTGTTCATATAAAACTGTTTCTCAAAAGTAAAAACCTAACTGTACTAAAAACACCACATCACCTAGAAAGCTTTCATTCCTGCAACTACTAATAATTTTAAGATATAACATGTTATCTACAAAAGCAAGCAAAACCAGCTGTAAAAATGTATATGGAAGTTCGCAGTGTCTGTGCGCACATCTGTGTGTGCATGCATCCAGATACACATTTAAAACACAAATCCAAAGAGGACAAAAGTTAAAAAACCTGTTTTAGAGTCCTAAAGCTTTCCAGCTCCAAGAATTTTTGCCCAAACCAGACACATCAAAGCATTAAGGATTCTACAGAGCTTTAATTTCAAATACTAAACATCTTACCTAAGAAACTGCTTCAAAGTAAACTTCTTAACACTGCTGAAACTAAACATACACAACCTATTTTTCATCAACACAAGCAAAATTGTCATTTAAAAAAAAGAAACACAAAGAAGTGCTACATTTCCTTTTGGACATGAACTGTACAATTTCTTAAGCTTTCCAAAGCTGTTTTTAGAATGTGACAGTGCAAGTTAGTATCCTCAAATGAATTCTTTTGTAAAAGTAGTAGAATTTAGTATTTTTGTGCATAAACACCTAGTAGTAGCAATGCAAGATGTAATTTAAAAAGTAGAAATAGAAAGGTTAGCACTGCCTACACTAGTGTAAATAAGAAAACATAAGAACATAAGCCTGTTCCAAATTTCTACCTGCACAGCAAAACAAACTACATTTATCACACCTTCATCCTAAAACACTTTCAAATTACTTTTTTAGATTTTGGATTATAGATGATACCACAAAGTGAAAATCTCAGCTGCCACGGAGAGAGACATTCAGTGGCACACAGTATTAATACACAATTGAGTACTATGGCTTAAGGAAGCTTACACTCCTGATACCACAGGCAAATATAAAAGTTGTTGGAATTAAACTGCCAAAGAAAATTTGATCAGGACACTGAAGTTGAGATGTCTCAGTTCTTGCCAATGTAACAGGTTACACCTACATGCTTGGCTGAAACACAGCAATTGCATAAGCACCTTCTAGTGCCAATGAAGACAGGCACCTCAACAGGAAAATTGGCCAGAGACATACCCTGAGAAAGATTCGGCCCAGCAAAACCCACCTCTCTTCCTGATACACACAGACAAGAACTATGTAAGCTACTCTCCTAAAATAAATCAGGAAACACAGATGTGGAAATCCAGGCCAAAATTCAAAGGGAATACTGTGTCCAAGTAAGAAGACACACAGCATTGAGAAAAAGAAAAAACAAGTATACATTTGGAAATACACAGCTCTGCTACCAGGCAGAGTAAGCAGTCAGTGATGAAAATGGTAAAACTTAATTTTCACTAGTAACTGAACAAGGCAGACACTGCCAGTACGTCTTATAAACAAGAACATGGTTAAATAGAAATTTCCTTGGGGAAAACCACAAGAGCAAGGTAAAGGATTTTCCCAAATGAAATAGACTGTAGAGAAGGAAAACAGCTTCTAGGTCTCATTACTCTTCCCCCACCCCGACCCATCGCAAGAACAAAGCTAACATCTACTCCAGGACTGTGATGCTGATTCTGAGAATAGACACTTACTTCATGAAAAAAGTGCCTTCTTGCATGAATACTTCATCAAAGATCAGTGTGGCAGGAGAAAGTCTGTGAAGTCAGTTTTTAGGTCTGCCTACAAGACAGATGCTGGTAATCAGTTTGAGTAAGTTTGTCAATAACTTGCAATTACAACAACAACAAAAAAAGATCTGGCAGATTTTGGTCGTCCAAATTCATGTCATGTCTGTAACACTATCAACTGGGCACCTTCCCAAGACTACAATCCCTCTTAGACAAGAACAACTGCAAGTAATGGGGGTAGCTGGTCCTTTGAGAGGCTGCACCTTTTGTTTTAAATCACAGTATTAGATCATGATTTTGGGAAGCTACTCCTTCATTCCACAGCTTCTGCTACTTCAGATTCTGTTGGGCACCTATCCTTTCACCAACCTCATTCAAAACTGACATGATGGAGCAGCACAGGGAACATAAGCCTGCCTGAGTTTCAGTTTTAGAGCATGTCTGTTGTGCCCTGAAGTGTTAGCACTAGTTCACAGGTAGGTATCCCACCTTCTCCTCCATAATGCATAGATGAATGTCAAACTTTCAAACAACAGAATCTGCAAACTGTTCCCATTTTTAAGTAGAAACATACACTATATTCATATAGTGATAGATATATCATATAGAATGATATTATCATAGATAAATATGTTCCCATATTTAAGTAGAAACATACACTATATTCATACATCTACAATTTCTTCCTGACTTTTCTTTTTTTCCCCAATAATAAGCCAAAAAAGAAACAAGTTATGAAAAAGCCTTAATGAAAGAACAATCTAAAAAATGGCTCTGGCACAAACTCCTGACCAGCACTTCATGCTAACTAAAAGTATTGGAAGCACTGAAAATGAAAACTGACCTGAAATAGATCAGTCAGTCACACCAGAAATCAAAATTACAGGAGAGCAACAATGACAGTGTTTAAGACTACCAAAACAAGATGCTCGAAGGGCCTGGCCAGGGTCTGGAAGTAGTTACTGAGCATACACATTCAGAATGAAATCATCTCTTTCCCAATGGCTGAACTGAGTAGTGACACAACAAATATTTTAAGGCTCAGATTAAACCAGTTCCTAAGAAAGAGGAAGTTGATATATTCAGGAAACTTGCAACAAGGTTTCAAACATTAGGGAGAAGTCTGCTTCTGGCATACTTGAATTTTAGATTTATTTTCTAAAATAAAAAATAAAGTACACATCAGCTGAACTGTGAACATCTCCATACCCTTACCTAAAAACACAAGAAGGATGGCTTGCCACAACTGATTTCTGATGCCTTCTGTCTAGATGCATGTTCTGCCAACATTTCTCAACTAATTTCTGAAGTATCAGCTTAGTTTCAAAAGCCATGCTGTAAGAAGAGATGAAGAGGCCTATATAATGAAGCAAAAAGCCTAATTTATATAACGAAAATTTTTGAGCGGAAAAAAAACCAACTAGGAAAGCCTGCTTCCAAAATAGGGATTGTTACCCGCAATCCAAATCTCCATTTGCAAAACAAATTGAGATTTTCATGAAGACCAAGTACCACAGACACATAGTAGGACTGCTGAGACAGAACAGCAGTGTTCAGAGACACAGGCACGCCCAGAGCATGTCAGAGAGCAAGAGCTGGAGGTGGCTGAAAGGAGGTATCTTATTGCAAAAGATTTTGTACTACATGAGGTTATCATCTCCCGCTTAAAATAGCCTGCTGGCTGTTTTACTACACTACCACGTGCTCTAACCACAACTTAAATGCCATCACATGCTCACATTTCATCTGGAACAAATGTGTGCAGCCAAGTGATCAGATGATGCACAGATTCAGCATCAATGGAGAATGAACTATGGACAGAAGCACAGACCCACTGACCTCAAGTGCACTTATTTCCCCCACTGCTTATCAGCTTGGGAGTCTTGTTTTGCTGTGTGTGCACACACTTTTTAAAATTAAAATATTAACAGAAGAAAGAGGACAATTCTTGTAGCATTAAATACATACTAGTAGCCAAAGAAGAAAGACTGAAGGGGAATTGATATTCTGACAACAATCAGAATTTGACTAAGTGTGATTGAACACATGGGAAAAAAAACAGGAGAGGGGGATAAAGATAACACAGAAATGCAAGAATGAAACAAGGAGAGGAAAAAAAGAAATGTTACACCCTTCTGGTAAGAAGGGATTTAATCAGAAATCTCAATTGCTTCTTTAATACACTCTGGAAAGTGCCAAAAATTAAGAATAAAGGCTTACTCAATTTTCATATAGCTTGTTGAAACTTCATTTAATTTAGAATCATAAAATGGAAAAAAAAAGTAATTCTCAAGTAGTTAGTAGAAATGAACAAGCCCCGAAACCAACACTTCAGGTTTCAACTAGAGTAAATTCATTTCAATACTTCCCTTTTAAAAATTGACTGAAGAACACAAAGCTGTATGCAAATCCCTGAGCTACAGCTCCTCCCAAGCACACCCTTTTTGATCCATAGTTTACCATTTTGATTCCAGCCAGTACAAACGCTCTTTAAAAAGGGGCCTAGGGCTGGATCTCTCCTTCTCTCGCAGCTGCAATAATGTGATGCAGCATCCTCCTCCATTTATTAACACTCATTTTGAAGGAGCAGGCACAGGTCTTTATCCAGGAAGCAGGGACACGCCTCACCTGCTGTGGTGACCAACCACTCCTGCCCTGGCAGGGCTGTGGAGCTGCCTGGGGGCCCAGTGTCTCTGGCCAGGGAAGACAGAAAACTGAAGCCAATTTAATGCAGCAGCCTGTAAGCTGAGGGCATCCAGCAGCTGCCAGGCCAGCAGACAAGTCACCTCTCTGAAGGACGAGGCAGACACCTCAGGGGGAGACAGGCAGCACGGGTCTAGGTAAACCATTCCTGACCAGGATTTGCAAGCCCACAGATCAGTGCAAGATTTCAGGAGTAAAATCTCCCAAATTTTCTCTCATAGTACCTTATACTCTTTTTGTACAGGGGGCCATTAAAGTGAACTCACAGAAAACTAATCCAGCAAGTGGAAAGCTTGCTGCAAATTTCATGAGCTAAACCAATCCAGTATCAGACAAGATCAGCACCTGAGCCAATGCATGAGAGAGAAATATCTTATCTGTCAGGGGGACAAAAAAAAAAAAAACCAAAAAAAAACCAAAAAAAAAACCCAAACAAAAAAACCCTCCAAACACTTATGACCTCACCAGCCACAGCCAATCATTGAGCATCATTCAGCAGTAAGCTTCTGTAAGAAAATCAAACTTAACATTTATGGTAATATCTATAAAAATTTCCACATTCCAAATTAATAAAAGATGCTCTGTAGCAGGTTACAAGCAACCACAAAAATTCAATCCACACCAATTCTGCTTATTCATAGTAATGCCTGGGGATTCAATCTGAAAGAAATAAAGATAACTTCCTTCAAGAAACTAGCTACTGCAAGAATTTGATAGTTCTGATTCATCAGCTGATACACTCTATGATGGCCTTGGGTAGCCAAGCTGACAAGGGCAGCTAGAGGTGATACTATGAGCAGTCAGGCCCAACAGTTTTTCTTAATTCCTTCTTAACAGCCTCATCTCCACAGCCCAGGGTTCTTCCAGCTTCATCACCTCCCCCACTGCAGACCCCCTAACTTCAGTGCCCTCTCCAAAACACAACTGCTCCCTCTCCAGCCTTCACAGAACAGAGTCCTCAGCCCACTGCCAACACACGCTGCCTCGCCAGTGCTGCCTGGGCCCCGACCCAGCATCCTGATCCAGAAAGCAGGCCCTGGGTTCCTACAGCCGCCCACTGCACCCAGCCAGCCTCGGCCACCGCCGGATCAATGGCAACCACACGGGGACACCCTAACCCCACCACCGGCACGCAGGCACCCAGCGCTGGGGAGTCCAGGCCCGCGGGAGTCGGTGCCAGTCTGGTCAGGAACGTCTGTCCACAGGCACAAGAGCTTGGGACCTCTGGCGGAAGACTCAGGTATGCTGCCTTGTCTTTTCCCGAGTTACAACAATTCAGTGACTGGCAAAGGTTGCTCTTGTGTGAGCTCTTTTGCTAATGTAACTGCTGCTCCTCCACAGCAAGGATTTCTAGCAGAGGGCCATACACGCCTCCAAGCAGCATCTAGGGATACCATCTGGGGAACCAGGACAAGCACTGAAGAAAAATCAGTGACAGCCTATTCAGGCCCAAAACCTGCATCTCAGATTTGCCAATAAGGAGGAACAGAGAAAGGCAAACATTACATTGTAATACTTTCCAAAGTTTTTTTTCCAACAGTTTGACTCAGGGACTATCTGCATCTAAAGGACTCAAATGGATTATTTAGATTTCTTTAGTCACTTTGCAATTTCAACTTCTACAAAAACCCACAAAAATCACTTGCACAGCTCAGTTACAGGGTGAAGAATCATTTCCTTTTATTTGTTATGACCTTGCCAACTGCTTGGTTTTTTCTGAGTAACCTAAGCTAAGGCTCCTGTGCAAGGAAAAATAGAAAACAACCTTTCCACTTTCTCCACGCTGCCTGTTACCAAGATCCTATTGACCTCACATACTTGTCTCTTCTGTTGACAGAAGAGTCAATTTATCTGCACCTCACACAGACTCAATTCCTTCATTTTCTTGTAACATGTTCTGTTAAATCTTGAAATGGCAGATTATTCCATTTCCTTTAAATATAGAATTTCTCCCAGGCACTGCTGTAAATATAATTCATCTTGATGCTACAATTCACAGAATAGTGAGTGACCAAGCACAGCATCTTTGATTTGCCAGTACTCCATGACACCTGTCAGTAAGAGAACTCAGATACTAAAATGAAATTTTAACTACAGCAAGGAACATAATCATTGGCACAGCCACAGCAGCAGAGGAATGGAAGGCAGCAAACAAGAACCAAGCCTTTAAAGGTCAAGGAAAGAAAGAAGGGAAGAGATTCAGAGATCTACAGACCAGTAAAGCAAATCCCTAAGCCTGGTAAATTGATAAAAGCTATAATAAAATAAAAAAGAATTGGTGAGGTTTGCATAAATAGGGAAATAGAAAATAATTAACATTGCTGTGGTAGAAGGAAGTAGTGTTTCCAAAATGCTTCTATGCATCTTGAAGCAATTAGCCAAACACAGGGTAGTTCAGTTAATACATCATATCTGAGTATCTTTTGAAAAGACAACACAACAAGGGTTGGTTTTATTTTAAACAAAGGTAGTTTGAGCTAGGAGACTCCTCTTGAAGATTCAGAAGTGCTACAGAAGAAACAAACAACAGCTGTATACAAATAACTGGGTTTCACTATCAAGGGAGTATCAAAAGTGACCAATAGATATCCAACTTGGGAGCCACATTAACCAACACAATGTACCTGCAATTTCACAAAAGGCATGAAGAGAGAACTTTGATGAGGATATGAAATTATTTGAATTAGTCAAAACTTGAACTCACAGTAATCAGACACCATACAATGTTGTCAACGGCCAAATATTAAAGTGGGGGGGGGTGAAATCCAGTGCCAACAAATGCAAAACCTACCCCAAGGCAAAATAATAGGAAAAAAAACCCCAAAAACCATCATTATACTTGTGCAGCAATGAGTTATTAATTAGCTATTCACACTGACACGTAAAAGATGACAGGTAACAACTTCAGATCAATGATCAGCCAAGTCATGAAGTCCAAGAAAAACAATACTGGAAAATTAGAAAAGACAGAGGCAACAAACAGACTTTTTTACTATTTCCATAGTATTTCTGTAGCCTAAAGACAGCTGTGGTCCACTGTGATACTACAAAACAAGAAAGGGTACAGAGATGTAAACTGTTTAAACCAACTGAATTAATGCAATGGTATTCACACGAGGAAAACAGTAAACTGAATGTGTTCATCTTGGAAAGAGATGGGATGTAGTGCAGTACCCTAATGCCATATTAATTCACATATAGCAGGGACAACATCTCTGACACAAAAACAAAGGCACCCACTGCCACCAGCTGCAGCAGCTGAGCAAACAAAAGCAAATTACTATAAAATGTATAATTTAGACATGGAACTGACTGCCATAGGATGCTGTGAAGGTAAAGAGAGCTCGAAATAGCTTTAGAAAGCTATTTAAATAAGCCATAGAAAGATATCCACTGAGCTGTTAAATATGTAGGGATACATCCCTGACTCCACAGGAAGCTCCTCAGCTATGGACTGCCAGAAGCTGGGAAGATTTAACAGAAGGTAGCATGCTCTATTTTTACCAGGTCATCTGGGTCTTTTGCCTTTTCTTGCAGGCAACTACTACAGACCCACATCTCACAAGATAAGGTAAGCTAACCTTTGATCTGAACTTGCGTAGTTATCCTTAGGTCATTGAAGACAGTAAAACTATGTCTACATTTTTAATGTCCAAAACCAAAGTTAGGCAAAAGAAGTTTTTTATGCTAGTGTAGTTACTACAAAAAAAAACTCTGTAAAACACTGCTTGAGTAATTAGCATTTATTCCCCAAATTCTCAAAACCATGCATCTAATTTTGTTTCACAACTATTACAGGATTTAAAATTGGAGCTAAGCAATTAAATTGTCATATTGGAAGATACAGAAATATTATGACAGGAGTTACCTCTGAAAAGACTAAGAGAACATTCTACCTAGTTCAGTCTAACTGCACCCTGTTACTCCAGTGATCAATGCTGACTCCATGCCTCCCACAGGTGCACCCCCCACACCTTCCAGTGTGGGATCTGGTCACAGAATCACGGGGTGAGTCACAAAAAGTGGCAGGGCTGTGTCTAAGGCTGTGGACTATTGGGATTACCCAATTTCACATGAGCAGTCCACGGCCACAGCAAAAGATGTGCAACAAACCTTGTTCACCACTAAGAGAGACAAACACTGAAATGCTGATACCACTAAATGCACCACCTAAACACTGACATAACTTTGCAACACCTCAAAATTAGCTAGCAATTATGTCTAGGCTTAAATGATAGCAAGGAGGTTAGCAAGAAGAAACAGCTCCAAATATCACTATACCAATATGTTAAAATTATGGCACAGAAGTAACATTTTGTTATAAAAATTTCATGTGATATATTAACACGTGGGAGTTTTCTCCCCACTTAATCTTTGCTATTTAAATACCACATAAAAGTCAGCCTTAGTCTAGAAGAACAAGTTATGGATTATTATACTGACCCATCTTCACAGTTGATACTGTGGAGTTGAAGTTGATACTAATGGGACTTCTGTAGGAGGCTCACAATTTTCTAATATGCAAAGTCAAGTTTGCTGAGTTAAGGATGAGGCTTCAAGTATAACTGAAACCCCTACAGGGAAGCATTTAAAACTGAAACTATCATTTACAGAATACTTTCAGATAAAAGGATACCAACCAAACCACATGGACCTACAGCATCTTCAGAAACACAATTCATTACTGTAAAGCCATAAATGGCTGTAACACTGCCGTTCAGCTCGAGTCTCAGAACAAGCCAAAGTAAAAGCACATTTTCAGATTATTATTTCCATTACACTCCCCAAAAATCCCATGTAAAATTCCTGCTGAGATCACTAACGTGACTAACGTCAGTCTCAAGATTTCAACCTTTTAGCTATGACACCAAAGCAGAGACCCAGTTTTTTCCAGAGTCATACAGCACTGGAAATCGAACTTCTACAAGACATGCAGACTGCAAAACATACCGATTTATTAACACAGAATATGCCAGTGCAATGAAATAGAAAAGCAAAAGGTCGCTTATTAAAAGCAGTAAGTAGGGCAGTGATCACAAAGATCCAGCCTCAGAGGAGCCCACTCAGAGGTGCTCAGCACATGGGAAAAGGAAGCATCACATCCTGTATGGATAGTGGACTAAAATGTGCCAATCTAGAAACAGGTTAAAAAGTTAAGCAAATCTTTCCAATTGGATGCTCCATAAGCATTTAGAAATGCAAAGACATGGTTCCAACAAACTGGAATTGCTTGAAAACCTTCAGCAAAGTTATCTAAAAATGCTACTGCTACTCAAAATGGTCCTGCCAGCATCTCATCTTTATGGACAACGCCATCAAGAAAGTGACTTGTGTTCCAAAAAACAAAACAAAAAAAATTTCACCTTCTGTGGGTAAGAAACCTTTTCAAATACACTGCAAGAAACAATGCAAAGCTAACAAAGCACAAGTTAGGACAATATTGAAGTCTTCCAACAGATCACAACTCCTAGTGAACAGTATCAAGAAAACAGTTTTTAATCTCTAATTGGTAACAGTTGCTCTAGAAATTAACATAGTTTGAAAAAATCTGACACAAAGTAACTATTAAAGAGCAGTTCTCATTTGTAAAGAACTGACTGAATATGCTTGTTCTGTACTCTCAGTCTGCCAAACAAAACTTGTTTTGCCCAAGCCTTTGCCAGGCTTCTAGAAGAGCCTGCACTATTTTGCACCAATTGGACTGTTGCCCAATACAACACACCTGATAAAACAATGCATGTATACTGTACGTGTACACTACATACTCCTCATATTTGTGCCCTGCAACATAATTATTTTTAGGGTGCCCCAACAATAAATCCACCCATGAAGACTGTGCTCAAAGCTTGCAGCAATGGTTTCCACTCTACCTTTTACATGCAATTCCTTTCAGACAGACATTCAAACCATATTCCTAAACTAAAAGCTACCTTTTAAAGTGGAGTTAAGCCATAATGCAATGTCTGGATCATACCAAAATAATTCAAGTTCTGCTTCATGGCAATTCACCACCCTAAAGTCCATGATTCTAGTGCTTTCTGAACAATTTAACTTCCACTGTACTAGAAGTCACTGGGCCTTCCAACATAAGAGTATATCCTGCCCAGTGCCACTCTGCCACCCCAACTAATGGCCAGGGTATTCTGTCAAAAACTCTTCAAGCCATGAGAGCAGGTGAGCAGCTGTGCTCTCTCCAAGTTGCTCGAGAGCAAGTTCTCTGAATGTCAAACAAGCCACAGCTTACTACCTGTGAGGAGGCTGCATCTGCTTGCATAAATTCCCTCAGAGAGGCTTTTTAAAAGGCAGGAAAACAAAGGAGGAGAGAGTTTCATGCTGTGATTTCACATCCTTCATTAACTTGAGAGAAGGGCACCCAAGGCTTCCTCTTTTGGACTACAAAGCCTCCCTATTCTACAAAAGAAAAAGAAATGCACAAAGATGAAAAAGTTGTCTTAATATTAAAATCAGGATTATTTTAAACAAACCTCAGTATATCTTACTTCAAGCATCATCACAGTTACCTGAGGGCAGACACTGCCATGAAAATGTAATTATTTCCCTTGAGTAGTTTATCGAGTGAAACTATTAGTATTCAGTAGGTAGTGAGGACACTCCTTGATGAGACCAGCCTTAACTACTACCAAGAGCAGGCTGAACTTGAGAGCAATTACAGGCAGCAATTAGGTAGAATTCAATCCAGCTTCAGCACTTCACTACTTCAGTAGTGTAGTAAAACACTTGAGACCCTATTTGAAGGGCTGAGCACTGCAGTACATCCCCTCAGCAGTTCAAGTCTCTTAAGAGGCACGAGTAGAGGTCTGGCAAGCTTTACCCCCAAGAGAAGGCAACTGCCCAGTTCAAGCGATATGAAACAAAACCTACACCCAGAAATGAGGAGGAAGAGCATGGCAGACAAAGAATGACACAGCCAGTAGTAAGTTTCACCTAAATTCAGGAAACTATTTTTCAGATGTCTGGGTCAATGCTGTCGTCTTTTGTATCCCTTAAGACTTGATCCCACACACCACAGGTCTTCCTCTGGAGAGGCTTCTGTTGTTGACTATAAAGTAAGCCTCTCCATAATTAACTGTAGCTGGGATCTACGAGACAGCGCTGAAGCCAAGAGAAGGGAAGGGTAGTGCTACAGAGACCTGCAGTCTTTCCAAAATACACTTGCTTTAACTACACTGTCAGCTACAAAGTTGTACTCTCCCTTTCCCATTAGTTTTTGAGCCCATCACCCCCTTTGCTGTAACAAACTGAATTGGCTGAAAACTAAGTCAATCCAGTTTTTTTCCTGGAGTAGTTCTCTGCGTTTCAAGCACCCAACCAGCACCAGAGCTGGTTTACAGTAAGCAGTTGGAACAGATAGAAAAATACTTGTCTCTTCAACCAGAGATAGCACCGACCTTGGAAACATCACAAATCAGGGTTAGACAGCTGATGCTAGGCTAGGAATGACAGGAGTGAGGAAACAGAGGCAAGTCACCTAGGAAAACATTGCAGAAAGGAAGATCTGAACTCAAAACACAAGTGGAAAAACAGAGCCAACAAGAAAGAGAGAATGGGAGAGGAGAAACAAACAGTTACTAAGAACTTGGTGTAGAAGCCAAGTCATATCATCCCTCTGCTATCAACACTTAGAAAACACAGCAGTTGAGAATATGCCCATCTCTTCCCAGCTCAGCACAAAGCAGAAACCTGAGCTTACCACCACTGGCAGATAAGCTGACAGCTCAGGTGCAGAGGCTGAGCTGGAGACACAGCAGATCTCCCACGCATCACCAAGCTGCTACAGAGAACTTTCTTTCTCTCTACTTTTTTTGAAGTCTAGGATCACCTAAATATTATCTACATGTTCACTGTACAATAATCTATCCTGCCACTTTGTGCCAGCCCCAGCTCCTTCTTGACCTTCCCAAGGTCAGCTTGGTAGGAAAGAAAGCAGGTTAGTAGGGTTACT
This sequence comes from Daphoenositta chrysoptera, assembly GCA_013397915.1. NCBI lineage: Eukaryota > Metazoa > Chordata > Aves > Passeriformes > Daphoenositta > Daphoenositta chrysoptera. The sequence continues at coordinate 407,297 of VZRO01000372.1, forward strand.
TCTACCAGCTGACCCTCCTGCACCATCTCACCTTGGAGTCTGCCCCAAATCCATGCTAGACGATGGATGGGCAAGAAATAGGCAAGTGATAGCAGGTGTCACTGCTGCTCCACTGCCACAATGGATCATCTGCCCTGGGACCACAGCCTGGCTTCAGCCTGCTGTGCCTCATGTCTGCACCCCCAGCTCCAGCCGAGGCCCAGAGCAGCTGTGTCAAACCACGGACACTCGAGGCTGCAGCTCAAGCACTGTGAAACAAGGGTAATGCCCTTCCTTCAGAAACCCAGCCAAAAAAAGTACTGTGGAAAGCACTACATCCATACAACTGCTACTAATTCTGCCTCCAAACTAATACTTAAATCCAAGAAAAATCTGAGACCATCCAATGAACAAAGGAAGAACAATGAACAGCTTTCCAGCTGGAACCAGGCAAGGTTCCTAGAAAAAACAGAGCAATTACTTATTTAGCACAATGCACATACAGAGGGGCCCAAAAACACTTTTTGGGTTTGGCATAGTTTCTTGGTCAAAGCCATAGTAGCATCCACATCAAAAACGGAATTGAGGAAAGTGTGGTGTGCAAAAGCTAAGTCTACAGTTGTTCTAGTCTTGCAATGTTTTTACAATACAAAGATAAGTATTACACTTAGCTATTTTAAACTAAACTAATACAAAAGCTGGTTTATTTACATCTGTGCAAAACAACCCCAGATTTTGAGTATGTCAGTTGAGGACAACAGACTGCAGCATTTTAAGTTACAACAGTCTCTCATTTCTACCTCAAGTGTACTTTCCCAAGACCTGAGATTTTTTGGAGTGCTCTAAAGGCACATGTACATTCTTCTGCATTTGCTGACAACAGCTACAAATAAAATTACACTCATACACTTAGTTTTGAATGCTACAGTGACATTTAAAAATTAAATATCTCTAGCAAGAAATATTAACAAAAAATTAAGAGATAAACCCTCTTAATAAGCAAGTACAGGCAGGAAAGAAATGAACTAGCTGACTGGCATCCTCAAAACTGCTGAGCCCTCCAAGCCAACTAATTAACTTAGGCCATAAATAATACGTAGATGCGGTCAATTTAACTATCAGCAGTTTAAAATATCAAAGTCAGGTAATTACTACAACTTTGTATTTTAACAATGAAGAATTGCTGTTTCAGTTTTATTGCCAAGTGCAGAAAATAACTTCAGCTGCATTTATCCATGAAGTTCATCTTTTGCAAAATGTTCATGTGACACCAGGGTGAAGAACTAGCCTAAGGCAAAGGGTGTGAAAATGCATTTTCTTGTAATTTATTTTATGCTGCTCACAAACCCACAGGGTGGATGGATTTAAATGGCCTATTCAAATAATGATTAGATTAGTACAGATTAACAACCTGTTCCATGTTTGTAATTCAAACACTTTCCTAAACATTTGGCATCAATCTTTAGGGGAAAAAAAAAGTGAGAGATTACCCTATCTCCATGCACTTAAATGCTTTAACACACATGACTTAAATGCTTTAACAACAAAGACTTTGATCAAACAACAAAATATGATGAACTGTCATGATTTCTGCAGAGGCTTGCTTTTAGACAAAACATGGTAATTGTTTAAAGTGCACATTTTGAAGGCACGCTATGAAGCTAATAAACATATAGAACATGCAAAAAAAAAGGCACTTAAATATGTTTGAACAGAAAACCAGTTAATTTAACAAGTAGGAATCTTTGTGCCTGATGATTTAACACCAAATGCTTCCAGGCACTTTCTACTAAGAGACTTAAGAATCAGGAACTGTCTTTTTCTTAACTCATTTTTATTCATTAATTAAGTGAACAAGTGTGGGGGGTGTGATAAATTCCACCCCCTCTCCCAGTCTCTTTGCTTTGTACTGACTGAATGAACTCAAAACATTTGAAGAATAGACTGCTCCAGTTAAGAAGTATGTAAAGGTCTATTTATTTTAGATTGGGTTGCTGCTGTCAAAGGAGGATGTCCCAGACTCCTCCCTTCTCCACTGCGTCCTCTGTGCCAGTCACTCAACCGATCCAGTTCTGAGGGCCAGTTACACTGGAAGAAAAATCTAACCCACAGATTGGCAGGGAAGGAATTAACAGTTCACTGGGAGTGTGTCAGATCATCTGAAAGTAAAACAAGATGTGTTTCTGCTTGTATTTCTTCAGAAATAAACATGAAACACAAGGTAAACTCAGCTAGATGATGTAAAAATAATACACAGGCAGTACACACTTGCTGCCAGAGTTTACAATTCTGTTAGGAAAGAAAACATGGAATTGACAGATGCCTTGCTAGGGCTGTTTCCATTGCAACTCACATTGATCTCAACCAGTGTGCCTTTCTCTGCCATGCTCAGTCACTGCCAGGCGGGTGGGCAACGGGAAAACAGATACCTGGAGTATCTACCCTTGACATTTTTCAGAGGGGATCCTATAGAAGGGGGGAGAGGGGGAAACAGGAGAGATAATTTAATTAAAGCTAGTGCAGTGGTTTGGTTTTCAGCAGTATTTGCCTAGGAGAAGTGCTTTTGCTGGAACTTCCAGCCAACACTCTCCTAAAAACATTGTGCAAAACAGCCTAGGGACTGCTGTGAAGCAAGAGTGGACATCACATTGAGAAGACTTGATCAGGCAGGAATTTTGCAAGTTATTTAACAAGTATTTATCTGTCAAAAACCATCAAGCATATCATCACCACATTCTCACTAACCATCACTAGTCCTCTCTCTGATAACAAGTCTTCTGCCCTCCTTAAGGAAAACATGTCAGGTGAAGTGGGTAGAAAATAAGAGTGGAGAGCACTGGGAATAATTTTTAAAAATCTAGATATTTAAAAAAATCACCCAGCACTAGCAGGAGAGGATCTGTGAAGATGCCCTTCATAAACAGGAAGTACATCAGCTAGCAATGGCACCTATTTGGTTTTGGGTTCCCCACCTTTAGTTTTTCCTTTATTATTTCACAGCCTAAGGCAGCTGCACTACTACCTTTCATGGGCTGGTGAAGCAAGTAGCATCGAGGATTTGTATCAAAGGAGCTCGGCTCGGTATTTAATGTTTTATTTGTAAATTGGACTCAAAAGTAACTGCTACTTAACAGTTTCTAAACACTCCATTCAAAGAAGCGTGGCCAACAACTGTCAAAAAACTGGAAGAAGTCTATGACTTCAGCTGAAGTTTGGGGAGAAAAGAATAAATCAGGATTTCATCTGCTAAAAATGAGCCTCTAGCCCCAGTCCTTCAGAAAGCAAAGGGTAGCCCAAGAGTGCTTCACCCTCTCCCTGCTGGCCCCAAAGGTAAAGAGGGCAGCTGCTGGGCTGCCCACACACAGGCTCCGAGCAAAAGCTGCCAGCAGGGCAGAGCCACCTCAGGACACCACTCCGGCAGACAGCCCTGCACCAGCAGGAATGCCCCTCTTCTTTCCAAGGCACCAGTGCTCAGGCTGGTGTATTTGCACTTGGCCCACAAGATGGCACTGACAGAAAAACCTTGCTCCCTCTTTTTTCCTCTCTCCCTGCCTCTCTCTGTCCCCAGGCTCAACCACTGGCCCTGGACTGATTCAGAGAAGGACTGCCACCTACTGAAACACCATATCATTTTCCCACATAGCTGATTTTCCCTCCTCACCTGCCCCCAAGCTACTCAACCAGCTGGAGCCTGCTGGCTTCGTCTGAGAGGCAGAGTATGAGGCACACAGCTGAAGGCAGCTTATTTTCAGTAACAAGAGACTGAGGTTTTCAGCACTACAGTTTTCCCCATTACCTAGATTTTTTCAGTATTTCCTGAAAAACAGAAAGACCTGAGAAAAGTTACCAGTGTCAAAAAAAACATACTACTCCTCACACAGGCAGACTCCAGCTCCCAGTAATACCGACAGGACCAGCCCAGCACCTGATGAAACACCTGAACACAGTTAACTATAGTGAAATAGAGGGCTCAAGCTGAAACATGCAAGTGCTAGAGCCATTTGTGTATTCAGCTGAGCACAGTAAGATAACTCCCCTTAAGGAAATGGAGAAATCACCATATTCTAATATTTCTTTTAATTAGAGCAAGGTGCTTTTCCACTCTCATCAACATCATCTTTCAAAAATCAAGCCTGTGAAAACTACTCTCCACAGCAGAATGCATATCACCTTTCCCACACATGCCAAGATATTTACATGCAAGCAGAAGTCAGGAACAGTTGCAAAGCTGGAAGCATTTAAGAATTCAGAGCAACTCACGAAAGACCTATATTTGGTACTCCATCATTTACAGATATCTGAAGTGATTTAAGTCGACTCTTAAGTTCAAAGTAAAATCAAAATATTCTGGTGAGATGACAGTAAACAAAAGCAGCAGCCTGCTTTGCCAGGCTGGACTCTCTTCTGAATAGTCCTAATTTGAGGTAAGCTTCAAAGCAACTGCTCTGCCGGAATTCCTCCCTTGCCAAAATGATGCAACACAGTCATTGTCACAAGAGGAGAAAGTTTTCCAGGTTCCTGCAGAGATTGAGCACTGCCATCTCACATACTGCAGGATGCACTTCAGCTCTGAGTACCTTCTTAGTCCAAAAGCATACATTAAAAAACACAATGTTAATGTCATTAAGATCTGTGGGTACTCAAGTTTTCTTCACACAACATACCACCACCCATAACCTATTTTGTATATTTTTTGGTTTTCCTCTGTCACACACATGCTTGGGAAATAATCTGACTCCTAATAACAAAGTAACTGTGTTCAGTATACACAAGTGTAGTTGTACAGTGCAAGATTTATCTACATTTCTATTTTTAGTACATTTTGCCAGCTAAAAAAATCTCTTCAAAACTATTAAAGAGAAGTGTGTGTGTGTAGGGAGGGGGTCTAGGGAGACCTCCTAAGTCCAGCTTCACAAAGCATTCATAAAAACCACAACAGTAACTAACAAGACCATAGCCATCCCCTGGGAAGTAAAAAGGCAGGCACATCCTGACACGAACAAGACCTGACTTCTGAAATGCCCTTCCCTGCTGAGCACTGGCCTCGCAGTAGGTGCAACACTGTCCCAATGCCATCTCCATTCCTCTCTCCACTGTCCCTGCTGTTGCTCTCTTGCTGAGAGGGACAGAGCAGCTCACCTGTTCTCCTCCCAGGACCTGCCTTCACACCTGGCATCGCCACCACCTCTGCACAGCTTGCTCCCTGCTCAGGGAGAATCAGAAGGGCTCCCCTTCCCACTGCTCCCACCCTTCAGAAAACCAGCATGAGCCCTCCCTCACTGTACTTCTCAACAAAGGAGGGTAGGACAAGGCTAAAGAAATCAAAGAGCAAAAACACCTCTGACAAGTCAGGAGAACAGTGTAAATCAGGAAGCAGACTGTTCTCCCTTTTTACACCCTAAGGATTCTGAAGTTCTGCCCAAAACCCTCAAACTCTCTCTACCCATCCTCTTCTCCCAACTTTCCTAGTTTCCACACTTTCCCTCACATGATTAACTCCTATCAAAGAAGCACTGAAATACTCTTGTGAAAACAATTTGCTGTATTTGAGCATGAGTATAACACTGAAGTCTTCTGTGCTTTCTCAATTAATAGTGCAATACATTTTAATTGCTAGATGAAGGTTCATTTTATTCTCAAGATCCAAACAAACACCACAAATGAAGCAGTTACACAGAAGCCTCTCCCAAACCACAGAGCAACTCATTCACAAAACTGCTCTGAACAGATCTATACCAGTGCTGTGGTTTAACCTGGTGGGCAGCTAAACACCACAGAGCCATTCCCTCACCCATCCCCAATGCCCACCCCCCCACAAGTGGGCTAGGGGAGAGAATCAGAAAGAAAGGTTAAACTCAGGGGTTGAGATAAAGGCAGTTTAATACAACAGAAAAGGCAGAGGAAATAAGCACAACGATGAAAGAATAGAGAAAAGAAGTGATGCACAAGCACCTGTTGGCCAGGGCCCAGCCAGTCCTTAAACAGCAGGTGGACACCCCCAGCCACCTCCCCCCAGTTCTAGTGCTGAGCATAGCAGCACATGGTGTGGGACATCCCTTTGGTCAGCTGGGGTCAGCTGTCCTGCCTGGGTCCCCTCCCAACTTCCTGTCCCCCAATATTCTCCCTGGCAGGACAGCACAAAAATCTAAATAGTCCTTGCCTTAGTGAAAGCACTGCTCGGAAACAACTGAAACAGTGAGTTACTAACATTATTCTCATTCTAAATCCAAAACACAGCACTATACCGGCTTCTGGGAATAAAATTAACTCAATACCAGCCAAAACCAGCAGGACTAGTTAATATTTACTGTGTCACTGCAATTTGCCTTGTACATGCTGACCACCAAGACATGACTGAAACATTCTGGATGTTTCACTAGACTCACCCTCACATATGCTTTATGCAGCAAAGAAAGGAATGTGCACCCATGATAGATCCATTGTGCCAGACTCTCTCCATGCACACTGTCTTCTATGTTTGTGTTCAAAGTGCCACAAATCGTACAATACAAAAGAACTGGCAGGAATTAAAATATTCACGGCCCAATTCAAAATTTCTAAATTATTTTTTACTTGGAAAGTACGGAACATAGAGCTTAAGTAGCAAAAAAAACCGAAAACCTAGCACACTCCCCAGCTATTTGTTACACTACTCGTTACAAAGACACACTTGTAATCCACCTTTGTTACTTGATAGCTTTTTTCTAAGTCTTTCTAAAATCATCGTATATCAGGTGCTTTTGAACACTTATCCCACTAAGGAGGTTCATTCTTCCCCTTTAATAAAAGCCACTGGAGTCACTTTAGTCAAGAGGTGATAGCATAATACCATGCTACTGCTGACGCAAAAGCTGGGCAGAATCACAAGAAATAAATTCTCACTGAAAGAGAAGGAAGGTTCAAGCGAAAAGGGAACCATGTAAGGACCTGGAAAGCTGCCATGCACATTTGTGTTTTGGACTGTGTTTTACTAAATAAAACTCCAACAGTTTCTAATACTACCATTCCTCCCTGTCCCATGCCTTATGTTCCTGCCTCTCCGTGTCACCTTTTCAGCTACCATGACACTATGTATGAATGGTATACAGGATGAGGAACTGGCTTAATCTCAGAATGGTGGAAAAATAGTATTTTTTTTCTATCTGTAAGACACCCTTCAAAGTAGTATTAAAACACTTCTCTTCAACAGAAATACAAAGAACTGGTAACCACATGAAACACAGTCTCAGTCCTAGGCCTGCTACTCTGTGCATCATAAAATTACTTCGTATCACAAGAAGCCATTCCTACGAAAATAACGTAAATAGTCAGGCAACAGCATCTCCCTGTCCTTAAAAACACATATTTACACATGAGAAAAAGGAGAGAAATTGAGGGGGTGAGGGAGAGAGAAGCAGTCACATCTTGGAGGTCTGTATGTACAAGACAAGTTGCAGTGACACACTGCACTTCGCTGTAAGCAATATCTAAAATACATTCAGAATACTTTTGTGAACAAGTAGAAATTGGGGTGAGAGTTGGGGGAAGGAATACAGTACACATGTCTTAATTAAAAGATACAGCTTTTCTCTTTTGAAGAATATACCAATAAGATCTCAGCCTCCAAATAAAACTTCCTAATGTGCAGTCTGTAAGCAAAGAATGGTAACTTTAAAACATTGAAATTCTGGAAAATGTTTATGACATTTAAGAATCACGAAGGCGTTTGGCAGCACACCTTCTGGGTTAGAAAGACATTACGTTGGAATAAACCCAGGAGCAAATCTAAAGAATATTGTTCCCGACAAAATAAAGATGATAGTCTGAATTAGGGCTGAAAGGAATAGGTAGATGATTTAATTTCTGTATCATCGACATAAGACTGGCATAAAGCTCTTCAGTACTAGAAGCCTATTTATTCCTAATTCACTGACAAGTGAATGTCAGCCAAGTCCATCCACACCAGCAGCACAGCTCTACACCTTCCTTATACAAACAGGTCCTTGAAAGCCAACTGGCAGAACACCTTTCCGAGTGCACACTGGTAGTAGGACTGTAGCCATAATGATCTAAAGAACTGGGCAAGGCTCAGAGGAAAGAAGCATTGCCTAACAGAAGAACTGCTATGGTAGGAGTGCGTGTGAGGGAAGAAGACAGACAGGCACCCTTGCTCCCAAAAGATTACCTGCTCTAACAGAGTGACACTGGCACCCCTTACAAAGTTTTCCCCAAGGCCAGAGCTCCATTATAGACATTCATAGGCATTTGTATATCTTGATTAAATCTTGAGAGCTATGAATTATATTTCACAAATTTGCATGCAGTGTTCTGAACCTTAAGGGCAAATCCCTCTTGTACAAGAGATTTTATAATATACAAACACAGGATCTCCTTGTGTAAGACTGCCAGGTTTGCTTTATTTCTTCTTTGGCTAGTTTATTCTAAAATCCTGGGTTTGACATTGCTGCCTCTCACCATCCTTGAATCCTAGAGGCAAGCAGGTGTCTTGGAAGGTAGAGAAAAGGTTTTCAGATCCATGGCTTCTCTTTTCCCATTAGGAAAATGGCATTAGGCAGTTGCTATCTCACCCATCAGTAAAAAAGTCAGAAATGCAAAATATTTTTGAGCTCAAGAAACCTGTTAACATTAGATATTTGCAGATAAGCAAGCATTAATCTTTTATTTTATGAAAACCAGCAAAGAAATCCTGCAAGATGCTACTTACGGAATTTCATCACACAGACAGTGGTGTTGTTCACAGGATTTATCAAGCATTCTGCCCTTTAAACAGCAGACACTAACAGGGTTTTCCATTAGGCTACTTTTGTTTATTATTCTACATTTCAACTGATCCCCAAACAAACTTCACTGCTGTTGAACTACACAGTGATTTCTCCAGGGCCTGTTTTTGGTACTTCAAGCTGTCAAACAGCTCTGGTCAAAGAGTAAGAAAAGACAGCATTATATTCAGGAAACTCCAGCTCCTTTGAAAGAGAACAAAACCAGAGTAATATGACACAGGTACAAGATAATCATAATGGCAAAACTTGTTAGGGCTCAGGTAGAAATAAGCCATCACTTTTTCATTTTTCTCTCCTTTCACAGACTTCTGTGGAAGATACACCTGCAGTGAGTTCCTTCTTAACTACACATAACCACCCATATACTTCCAGAACAGAGTCCCTCAGGTACAACAAGTATCTAGGACCCTGTTTTGAAAAGCAGGTCATGCTCCTCAGAAGGGAGTACAGCTAAATGTCTTCCCACCCAAAGAGAAAAACTGGGTGGGAAAACAGCCTTTAAAGCAAAAATGGCAAGAACAGTATATAGCAAATGTTCTATTTGCCTAAGGAAAAGGTGCACGGTAAGTTGTGAACTGACAACACAAGTGACTATTCTACGGTCCCTTCCATCTATACACACATTCAGCAACAGCACTGAAGGCTCAAAGTAGAATAAACTACTCAACACTACAGTTATTCTAAGGAAACACTAACAGTTTTCAGAAGGGAAAAAAAATTATGGAAATTCAGTCCCTGTTGGAGGTCTTAGGAAGATTTTTTCATTAATAGGTCTCAGTTCCTTGTATCCGCATACAAGAAAACTATATTAAAAATAATTTTAAAAACCCAATACTTGCAGAACATTCTCCTGGTTATTTCTGGAATCACACTTTGCTTTACAAGATTGCTGCAAGCTCCAAATTAAGTATTCTCTTTTCTCTGGAACACTTAAATATCAAAAAATACTGGGGGGTGTGGGAAGGGAGCCATTGGTTTCCTCTGTGGAACAGCAATCCTTCTCATTAGAATTTGAAATACCCTTTCTGAATGTTTTATTATCTTTATAACAGCCCAAATTTACTGGGAAGCAAGAAGAAGAAAATAAGAACTACTTTCAGACACCAGCATATTTCCAAACCAACAGATTTTCTCATCTCTGCCCCTTATTTTCCATGTAGGAAAACAACCAAAGTTATCATGTTCTCTAATAAAAGGATCCACAGATGAAAGTATCTCTAAGAAGCCATCTACTCTGTGCAACTTTCCATTAACCACAGCAGTTTATCAAATTCTCAAACACTCTGTAACAAAATCTCCAAAACTGGAGACACACACAACTCCAGCAAGACAAGAAGCTCTGACATGGTTTCATAAAAATACAATACCACCACAGTTCAGACCTGGAGCAAAAAGTGCTTGTGCAATGCTGATCTTAAGCTAATAAACCACTACCATGCTTTTACTGGGCTCACAGAATTACGTACAGAGAAATCATCTGATCCAGCTACATGTAACTCAGATTCAATGCAAGTCTCAAGAGCAACCCTTATAGGTCACAGAAAACTTCACATTGTGGAATATTTATTAGGAAAAGCACCACATTAGTGCACAGAATAATGTCACATCTCCCCACACCACCCTAGAGCTTCCTCTGATTCCCACATTGTCCAAATGCTTCTATTATTTAAGGTACCACATACACATCCACCCCTTTGTCAGATATCTGTACTCACCACCAACTCCTTGTTAGCTAACCTGCCCTCTCTGAAAATATCCCCTAAAGCAGTTCCAGAGATGCTCCTCACACTCGTGGCTCAACGCAATCTCTAAACCTGATGGCGACTCAGGAAGCGTTACACAGACCCTGCCGAGGGGAGCTGTGGCATCTCCCCAGCTCCCACAGTGAGGAAGGCACAGATTCACCAGGGCTGACTCACACCTTGGTAAGGGAGGGAGAGAGGGAGGGGAAAGAGCCCAGGAGCAGCGGATGGCCAAGAGGCCCCTGCCAGCTACTCCCTGGTTGAATCCGGGCTGCCATTGCTCTCATCTTTGGCCACAGTTAGGGGGTTGGAAAAATTAATGAGAAAACAACAGGGAACAGACAATGTACGAACCATAAATACACGCACAAGAGCTCCATAAGCCCAAGTGTTTGTGCCCCTTCTTGCCAGCTTCTGAACTCTCTGGTAGCTTGGGAGTTATTCCTGTTCCAACATGCTGAGCTGGAAGCTACTGCCGCCAGTTACCTCCACGTAAGAAAGGTGTTTCCGGCAGTCTTGCTGAGAAGCCCCTGAGGCCAGGTTAACAATTTGACTATTCCCAAAAATATTCAGGCTCTCAGAACAAGGCCAAAATTATTTTTTCTTTTAATGATTTTTCTTCATTTTCTCATCACCCCAAGGAAAAGAGCTGACAAAAGCTTTCTGCAGCTCGAGAAGAGATCAAACTGCAACACCGTAACTATTCCCAGCCTGTCACAATTGCAATAGCTTCAAGCTTTGTGAGAGACCTGATGAAGGAAATTAGTAAATGGGAGGGGATGATATTAATGCTATTTTCACCCTCTTTAACATTTACAACACTCAATTTATTTCTGCACTGCGATCTGAAGTACCTCCTTTCCCAGTTCTCTCCAGTTCATGAATGTCTGCCACTTGAAGTTTGGACCTGCTCACACACATAAATGTTCAAAGCATGAAAAACTCAATGAGGTCCTCAAAAAGACAAATGGGAGTGACAGCTGCTCCAAAGCAAAAAAGAATGCTTGATATAATGCACTGTTCACCCCAGAACCTGGTTTCTGAGTATTTTAGAACTTAATTTGGTTTTTCTCCCAAGAAATCCTAGAGGATATTCTATGTATTTGAAGGGGAGAAGGGAAGGCAGGTAAAAATGTAAGGACTTATTCACAAGAGGACTGCTAAAAGTGGTCTTAATTTCCATCTTTATCCATGAGGGAACCTGAGATTAAGGGCAAGTCCTGTAAGTATCATTTATTTCACTAATGATACTTCACTATTTAGAGGCCTCAGGAAAGCAATCAAAGTCTTTTTAAATGACATTCAGTTACTGCCTGGCAAAATCACAGGCAAGACCAGAGGTACCATAAGACCCTGCGAATTAATTAAGGCATCACTACATTAATTTAAGTTCAGAAGCCCTAGAAACCAATTTTTCCACCCAAAAAAAATGTCTCCAAGAACTGAAATTACAATACCTCTCACTTTCCAACGCAGAGAAGCTGAAACCTGTTTTTAATCTCATCAGTTCCTTCCCACACACCAACATCAAGTAAACTCGACAGCAGTATGTACTTGCTATAGCTAAATATACCAGCAATATTCGAGAACCTAATTTGCAACCCTGCGAACACACGTTCGGAAAAGATGGCAGTTTGCTGGGCTTTTATGTAACGCAAATTTAAATAGAAGAAACAGCACCTGCCATTTTCTTCAATTAGCATTTCACTCGGCTGTAGGCAACTTAATTTCTCCAAGCCGACCGCTGCGCTTCCACAGCGATTCCACGAATAAATCGGACACAATTTATACGTACCAAGCATTCACTCGGACAGAGCAGCAGCGGTTTTAGCCGCCGGGCAAGCCCGGTGCCCGGCACTGGGTGTCTGCAGTGACAGAGGGACGGGGCGCGGCCCTTCCCGGCGGTGCCGGCGCACCCCGCCCGGAGCCCAGCCGCCCGGAGCCCAGCCGCCCGGAGCCCCGCCGCCCCGAGCCCAGCCACCCCGTACCCAGCCACCCCGTACCCAGCCACCCCGTACCCAGCCACCCCGTACCCAGCCGCTCCG